>OY856186.1:406318963-406658270 GCA_963693315.1 Diogma glabrata
AAGATCATCTACGGGAACATAAGGTACCAAAACCGAAAATCACATCACTAGTTAAAATAGCGAACATTTGTATGGATCAAAATTATTTCACATTTAGAAATAAATATTATAAACAAACCTCAGGAACATCAATGGGCAGTAAGCTAGCACCATACTTAAGCAACATATTTATGAGCAAATTTGAACAAGATCTCAAAAACAAATTTCACCTTTTCCCGAAAATATGGTACCGCTACGTAGATGATATCTTCACAATAACAAACAATAGAGATTTACCAGTAATATTTGAAACAATAAATAGTCAACATCCATCAATAAAATTCACCATGGAATTGGAAGAAAACAGCTGTCTAAATTTCTTAGATATTAAAATTATTAGACAACCTACAAATAATTTAAAATTCGGTATCTACAGAAAACCAACGACCACCAATAGGTTTATTACCAGTGATTCGTTCCACCAAATTTCACACAAGAAAGCAGCATTCCATTCTATGGCACATCGCCTATATAGTATACCTATGGATCAAAAAGAATTTGAAGAAGAAGTAGAATATATCCAACAAGCAGCAATAACAAACGGATACACCATAGAGTTCGCTAACCAAATTTTAAAAAAACATAAAATTAAATATCAACGAAAAAGTCTTACCACCTTAAACTCAGATTTGCCGGAAACAAAGCCTAAAACTAGAATCAGCATACCATTTTTCCCTAAAATAAGCAACAAGTTACAAAATATATTTAAAAAGCACAACATTGAAATAGTAACAAGACCCACAACAACAATAAAAAATCACTTAAACAATTTCAAAGACAAAGAGGATATCAGTAAAAAGTCAGGAATCTACAAAATAAAATGTAAAGATTGCCCGGATACATATGTGGGACAGACAGCAAGAAGTTTTGAAACTAGATTTAGAGAACATACATTAGCTACAAAAAATAAACAAAAAAACAAATCAAGTGTTGCCGAACATATGATTAACCACACTCATCAAATAGACGAAGAAAATTCCAAATTAATAAAGCCGGTAATCCATAATTGTAAGCTAGATGCTTATGAAGCATTTTATATAAAAAAAAACAGAACACTTGATGAATTCAGATGAGGGAAATGTGCAGTCGCCTTTATTCAACATCATAATTTAATATATTAATTATAGTTAAACTTCCTATCGTTTTAAATTTTATTAGTTTTAACGCCTCTTTTTAGCTAATTGGGAAAAAAATTCTTAAATTTGTTATTTTGGACCCTTTCTGTTTATTGTTATGATTGAGTTAATAAGTTTGTAAATTTTATTATACCTGTAACTCCTACTTTTGTTTTGGTTCCTTAATTGTAAGTACGATAATTTTTAAGGAAAAATAGTATAAAATGGTAACGTAATTAACTTTACTTCAATTGTACACAAAATACCTGTAGATGGAATATTGTATTCCGAAACATGTTGTAATCAATAAAGTTTGAATTTTTTAAATAAATTAAAATAGTTTTTTTAAATAATTAAAATTTTTATTTTGAGTGAAATAAAAGGATACAATCCAAAAAAAGAAAAATAATGAATTTATATTCTCACTCAAGTCGTTCCGATAGAACAACTGATTTTTTTTTAATATATCACAAGGTTATAGATAATATAAAATTTGAGTACAATAAAGTCTTTATTGCACCGAATATAAAAAAGATTGACTTTTTGTTTTCAAAACAGTGCAAAAATGCTAGATTATTGCGTTTCTATAGAAAAATAATATTTATGAACAACAAAAAAATGTATGCTTAAGTTTTAGGTTATGCTAACCAATCAGATTAAATAGTCAAAGATAGCGCAGTGATTAGATTAAGTTAGAATATATTTTATTAATCTTAAGTTGCTTTTTGCAATATTAATAAAATTGTTAATAAGATTTTTTTGTTCACCTCTATAAAGTTTTAGTACTCGCCATTATCATAAAAAACAACGAAAATTTTCACATTATGGGATTCGCTCGTTACACATCTTATATAAATTATTGTCTTAAAATGTAATCTAATTTTTAAATCAACCTTTGTTCTTCTAATAATATATATATTGAGAAATGAAAATCTCCAAAAACAAAAGAAAATTGCAATATCATTTTCCATAAATTTAATTTTATATTCTTACTCAGTGTCGAATTCTATTGGGAAATTCAGGAAATCTTATAAATAAAGAAGAAAAGAAAAGTGAAAATTGTCTTTCCCTTGTTTGGTTTGGTTATGTGTTTTTCATTTTTCATAAATCAAATAATTATATTTTATTTTATGCTCATTAAAAATTAATATGAATTTAGTTTCTTTACAAATTTTCTTAAAGGAAATGTTATAAAGTTCTTTGGGAAAAGGTATGAGGTAAATTTCTAAAATCTGATAAGTAAACAATGATATGAATAATAGATGACGCAAAACAAAGCTCAATCTTTGAACGTACGGTTTGTTTGTAAAAGTTTAGAATTGAGTGAGGGTTACATACAAATAACAATAAAAAAAAAATTAGAACAACATTGAAATCATTCTTCAACAAACATGAGTACAAACCTTAAGGGTTCGATTAATAATTTAAGATTAATTCTTACCTATCCCATTAAATTTTTAATCAACAAAAAGATATATTTTTTATTTGAAACGTTTTTTTTTTCTTTGATTTTTTGTAAATATAGAAAACCAATAAACCTTTTTCGTCCTTAATCTATAAATGTTGTTTTATTTATGGGAAAACAAAAATCTGAATAAATGAAGGTATCCTGTATTTTGAAATGAGAATTGATTTTTTTGGAAAAATCAAGTAAAGAAGGAGGGTCAAGATTCGAAAAAGAAATTTAAAATTATAATTATAACTGATTGGTTTTAAATTATTTGAAATAAGAAATGTTGTTGTTTTAAGGAACCGGGGAACTTATAAATTTAAAACACTCCTTTAAGCATTAGTACGCACTACAAACTCCTAAGCAGATCTTTACATCAACAAAAATAATATGACCCGGTCAATGCAGTTGCATTGACCGGGTAAACACCACTTGACTAAGCTTCTAACGTCGTACCGAGTGTAGTTAGTTGTAATACACCAGATGTAACTTAAAAGTTGTGATCTCATCAACCAATATTATATAAATATGTAAATTGTTGTCTGGTATTTGTTGTGTGAGGGTGTGGAACGAAAGCGTCACGAAAAAGTTTTTTATCCCTCTATCGGCAACACCATGAGATAAACCATAGTAACTGATATCAAAGAGTCAATGCCAATAATAGACGATCTGTAACGAAGCTACTAGTCAATTTTCGTAATTGTTATAAGGCTTTTATACAATCTTCGTAATTTCGACTCGTCCTGCTTGCCCACACGTATTGAATTTACATAAACAACAACTTCTATAGTTATTGTCGTTTTTTTTTTGACTTTATTTCTTATTCGTAATCATCTATCGCAATGGTTTCGGTATGAATTTGTCCTAAAACGGTTGTGCAATTTCTCTAATTTGAATTCGCTCTATTTTCCAAAAGATAGGAAGAATCAATCAATAGATTACGTCTCGTTTATTGTAATGTCATGAACTTTTGGAGTTGCTTTGCTTCATTTTATAAAATATAATTTCCTGCAATCATTTCGTAATCAATAACTTTTTTTATAATTCTTTTCCAATTTTAGTACAAGTAAATAGTGTAGACTCTTTAGTGGGTACACATGATTAACGAAAGAAAAGTACCCTGGAAACAAATTGATCGTGTTTTCGACTTGTTATTGTTCAACCAACGGTCGTTAATTTTGACTATATATACGCGGTTGAAAATATAGAGGTCTCTCATTCTGATTTTAGTTTGCTGTGCTTTCAAAGAGAAAAACAGAATTTTTTTCTTTGAAAAATATGGTGTGGTCACTGAACGACCAGATTAAAATAAAAAAATATATAAAATAATCATTTTACATGTTCGTGAGTGTTAAAAGATTTAGTGTTAATTTATTAAAATCTAGTTCTAAATATATTCTGACATAAGATCTGAGGTACGGCCCCTGGAGGCATTGATCTGTAAGTTGTACATTCGATGATAGTATATTGTGGCTCTTAAAGCTTGAACGATTCGCGCAAACGAGTTTATCCCGTTTCTTTACAAAATTTTTGTTTGGGATACTGATTCACTAAAGTAAATGTTAGAAAAAGTAAACGAAGTAACAAGATCTATGCTGGTCATGATTTTGCAAGGCACCTAGGAGTGCAATGCCTCTGGATCCCTAAAGAAAAATACAAAACAAGAAAAAACTCATATATGTTTGTTGACGTCCTTTAAAATTAAATTGCATTAACATTCGTGGTAAATTGTTCATAATTAAACGAATATTATCAAAGATTTCAACCTTTGTTGTGAATTATTATATTTTAAAAAAATGAATATTTGCTAATGTCCGTACATTTATGTTAAATTATTTTTTTTTAATGTCTGTTCATTTGTAGTATATTATTAAATTTTGAATCGAGTTTTTGTTTTATTGAAATGTCTCAACGTTTGTGACAAATCAGTATAACTAAAATGATTATTTTCTAATGTTTAAATATTTGTGTCAAACTTTTGTCATTAAAATCAATATGAACTAATACCTAGTGCTGAGTTTTTTTTTGATTGTTGTTAACGGTGATTCCGCACTTATCACAATTCAACCAAAAATTTGGAAAAATTATATTCTGATTACGGTAGTGCCTTCTGACTCATGTATGACAAAGAATACGAGTTTATACCGTTTAACCGAAAATTATTTTGTCTCTTACGACCAAGCTTATACCATCACGGAAAATTTATCAAATCAAGGTTTGCGTAGAATTTTGCAGATTAATTCACGTAGAATCGTGAAACTGTTATTAAAAGCTATTTTATTCATTAAAAAATATACGACCTCGCTTCGCTACGCTATTCTGTATTGGAGTAATTGTTGTTTGATCATCCGAGTGTGGTGAATAGTAAATTGAAAGGAAAAACGACACGCCTTGTATTGGGCTGGCTTAACATGGCGTGTCGTGTGTCGGCGGCGAGGAATTTTAGCAGTAACTGCAGGGAGTGGGAAGAAAAAGAATTTTCTCGTACTTTTTTATGGGAGACCGAAGTTATAAAGTGCTAGGCGAGACCAGGAAATAGAGAAGTGGGATTTATCGACCCTATTGGGTAAGTCACGTTTTATTTTATATATATATATATATATATATATATATATATATATATATATATATATATATATATATATATATATATATATATATATATATATATATATATATATATATATATATATATATATATATATATATATATATATATATATATATATATATATATATATATATATAAATATATATATATATATATATATATATATATATATAATATATATATATATATATATATATATATATATATATATATATATATATATATATATATATATATATATATATATATATATATATATATATATAATATATATATATATATATATATATATATATATATATATATATATATATATATATATATATATATATATATATATATATATATATATATATATATATATATATATATATATATATATATATATATATATATATATATATATATATATATATATATATATATATATATATATATATATATATATATATATATATATATATATATATATATATATATATATATATATATATATATATATATATATATATATATATACATATACATATGTATATGTATATATATATATATACATATACATATGTATATGTATATATATATATATATATATATATATATATATATATATATATATATACATATACATATATATATATATATATATATATATATATATATATATATATATATATATATATATATATATATATATATATATATACATATACATATATACAGAGCCGGGACTAGGCTTATTTGCGCCCTAGGCAAGAATAACATTTGACGCTCCTAAACACATCTTACTTCTACTTCTAAAAAAAAAATTTTTTGGTATTCAAATATTAAAAACTCATTGAATAAATAAAAACATCATTAAATTAATAGATAAACCATGTTACAAAGTATTAAAGATTATAAATCAATTTTTCTGGCTTTATCTCAGCAAACTCATCAATAGTTTTGTTATTTGTCGAAATTAATACTGTCCGTTATTTCAACTTCAATTGATAAAATACTTAAATGTGATAACTTCTCTTGCCCCAATGATGAACGTAAATAATTTTTTATCAATTTTAATTTGCTGAATGATCTTTCACATGATGCACAAGTTACAGCCATTGTTAAAAAAATTCGTAGAGCAATGTCTACATTTGGAAAACATCTTTCAGTTCAAAATCATAAATGTATAGCTAGAAACACAACACGGCCGAAATCGTTCGACGACGACGTTAGTAACATTAGAATACACAGGATACATACATTTCAAACACAACTACAGCGATAAACGAAAAAGTTTTTTTCGTCGGAGAAAATTTAGATTCTATTTCTAATTTATCGTCGGCGATGATTATTGCCAGATGTCAATTTTATTTTTATTTGGCTGCAAGGGTAGTTTTTTAATTTTTAATGTTATTGTGACAGTGCCGCCAACTGAAAAATATGATTTTCTGATGTTTTTCGCGTTCCTGAGGTTGTAATCGTTTTGTTTTGAGTTGTCAACTGAATTTTCAGTTTATGTTCAAAGTTCGGTTTTATTCATTTATATATCCTCATAATTTGTATTTTGTTTTTAAAATTAGTTATTAGTAGAAAAATTATTATTATTTATTTATTAGTACAAATTAGTTATTTTTAAAATTGAAATTTGTAAAATTCATTTTGACTATTTTAGTTTATTTTAGTTTATGCAATTTTTGACAGCTTTTCACGCTGACGCCTTTGTTGTGGTTACAACAGCGAAATTGTAGACGTTTTTTTTTATCGTCCGACGTTATCGTCCGTGTTGTGTTTCTACCTTATTGTAATAATTCAATTGGATTTGGAAAGTTTAATTCAAAATGCTCAGCAATCTGGTATTTTAAACTTAAAATCTCACAACAAAAATCATTTTCATTTATGTCTTCATGATAAATATCAGCTAAATTCTTAGCTGCTTTTTCCAAGATGCTGGTATTTAGTTTAATCAATTTTTTCGATGTTAAAAAGTCGAAATCAGAGTTTATACAGGCAATTTTCTCCCATTTTGACCTGAGATTTCCATTTAAAATTTTAAAAACATCATGAATTTGCCTAAAAAACAAATCTTTTGCCGATAATATGTTACTAGGCTCTCCAACTTTGCATGCGGGTTTCTTTTAACGTTTTCACTAAACCATTTAAATGCTCCATAATGGTAAATAAACATATTGTTTTCCGTTGTAACAAGTTGTTCACACGTTCAATGTTTGTCAAAATAACGTAACAAGTAGGACAGACAAATTAAAAACTTAAAATTTATTTGTTTCAAGAAATTATTGGCCTTAAACTGTATCTCTTTGTCTGAAGATGAGTTTGCAATGTCTTTCAAACCATTACAAACTTCAATAATTTGAGAATTCAGTGCTTTAACAGCTTTTGATTTTGATGACCATCTTGTATCACTGTATTTTTTGAGAGATACTTTGAGAACAGACATAAGAATTTCCCATCTTTTAACTGACCGAGAAAAGAATAAAAACAATTTCTGCAGTATTCCGAAAAATGCGATCATCAATGTGCTACTCTTTGCAGCGTGTTCACCGCATAAATTTGGAGAATGTGAACTACATGGTACAAATCTTGCAAATTGATTTTCTTTGGGAATTCGAGCCTGCACACCCTTAGTCTTAGCAGCCATTGCACTGGCTTTATCATAAGTTTGACTTCTAACATCAGAAACATCCAAATCATCTTCAATGAGCTTTGATAAAATTCGATAGCAATTCCTTCACCGGTTTTTTCAGAACATTTTATAAAATCCACAAAACTTTCTCTAATTGAAACTTTTCTATTGACAACTTCCACGTGTCGTAACACTTGGCTCATTTGTTCGTCATGAGCGATCGTCTGCAGTACCATCAAACTGAATACTAAAATACTTAGTGAGCTTAACCTTCTCAATTATAATTCTTTGAACGTTATCACCAAGAAGTTTATTGAACTCATTTGAACTTTTTACTTCATACCTTTTCGTTGAATAAATTGTGTAAAATAGTAGGTTTTATAAATAGTGCGAAAGAGCAATTCAAACAAGAGTGTAGTTTGCATCACGCCATTAGCGAAACTAAAGCGCATCCTATTTGTAATATATGTATTCAAAATAATAGGTAGATTCCAGATATCTGCTAAATTGTACTAAACTGCTAAAATTAAATATGATTTCAGAAAATCCAACTATTTTCCAAATTTGATTTCATAAAATCATACGAACATGTAGTGTCACAAAATTATGTGAACCATACCGTAAAACGCAATTTAACGATTAAAAAATCGTGTGTAAAATGAAACCACATACAACAGAAACAGAAACAGAAACATAATTCCATACAAATTTTACAGAAACCGAATTTTTATCTGTGAAATTTGTATGAAATTCTGTTTCTGTTTCTGTTGTATGTGAATGCCCGGCTTAAAGCAGGTTATTTTTTCCAATTGAAATAACAATGTGAAACATTACTATTTTATGCCTTAAAGCGTAAATATTTGAGATAACATACTATACACTCAGAAGAAAAACATATACTTTAACGGTTAACCCAATTTTCAAAGAAAACATACACATAGATTAGATTAGATTTGCTTTATTTCAGTTATAATTTTGGATACAAGTATTACATTTTATTCAGTGACCAGTATGATACTTTTCATCTTTGAAATTGATTTTTAATTTAATATTTTAATAATTCTTATTTTTTATAAATAAGCTGTAAGTGAGAATAAAAATGTGTTGAAATATTTTTGGAAGAAAAGATATATAAAAACTTCATTGTGTTTCTTAAGATTAAATAAAACTATCGTATAACCTAACTTAACCTAGAATTGACCTTAAAATTAAGTGAAAGCAATGGCTATCCTCCGGTGAACGCTAGATCGACTCGACAGACTTAATAGATGTCTGTCAAGTTAATACAGCAGTCACCAGAAGACAACCACTACTTATGCTTATTAGTGTAAATTGTTTATTAGTATGTTATCAGATAATTGGCATGAGTGAATGAATTTTTGTTGTGCTCCTACTATGAAGTCTTTTATTAATGGGATATTGGATAATGCAGATAGTCTTCTGGTGGAAAAATCTCTTGGTAGACGGTAGATGATTTTGAGGCATCGGTTTTGGATCACCTGTAATTTTTTAATGTGGGTTTTAGCAGCGCAGCTCCAGACGGGGGAGCTATAAAGCATTGCAGATCGAATAATAAGTAGATAAATAAGTTTTTTATTATGATATGAAAGTTTTGATTTAAAGTTCAGAAGTCCGTATAGGGCTCTGATCAGTTTATGACATTTTTCCGATATTTTTGAAAAATGTTCTTTGAACGTAAGCCTACGATCCAAAGTTAGGCCAAGATATTTCACCGAATTTGACCATGTTATATAGTGTTGGTTAAAACGTAATGATTGGTTGCTAGGCAGATGTTTGGCAGCCCTACGACGGGTGAAAAATATGGCTTGGGTCTTAGAGTGGTTTATGGAAATGTTCCATTTTTGAAAATATTGATCTAATGAGTTTAACGTGAGTTGCAACTGCTTTGTGATATTTTTGACATTATAGGAAGACTTAAATATAGTTGTATCATCTGCAAAGAGTCCGAACTCAACTGAACTGGGTATAGCGTGTTTGATATCCGATGTGAATATATTATATAAGATGGGCGACAGGACAGCACCTTGAGGTACTCCAGCAGCTACATGGTGAATTATAGATCGCTTGTTGTTTATAGAAACAAAAAATTTACGATTAGTTAGGAATGACTTTATAATCATGATTATGAACCGTGGGAAGTTAAGTTTTATCATTTTGTATATTAACCCATTGTGCCATGTTTTGTCGAACGCTTTTTCAATATCGAACAGTATCATACCAGTAGAGCATTTATTGCGTAATTTTTCTTTTGCATGCTGGCAAATTCGGTGTAGCTGGTGAGTGGTTGAATGATTGTATCTAAATCCGAATTGCTGCTTGGGTAGTATTGGGTATTTATCTAGAAAGAAATTAATTTCTGTTAATAATATACGTTCCAGGATTTTCCCTAAAGAGCTAAGAAGGCTTATGGGGCGATAAGATTCAATTTTGGATTTGTCTCTACCGATTTTTGAAATGGGTATTATTTTGGCACTTTTCCAGCAATCTGGGAAATATGATTTTTGAATACAGGCATTGAAGACATATGTTAGGAATACAATGGCCTTACGTGGTAAATGTTTAATAAGATGGTTGTTGATTTCGTCTTCGCCTGGTGATTTGGATTTCTTTATATTTTTAATCAGTTTGGCTAGGAGGCTTGGTTTAACCAAAAATATTTTGTTTGTTATCTGTGTTGATGTTATTGTTTATGTAATTGTTTACCTCTGTTTCTACTGTTGTACAATGGGTGTTGTTGGGAATGATTGTATTGTGTATGTTGGCGAATTGCGAAGCTAGTGCTTCACATTTTTCCTGATCTGTGATCAATAAATTTTGACGTGTAGTGACGTTACTTAGGTTGCTAGTACTAGATATCAAAGTAGGTAACTGTTTTTGCTTATTTCTTAGGATTTTTGAAACAGCCCACATTTTATTTGTATGCCGATTCTGTTCGATGTTTTTTAGAAATGTTTCCCATTTATTGTTGCGTATTTCTTGAACTTCTTTACGTATTCTCTCATTTAATTCATTTGTAATAGCTTTTAGGATTGGGTCTCTTTTCCGTTGCCATTGGCGTCGCCGGATATTTCGTAATCGCTGTATAAATTTGATATGAGGCGGAAGTATCAGGAGTTCATCATTTTGTGATTTATGTTGTATGAATGGAATATAGAGATCTCTGGCTTCTATAATTTTGGAGTTTAGTTCAGCAATTAATGTGTCGATGTCCTTTTTAGTATTGATGTTGCGAACAGCTGATTCATTAGAGAGATCGATGTAATTGTTCAGGAATACTTTAAAGTCGTTCCAGTTCCCTTTTTTATAATCATGGTAAGATATTTTATGTAATGATGATCTCGCATTTGAAAAAACATTGAATTTCACAGGCAGATGGTCTGAGCTAAGCTCGTTGATTGTAGTGAGCTCTGAAAGTATGCTAGTGTTATTTGTTATTAGAAAGTCGAGTGTTGACCCAAATTTAGATCTGCTGGAAAAGTGAGTTGGGTTTGCTGGAAATTGAATAACGTAATTGTTATTTGCTAGTTCATTATATAGTGCAGTACCGGCTGCGTTGTTTTTGTGGCAGTTCCAGAGTGTGTGTTTGCTGTTTAAGTCTCCACCAATTATAAAGGAGCTTTGGTGATTGGTAAGTTTTTGTAAATCTGATTTAAATAACTTAAGAGTTTGTGATTTTGTAGTGCCAGGAAAGTATACAGAAATTATAATCAAATTCCCTGAAGTGGTGGTAAGATTTATTCCGATTGCTTCAATGACGTTTAGGTTAAATGCAGGTATAATGTGGTGTTGCAGGCTTTTTTTAACTAAAATTGCCACACCTCCTTTTTTCCTTCCAATACGGTCGAGTCTATGAATTTTGTAATCAGGATTAAATAGTGTGTCGTTAGGACTTAGATGAGTTTCACTTATTAGCAGGACATCTACATTATTTTGTTTAATATAATCAAATGTTTCATCACATTTATTTCTAATGCTTTGTGCGTTCCAGATAATGACGTTTAAAGCCATTATTTGGAATTGTTGTTGTACAGGTATTTAATTGTTAAATTTGTTATCACCACCAGCTGATCTTGTTTCGTTTTACAATTAGATAATTGTTTAATTATATCGGTAACTAATGATGTAATTTCGTCTAAAGAAAACAGTTCATCATTGTTTTCATAATTACTTACAGTTTTTTTTAATACATTTGAGTAATGCTGATTTGTATTAGTAATTGTATTTTGATGTAATGAATTATTATCAACAGTATTGGTTTTAACATTTAGATTTTTTCGTGCGTAGTTGTTTGAGATATACGGAAATTGGGAAAGGTTATGGATATCCATATTGAAATTTTTTACTGATGATATATTCTTTATTTGACGATTTATATTAATATTTTCTTTAATTAATTTAAATTCTGTGAGCTTAGGGCATTCATCGAAATTTGCCGGATGGTCGCCGTTGCAATTTGCACATTTTTTTTCGGCTTGACTGTTGTTGCACTCAGACGAAAAGTGATTGAGTCCACAGTTAACACATTTTGGAACTTTATAGCAATGTGAAGTGCCATGTCCAAACATCTGGCATCTTCTGCACTGCGTAGGTTTGTTGCGTGAATTAATATAGTTTGAAAATCTAACAACTATATGATTGATATCTTTTATATTTTGTAATGATTTGAGATTGATGTTTTTATTATTAAATTTTAGTAGGAAAAGACATCTCGCTTCACGAGTAATTTTGCAAATTTCATAAATATCGTCCTTATTAATACCATGATGTCTAAGTCCGGTTTTGATATCATCAGGTAAAGTATCATTTGGTAGACCGGATACGATAACTTTTAGTGGTCTATTGTGTTTTGATTGATGCGTGAAAAATTCGTTTTTGCTTTCTTCGAGTTTTGTTTTTAATGTATTATAGGAGTCAATATCACTTAATAAAATTTTTAAATCGTTACCTTGTATTTTTAGTCCATAATTATTGATTTTGAGATCTTGTAGTGTAGACTTACAATCACTGATTGATATGCCCGAAACTATGATAGGAGGTACATGTAATTTACTTTGCGGTTTATGTGTTGTTGAGGTTGTATTTTCTGTTGAAGGTACAACATCTATGCTTAGTCCATTGAAACTGTTGCTTGTAGTAGTATCCATTGTATCATCTAGACGGCGGTTTTTATTTCTTCCCATGTTAAGAATAGTATTGTTGTTGTCTCTGGCCTTGATAAGCTTGCGGAGATCTTCACTGTTATTAAATTTGATTATTCCAGAATGACGTTTAAAAGTAGTTTTATTGTCTACTTTAATGTGGTTGGCAGAAACATGCTGCTTGTTCACGGTAATTTTCACTTTTATTACAATTACACTATAACTGGATTGTTTTATTATACTTTAAAACAAAAAATATAAATAATTATTTATTGTAATAAATCCTTTCTTTTTTTTTTTAAATAATCGATTATTCTCAATAAATTGAATAATTGTTCATCGTACGAGTGTCGGTGAACGAATGACATACACATATTTACAGATTTATGTTATGTGAAACTTTTTGGCTGAAAGTAGTTTTTTATACATAAAAGTTTTTTTTGATTGATTACGTTTATACGTTGATTGATGCGTGAATTAATAATTTTCTGCGCCCTTCAAATAAAACGCCCTAGGCGAGCGCCTATTTTGCCTACCCCTCGTCCCGGCTCTGCATATATATATATATATATATATATATATATATATATATATATATATATATATATATATATATATATATATATATATATATATATATATATATATATATATATATATATATATATATATATATATATATATATATATATATATATATATATATATATATATATATATATATATATATATATGTATATATATATATATATATATATATATATATATATATATATATATATATATATATATATATATATATATATATATGAGTATGTGTGAGTGCGTGGATGCGTGGATGCGTAGATGCGTAGATGCGTAGATGGGTGAATGAGAATTTATATACTGATACAAATTTTATTCCGTTAATTCTACAATGATAACTTTGAGTAAAAGAAACGCATGACCATCTACTTACCATATTTGAATGTAATATAGTATGAGTCACCAAGAGAGTGGCATATCATTCACTGTGTGTTTGGGTTCTCTTTTGTCTCTGATATAATGATAACCTCTTCATAGGGTTTTGATCAAATTATAAATAAAAAACAATATAAGCAGCCAAATTAATTTTTATTTCATTGATTTTCCTGTCATAAGAAATACCAATTTAAATGGATCCATTGTGAATCCCTACCGCTAATTTAATGGTGGAACCATTTTTTCACATAAGAAAAACGAAACCGCTGTAAATATATACGTGTATTGGTTATATGTAATGGTGACTAACTCCAATTAAATAAAAACTACGGTAACCGAAAGTTACAATAAAAGTGTAAGAGGATGTCATCAAATCTAAGCTCAGGATTGGCTAGCGATTGGGAAAAGAACGTCATTTATAATTGTTGAGCGACCACGTTATCTTTAGCGAGTGACAATGATAAGGAACAGGGCATAAATGGATAATGCTTGAATATTTCTGATAATGACAACATATTGATGCTTTACAGTGAAGTAATAAAATTATGTATCACTAATATGACGAATACTACTAAAGATCAAACCTCGAAATGTCAACGTTTAGATAGTGCCTTTGTAGGATTACTCGATCACATCGGAGATACCAAACCTTTACTACCGACCATTTCAGGATTTGCTTCTGAATATAATTTTGAGGAGAATACTCTTGGAGATAGATGTCGAAGTTTTTTCTATATACCTCTGAAAGGAGTATTAAACCTCCAATAAAAAAAAATATAGTTTGGTACAGTATTGAAAGTAGAAATTCGTTGTTTACTTTTTTTTTGAATGCCGGATCTCGATAATGAGAGGTGTGTGTCTGTGTATCAGTAGGGGTGAGCAAATGAGGATGTGTATGTCGGCGTGAGTGTAGGAGGGGGTGTATGATGGCAAGCGGGAATGCAGGCATGAGTGTATGAGGGGTATGGATGACGGTGTGTATGTCTGTATGTGTGTGTATGTATGTGTGTTCATGTGTGTGTGTGTGAGTATGTGGGTGTGTGAGTATGTGTGAGTGTGGGTGTGCGTGTGAGTGGGTCAGAAATATGGGGCTGAACGTGGTGATCGTGGTTCTTTCATATATGGGGGTCGTCAGAGTCTATTTCTTTCACTTGTCTTTTCGTTTTATCCGTTCTCATAATTCGATACGCGTACTATACAGTTATTTGTGCTGGAGCAGCAGGATTTCCTTCTCGTCCCCACGGACTAAAGCTAGCTTGGGGCTATTAAAACCATCTCGCTAGATACGCGGCCTGCAATACCACTTCGATGATTTGTTCAACGAAGCAGCGCTTCATTATAGATCTTTGAGAATTAAATCTATTTACGTTCTTATGAGATATAAAATTAACCAAAAAAAAGTTTTCTAAATATTTAAGTTAAGGAAAAATTATTATGAAAAAAATATGGAATTTCACAACATAAGTTATGAAGTATTTTTTTTGACACCTAAAAAAACAAAATGCACAACTTTCAACCTCCAGATAATTCCCGAACTGTGCTCTTGATACTTTGATACGCAATTTAATGTCGATTTAATTAAATTTTTTGGAAAAAAATTACAACAATATAACAAAACGTTTAACTTTTATATCTATTATTGTGACAACAAAATAAAAAATCTGTACCGATGATCTAATTCCAATTCCTGTCTAAAAATTTAACAAATGTCCAAGTAAATATTCAAAAACTTTCATGAATCAACAGCATACAAAATGAGAAAGCAAATCAAACAGGTTAAAAAAAGAAATGAAAAGACGATAAGTTGTATTGCTGAAAATATGAAAGTCAGACTAATTTTAATGATTTTTAATTACAAATTATGAAACTTTTATTTGCCATGCTATAATAATTGGAAGATACAAAAAACATTGCTTTTTCACAGTTTTAAGATTTCACTTCTGTCGGCAGTCCTTAATAACTGCCTCTATTTTTATATTCTATCTGTTGATGCAGTCTTAAAATGTAGACCTTGAACATTGCAGGAGACAATACTCAATACTCGATACTAACCAACTTCGCGTGCTAGTTCTTCGATTATTCATTGTTGACATATTTTTTAATTATTTGTGTAAGTTTCTCGTCGAGGAGACTGTTCTGAGTCACAGTGGCGTATTGATAACTGAATCTTCCACCACAAAAAAGGTTGGTCGCTTGTCCATCTCATAAATGTGGCTGGCACTGTTAACGCTAATAAGAGATTTAGGACGACCAATAAAACTATACGTTCAATCGCCTTTAAAGCATTCCAGCTTTAAATTTAGTATGTTCAATGCATTTTTCCCACTCAAAATATGTGATTTCAAAGTATATATTGTCATTTGATTAGATAAATATATATCTTACTTTTGGATCACCTAATATTTCGAAATATATTGAACTTTACTTTTTTACCTTCCTATACATCCTATACATTTTTACATTTCCTATAAATCCTAAATTGTCATGAAATTCTTGCTGAAAATATAAAATAGTAAAATGTTTTAAGTAAAATTTATCTTATCCTATTAAATTTGGAACATTTTTTTTAAATTTTATATCAACAAAATTACTCGTTTCACCAAATTTAAAGACAAAAAGAAAGATGTAATATATTTTTTTTATCTCATTAAGTCTTTTGAAAAAAATACGTTCTTTTGATTAAATTTAAAAAGTTTTATAAACAAAAAAACAAACAACATTTTATTCAGTTAAGATAGATAAATAAATCTCTTAATCAACAATGAAAACTCTTTAATTATCCTTTTTTTATATATATCAGATACCATCATCGTAATCAATCAACCTACTGATTGTAATTAACTTTGAGTTTACAAAAATAAAATAAACTAAATTAAAACATAAACAATGGAATGGAAACAATTTTGTTAATAGAGCTAGAGGTAACGGAGAGAATCACTTCCCTTATGTTTCAAGTACAGGAAAAAATTATATAATACTTTAAGGTACAAAAAAGAGCGATACAATTATGTGTCACAATTAATCACATCAATCACATGAAGAAAGTAAGAGGCAGAGCCACTAGGGTTTAGATGAGTTATCATTTATAAACTGTATCGTAAAATCAGAGGCGTAGCTAGGGGGGGGCGGGGGGGGCGGTCCGCCCCGGGTGTCACCCGTTTTGGGGTGACACCCGAACGTAAAAAACTTAAACAAACCATCACAATGTTTTCAACGATCAATCACTTCGAAACCATTTTGGGGTGACACCCGAACGTAAACAACTTAAACAAACCATCACAATGTTTTCAATGATAAATCACTTCGAAACCGTTTTGGGGTGACACCCGAACGTAAAAAACTTAAACAAACCATCACAATGTTTTCAATGATAAATCACTTCGAAACCGTTTTGGGGTGACACCCGAACGTAAAAAACTTAAACAAACCATCACAATGTTTTCAACGATAAATCACTTCGAAACCGTTTTGGGGTGACACCCGAACGTAAACAACTTAAACAAACCATCACAATGTTTTCAACGATAAATCACTTCGAAACCGTTTTGGGGTGACACCCGAACGTAAAAAACTTAAACAAACCATCACATGTTTTCAACGATAAATCACTTCGAAACCGTTTTGGGGTGACACCCGAACGTAAAAAACTTAAACAAACCATTACATGTTTTCAACGATAAATCACTTAGAAACCATTTTCACCAGGTTATCCATATAATTTTAATTTATAAATTGTGATAACTTATAAATGTGTCCTATAAATGTGTTATTGGTTCAAAAAGAATCTATTCTACTTTTTAAAATTTTTGAGTTATTACGTGAAATAAAATTTTAACAATATTAATCGAATCAACATGTTGAGCATTGAATTCCATCACCATAATTACTCAATAGCTTTGAATATTTCTATAGATACCATATTGACCGCTTTTTACGATATATTATTTAGTATGCAAGCATGATTATTTAATGACCAGGTCTGAAAAAAACACATATGCTGAATAATGTATAGGAAAAGTGGTTTACGTCGATAATGGGGCACCCTTTGTCGATAGGGTGGCACCCTTGAGTTACAATGTCTCTATTCCAAAATTATTTCTAAAATATCCGCTTAACCTTACTACCTAATATATGTTTTACATTTCAAACAAATTAATTGCAAACACCTAATGGTCCAAATACATGTGCAGAATTCTGCATGCAGTGAAATTAAAACATGTGTAGTTATATGAGAGCAATAACATGTAAATTCTGCATGCAGAAAAATTCTGCAAGATATCTCTAATTCTAATTTCGCTGCACAGAGGCAGTGCTACCACAATAAAAAAAAACAAAAACTACTTGAAAACTCAGATAAAAATGGATGATTTTGACATTTTGTTTGAAAATGGATTATTTTTTTTATAACTCAGATAAAAATGAATGATATTTTTTTGAAAATGAAATTATTTTTGTAGTGATTATTTGTTTATAAAGATATTCAAATATTCTAAATAATCCAAATTATAAAATAATTAAAACTAATATAGTGATTTCCATTATGTACTTAAGCTTAATTGTTCACAAAAGACCCATCCTAAAACTAATATTGTTAATAAATAAATTTTTGGGACAGGATTATCGGAAACAGTGGTATATGTGATTTAAACTTAAATTTTAATTTAGACATAAACGTTTTTACAGGCAACGATTCAATTATTTTCTTCTATCTTTTAATTAAAAAGACAGTTTTCTGTAAATTGCGACAACTTTCACTATTTCATAATACGTAAGAACACGAACTGTCATTGTTACGAAAATTCTGCACGTCAAATATATAAAAATTCTGCACATCTATTTTAGATGCAGATATGCATGCAGCACTGCGTGCAGACTTTCTGCACATGTATTTTGGGCATAAATGGTTTGCAAAAATAAAATTTAAGTTTTGTTTATTTTTCTTCTTAGGAAGGTATTCCTTAAATCAGTCTTTAGAACATTTTCCGGTTTTCCCGATGTAAAATTTTTCACAAAAATCACATTCAATTTTGTAAATTATTGAGCATGATTCTAATTGGATATTTAATTTTGGTTTCAATTCTTTATATAAAATATCTTTTAGGATTTCATACTTATATTTTTTTAAATAGTTCCTTATAATATTAGGCTATGATTTGTATATTCCATTTAATCAAATATTATTGTTGTTGTTACAAGGAAATTTAAATAAATTAATTTTCTTGGCGATGTATTTAGTCGTTAACACAGTGTACTTATTATGAACTATGAACCTATTATCCTACTATCCTACAAATATATTTAGAATTAATGCTTTGCTGATACCTATACTATAATCAAAAATATTTTTTTAGATTTCGTTTAGCAAATATCCCAAAAAATAAATATGCCACGAGGAGTTCATACTTTTTAAAGAAAAAGTTGGTTCCAGCAGAGAAAGACCAAATCTATAAATATGTTACAAAACTCGATGATATCCAAGGTTCATCAAAAGAAACTGATTATCACGTTGATGCAACGAATGTTTCAGAGAATATTGGATCATCTTCGGAAAGTAACAACAACAATACAGAATTAATAATGATAACCTATGATGACAAATTAGAAAGGAATAATGAAAATGACAGTGATAATGCCGCTAATGCTTCTACTATCGAAGACAGTATTTGCATGGGTGAATCACTTCAGGACTTAAGAGATGTATCACATTGGAATATACTCGTCTCTGGTAATGTTCGCATTGAAATCATAAAAAAAGAAAGTGAACATTTTCAAAATAGAGAAGGGTCGTTTGTTACTGTATCTAGACACGGGTTAGACATAAAAGGTGATGTTCGCCATCTTTCTAAAGAATGGTTTTATAAAATGATGAATAATGGTGAAAAAATTCTACGGCCATGGATTGTTTATTCTCCTGTAAATAATAACTTGCATCCTGTATTGCTTCTGTTTTCGTGTATTTGCTGTCACCAATAATAATAATACAAAATTAACATTTACTACTGGATATCAGAAGCGGTGGAAACTAAATCCCAAAGTGGCCGAGCATGAAACTTCAAATGAACATCTGGAGAATTTTGAAAAGTGGAAAACTTTGGAAATGAGGTTAAAAATTCATAAAACGATACGAGACGCAGCCTTGCAATTAATATATAATAAAAAACAGAAGTGGAAACATCTTTTATCAAGATTATTGGATATAACTTTGTTTTATCTAAACAAAACCCAGCATTTCATGGACATGATGAAGGACAAAGTTCTTCAAATAAAGGCAATTTCTTAGAACTAACCAAACTATTGTCAAAGTATGATGTAGTGTTAAAAGAACACATTTTGAATTTGGAGCAGGGTAAATCACCAAAAGTATCATATTTGTCACCAGATATACAAAATGAGTTCATAAATGTTTTAGCGATCCACGTAAAGTTTAAGCTTGTCAACGAAATTAAATTGGTTAAATATTTTGGAATTATGTTTGATAGCACACCTGACATTTCACATATTGATCAAATGTCAGAAGTGATTCGTTATGTGAAAATTGATGGTAGTAAAGTGGAAATCAAGGAAGCATTCCTTGGATTTTTTCCTTTACATGGAAAAAAGCCGCTGATTTAAGCGATGAAATTCTTACACTGAAAAAAAAATTGAAGTAATGATAACCTCATCTCGAAGATGGCAGTTTATTATTCATGCAAAGAAAAGATATTTACAAACAATTTCACCGTGATTGGGACGACTACTCAGTACTCAGTAACATTTTCCTGATAACAGAATGAGGTGTAATTAAAATATAAAGTGCTATCCAATATAACAGTAGTTGAATAAAGTTAATAGCTATTTCCATGAAAACATATTTCTTTGGCTTTATATCATGAATTTTTCATTTTAAAATTTAAGTATTTGAGATTAATTGAACTATATTTTATTTTCACATAAATATTTCATGTGATTGTCTCAACTGCATCGGCTTATCATTGTACGGTTGTTGAATCAATCTCGTATTTCGATTCGCCATATCTGCCCGCACGGTGAGGTTGAGACAACTGCATTTCGATTGGAAATAGGACATGTTTTTTTCAGTGTAAAAATCTTGAAAATGATGGTATAGATGTTATGAATTGTCACTCCCAAAGGTTATGATAATGCAGCTGTTATGAGTAGTATACATGGAGAAGTGCAAGCTATTATTAAAGCTTAAAGCAAAAAATAACAAAGCAATTTTTGTGGGCTGCAAAGATCATTCAATTAATTTATACGGCCAACACTCGTCAGTGGAAGCCATTTTTACATGTTTTTCTGCTTCGACTAGCCGCTGGGAAGTACTTGCTAAACACAACAAAGCAACTGTTAAAATACTCTTAACAGCGCATTGGAGTGCTCATTATGCTGCAGTAAAAGTAGCTAAAATTGAGAAGTTAAGTGTACAACAAGAAAATGTAGACACTAGAGGCGCTGCACAGAACCTTATCAATGCAGCATGTGATTTTTCGTTTCTTTGCTATCTTTTGTTTTGGAATGATATTCTAAGAGAAATAATATCTTTGCTCAGATTGGATTGCAAAGCACGGGCTTGAATATTGATCAATTAGCTACAAAAATAGAGTCAATTCATAACGAAGTTTCATTGTAGAAGAGGCAATAGATCTTGCTGCGAAAAAATCGGAGGACTATGACATTCCAATGGAAAGCCGAATTCGTCATAAAAACGCAAAAAACGAACGGGTGGTGAGTTTGCACCTGATGTTGGACTGACACTGAGAGCTCAACTTAAAAAGGACATGTTGGAATGTCTTGACCGATTCAGTGTTGAACTCCGAACTAGACTGAAGTCAGTTCAAGATTTAGCTTCATTGTTCGAGGTTGTGCAGACAAACACTTAGCTTTTGGCGAACAGTGAAGAGTTAAAATTATCGGTATCAAAATTTACTGGTTTTTATGATGCGGTATTGGCAACAGAACTCCTCATAGAAATACAAAGGGTGAGGAGGCATTTAAAAGCGGCCAATGTTACAGTTTCTAACTGGGTGTACCTAGACTTTTTGAAATTCATCGTAGAATGGGTTTTTTAGAATTTCTTCCGAATCTTACGGTCGCACTAAAGTTATTTATGACTATTTGCGTATTAGTGGCTTCGTGTGAGAGGAGTTTCAGCAAATTAAAATTAGTTAAAAATTACTTGCGGGCTTATAATAATAATGCTCATTTGTATTAATTAAAAAAAATTATAAATTACGTTTATCGGCTTTTTATTATTATTGACAGTTTTTATTTTTGGGGTGACACCACAATATCCGCCCCGGGTGCCACCCATGCTAGCTACGCCACTGCGTAAAATGTGCCAAGCAAGATAAACAAGATATAGAAAAAAAGACGCAGAGTTTCTGTTTCACATGTGGAAGGTAAATTAAATTGTTTTTCGGGATACTGTTTCCTTACTAAAGTGAAACTAATGATGTTGAAACTGATGTTTTTTATGTATATGTGATAACGGCACGGGTCTGTAGATCAACAACAAAAATATTCTGGTCCTATTAGACGATAAGTCGTTAGAGGGTAAAATCTCGCCTGATAGTGCTCAATACTCAAAATTCATTTTATCAATTTCAAATTTTGTGTACTCAAAAGTAATGTTGATAACAATTATGCTTAAATTTTTTATGTTTGTTTTGTTTTTGAAAAAAACTAATAACAAAAATGTAATAGTTTAAATGAGTCATTTAAACAATTTTGTTGATAAAAAAGTTTTCTTTTGTTTTACTTCATCGTAAAAACGTTTAGATTTGATGAGTCTTCACAACGATGGATACTTTGTTTGATCCGAAATAAAAAAAAGTCCAGCGGCAGGTATATCCGCTAGAAAAAGGTAGATTTCTTGATGAGACAGATATGCATACAAGGAGAATCAATGTATCAAATTAGTTGAAATCAAAAAACTAAATAGAAACGGAATTATCCAACAAATTTCACAAAAGACATTAATACATTAGCCGAAACTACTTTATGCAATTTTGGAACAGTTTTGTTTAATTTGGTTAAAATTAGTCATAACATATTAAATCCACCAAAGATCAAATAAACGTCCAACAAAGATCAAAAGAACTACGTCACAACTACAATTATACCATCACACATAATTTATAATCAAATATTATTAAACAATTTTAATTTAAAATCATCTTTGTGTTGTATTTTTTTTTTCTCATTTAATATTTTTTCAAATACATAGTTTACTTAGTGAAAAAAAAATAAAAATACAAACAAAAGAGCATATGATAATTTTCCTATGGTATTAAATGGCTTGAGATTTGTCTGTAATAGGTGCATTATATTGCTTATAAAAATGGAACTTTTTGGGTTAGAAAGCTGGAACTTTGTGAGGCTATAGTTTAAAAATTGTCTTAAAAGTTAAGATAAATTTAGATGACATAAACTCAAACATGATGAAATCATTGTCTTTAGCGTTTGTTTTCATTTCAACAGACCTGGGGCCTTAACTATTTTTTTTTTAAATTTTGGAAAGATTTATATTGTAACTTTGTGTAAAAAAGTTTTCAAATGTGAGCTTGGCCATTTTCAGCTAGATCAAGGATAAAAAAGCTTGGCAAATTTTTAAAACAACTGATTTTGCAGGAACCTGGAACGTCAAAATTGTCATTTGTATAAAAATGTTAGAAATATGTTCAAATATTCAATATTTATAAATTTTATTAAAATATTATGATTCAAACGGAAGTTATAGCGCCCCAGATTATTCGACATTTTAGGCTCTAGCCGCTTAACTGGTACCCGGATATGGCCAGTTCACGAACTAGTCCAATACATTATTTGCCATTATTTGCCCACAAAAAATTATTTTGGTGAAGATTGAAAATTGCGACCATGAGAGTGCCGAGTTATATCTCATATTGTTATATATATATATATATATATATATATATATATATATATATATATATATATATATATATATATATATATTCCGTCTCCGCTTATCATATATATAGTCCCTGGGCTTTCACCTACATAATTTTCTGATTACCACATATTTTATACTTTGTGATGCGCCTGTCTTTGACGAGCCTGAAAACATTTGTTCTATGATTTTTCTCAAATCGGCCGCTTTTGCGTTCGGCAAGCTCCGAAAAATGCCGATTGCCCACGATCTTGTAAATTTGCTACCACATTTATTTTTTTTAACTGTGGAGGTTGGAAATTTGTTTTAGAATACGAGGGTAAGCTTGTCCGACCAAAATGTGTTTGCTATTGTCGAGTCCGACAACTGACATTTTGGATGTTTGGGTTGTCGGACTAGACAATAGCAGACAAATTTTTGTCGGACAAGGTTATCATTGTGTTCTAAATCAAATTTCCAACCCCCATAGTTAAAAAAAAACAAAAATTTACAAGATCCCGGGCAATCGGCATTATTCGGAGCTTGTCGAAAGCAAAAGCGGCCGATTTGAAAAAAATCGCAGAACAAATGTTTTCGGGCTCGTCAAGGATAGGCGCCTCACGGAGAATAAAATATGTGGTAATCAGAAAATTATGTAGGTGAAGGCCCAGGGACTAATAGTCGTTTGGCACCAACATTTTTCCGCACATACCAATAGGTAGATTTTTATATGAAATCTACCTAAAAGTAGGCTGTCTGTCAAACGAAAGACATTGAAAATTTTCTTGTCTGAAAATTTTGATAAAAATTATTTTATTTTTTTTAATAATTTAATGTAAAATAAACGCCTACCTGTGGATTTTGACAACCATAACGGTCCACCAGAATTGAAAAATTAAAATGTCATCAACCTATACTCCGGACCTATTCTTTGAATCTCCCGGTGCTACAAATGTAGAAGAAGTCATTTTGGAGCAGGACGAAATTTTGGATGAAGATTTTCAGCCTCAATACAGGACAATTGGAGCTAGTTTGAGGATCTGCCAAATAAATGTTGAGGAACTAACCAAATCAAAGGTAGATTATTTGTCAAGACTTCTTAAAGAACAAAAGTGCGATGTTCTTCTTCTTCAAGAAACACATTCAAAAGACAATAATCACCTTGCAAGATGTGGCAATATTGTCGATTTCACCTATGTTGAAAGTATCCATCATCAACATCATGGTATCGCTACTTCAATTAGAAACAACATAAGCGATGAATGTCAAGTCGTATGAAGATGAAATAGCTTTGATTGCTGTCTGTGTTAGTGGAGTTACGATTTTAAATGTTTATAAACGTCCCAGAATTTCATGGGTTGTTCCTTTGCCAACCTTCCCTTTTCCATCAGTTTACATAGGAGACTTTAATAGTCATCATTTTTTATGGGGATATAACAACGATGACAACAATGGAGAATTTATCATAAGCTGGTCAACTGTAAATAGACTTCACGTCATTTATGATGCTAAAGAGAAAGCCAGTTTTCAATCCGGTAGATGGAATCAAGAATATAATCCTGAATTATGCTTTGTTTCCATGGATAATTCTGGTGTAGCACTTCCGGCTATAAAACAAGTTTTACATCTGTTTCCATGAAGTCAACATCGATGCGTAATACTAGATGTTGGCATTAAAATTCCTATCTACACATCCCTACCAAAGCCTAGATGGAATTTTATGAAAGCTGATTGGACAGGTTTTGCTAAGCCTGTTGATATGAACATTCGTTGGTTTCCTCCAACAATCCAAAACTACGATAGATTCGTTGCTGTTGTTATTTCATCTGCAAAAAAATTTATACCAAGAGGATTCCGAAAAATTTATATCCCTAATTGGAATGAAGAATGCGAAAAACTTTGAAATTCATACCAAGAATCTGAATCAAGTGAAGTTGGTGATTTACTTATTGTTGAATTAAATAAAATACGAACAGATAAATGGATTAACCTTGTTGAAAATATGAATTTCTCGCACTCTAGCCGTGGTGCCTGGGATGTATTAAAAAAAATTGGTGACTCTAATCAAACCAACAATCACACAGTTGTATCGGTTAATCCACATTCGGTTGCTTTCAGAATGGTTCAAAATTCAAAGTTTCCAATTTCAAAAAATAGAAAAAGAGAAGTTATAAATCAGTACAGGAAAACAAAATCTAGAATTGCAGACTCTCCATTTAGTAATCCAGTATCTATCGAAGAAGTAGATAAAGCAATATTAGTTATGAAACCTCATAAAACAGCAGGGTTTGATAACATTTTTTCAGAATTTGTCACCCATTTTTCAAAGAATGCAAAAAAATGGCTTTCACATCTTTTTTCCGATTGCTATAACAAAGGAAAAATTCCTAAAATCTGGAACATGGCAAAAGACAAAAGCAATTTCGAAGCCATGAAACCCAACACATCTTCCAGAAAGCTTCCGCCCAATATCTCTTCTCTCTGTAGTCTATAAATTATTTGAGAGAATCATTTATAACAGAATATCGATCGATTTAAGTATTCCGCAACACCAAGGTGGCTTTCGCCCTGGAAGAAATTGTTGTGATCAAGTATTGTCTATGGTCGCACATATTGAAGCAGGGTTTCAAGACAAAAAGCAATCAGCTATTGTGTTTATTGACCTGAGCTCTGCATACGACACAGTTTGGAAAAAGGGGTTATTGCTGCAATTGGCCAAAGTTTTCATATGTCTCAAAACTCTGAATATAAATATAATATCACATCTAATCGAAAAATTGAGGTTCATCTAGGAAACAAAAAAAGTAAAATCCGAAGTATTCGAAATGGACTACCACAAGGATCTGTACTTGCTCCTATATTGTTTATTCTTTATACTAGCGATATGCCTGATACAAGAAATTTGTTTATGCAGATGATCTGGCAATTTCAATACAATTTGCATATAACTCACTATCAACTAGAGAAGCTGAACAAATTTTACAAAACGACTTGGAATCATTAGTTAGCTATTATGAAAAATGGCGCCTTAAAGTTAATCATTCGAAAACCGAAGTGTCATGGTTCCATCTATCAAATCATAATGCGAACGATGTACTCAATGTCTGCATTGGGGAAAACGTAAGCTTTTTCAACCCAAAACCAATATACTTAGGAGTGACACTTGATAGATCGCTTACTTTTAAATTCCACTGCTTAAAACTGGGTCAAAAACTTAAGTCAAGAGTCAATATTATTCAGAAGTTGTCTGGATCTTCCGGGGGTGCTAATGCTGAAACTCTGAGAATTCCTGCTCTAGCAATTTGTAATGAAGTGCCTCTCAAGATGATAATGAGAGGGGCTTAGCAGGATGCGTACCTAGTTTTGATGTATTGCCGTTCGGCTTAGTCTCAATCATCGTGGATAGGAGATATTATAAACCTGCTGCTTCAGCACAAATGCAGAAATGTACGCAATTTTCAAAATATATCAGAAATAGAAACAAATACAAGTGCGAAAATGAGACTCTGGCGACCCCCTTCTACGAAAGAACCACGGTCGGCACGTTCAACCCTCTTGTTCGCTCACATACGCCCGCACACACACACACTCATTCACACCCTTTTATCATTAGGATTAAAGAAACAAATCAAATTCACTCACCCCATGATTATATCCTGACCTCCTATCCTGATTATATCAGCCTTCCATCAGCACGTTGGTCACGTTGAAAACTCGACGAAGATATTTGTATATCGAAAATGTTGAAAAAAGTTGTACGTACAAACGTTGTATAAAATGTTAGGCAGAAACGTTAAATAAACTTGCAAACAGCAGCGTTGGATAATTTTGTTGAATATAACGTGAAGTAGAAAAGTTCAATACACTTGCAATCATCAGCGTTGAATAATTTTGTATTTATAAACATTGAATAAAATGATAAGTAGAAACGTTAAATAAACTTGCAATCATAAGCGTTGGATAATTTTGTTGAATAAAACGTTAAGTAGAAACGTTCAATACACTTGCAATCATCAGCGTTGAATAATTTTGTATTTATAAACATTAAATAAAATGATAAGTAGAAACGTCAAATAACCTTGCCGTCATCAGCGTTGAATAATTTTGTACTTATAAACGTTGAATACAATGGTAAGTAGAAACGTTAAATAAACTTGCAATCATTAGCGTTGAATAATTTTGTACTTATGAAACGTTGCATAAAATGATAAGTAGAAACGTTGGATCGGATTGTAACCATAAGCGCCGAATCAATTTATAATCACAGGTGAGTATGGTAACAATTACAGCAGTTACATCCGAATGCGTTGAAATGTAATTGTTGCAGGATGCGTTGAAATCAAAAATGTAATAATTTATACCAATACCAGTCAAATCATTCGTTGAAGTAGAACTGGAATAATTTGTATCAATGATTGTGGAGCAGTACGTTGAAATGTACTTGTCGAAGTATGCGTTGAAATCCAAAAAAAAATGTGATAAAGTATACCAATACTAGTTAAATAATTCGTTGAAATAGAACGGTAATAATTTGTATCAATGATTGTGGAGCAATACGTTGAAAGGTAATTGTTGCCGCATGCGTTGAAATCCAAAAAATGTAATAAATTGTACCAATACTAGTTAAATTATTCGTTGAATTAGAACTGTAATAATTGGTATCAATGATTGTGGAGCAATACGTTGAAATACAAATGTGATTGTTGAAGTGTGCGTTGAAATCAAAAATGTAATAATTTGTACCAACACTAGTTAAATAATTCGTTGAAATATATCCACTCGCGGAGTTTTCGAACACCAAAATTAAATTGCCGTAACGCTTATGACTAATCGTCGAATCAGTTTATTTTACAGTTCCAATAAAATACAGAATTGCATTGATGACAGAAATTTAATATATCAATCAAACGTTTTAAAAAAAATACGAGGACATATATTTGTATTAACAGTATAATTTCCTTAAGTTCGAGAACAACAAAAAAAACTATGTATGTATCTTAATTAGGAATTATGTTTAGAGATTATACATTTGTAGCATATCTATGTATAAGTTCTTATTTTTTTATTTTATTTACATTCACGAACACCCGTTTATACAGTTTAATTTGACAGTACCTCAACCAGTAATCTAGACTAGCGGTTCTAGCCTTGATATGAACAATCTTGTTTTAAATGAACGCGCAAATTTTTGTTTCGGTTGCCGAACCGAACAGGTAATGTAATTTTTCTGATTGGATTCCCGTTACAATTGTTAATTTGCACTATCAAACTCACCTGACTGATCAACGTAGATGTAATTTCTTTCATATTCTTTATTTCTTTTATAACAGCACAAACGAATAGTAATTTTTTTCCTATTATTTATAATTTTAAAATTTTTTTACAACCGGACACAAAAATCTGCGCCCTGTTGGTTTATGGTACAAACATATATCTAAACTTTTTTTTTATTATTTTTACTTTAAACTAATAGGCACAAACATATAAATATTTTTAACAACAATTTGAGCTAGTGATCGAAACTAAAAATGAAGACTGAACTATTATAACTCGTTAATGATAAACTCACAAAAATAAATTAATAATTTCACTAATTAAATCTTATTAAAAAAAACATGAAGGCAAAAAAACTTCATCGTTCGATCTTTACAACAGAATTGACAGACTAATTTAATAACTTCAGACTAAGAGAATGAAAACATTACAGTCGTTCATTATATACCCAAAATTTGAACATCGAAAAAACTCGAATACAGTGTTTGATGTAAGGCAATTAATTCACATCTTGTATTTAATTGTTAGGAACTTTTTATAGTTACACAAAACTGTTTGTTATTTGATATTATTTCACAAACACAATTTTGCGATACAAATCATTTACGAGACATTAATAACATTTAGCATTGAATTTAAAATGAATTAAATGCAAGTTCGATCGATGTTATGGTGTTTAGGTATTACAAAACTACAATCTACTATATCAGCACAGTGAAGTTCAGTTCCATAACGGAAAGATTGTTTATTAACGGAAAGATACAAAGATAAATCGAATGTTTAACAAAGCAAGATAGTAATTCTTTGTATGTTGACGATTGGACAAACACGCACAGCTGTTATGAGGTTTGAAAACTTTGTCGTTTAATAGCGGTTAATATATGGAGAATCCAAATTCAAATAGTATAGTGAAAATAATCGGATGGAAACGTAGCGTGAGCCAATTTTAGTGGATTGTAAAATTAAATTTTAATGTTTATATAGATAATATTTAAGGAAAATTTTTAATTAATTCAAATTAATTAATATTATATTATATTAATTAATATATAAAATTAGTGTAATTGGTTCAATTTTTTTTTTTCAAATATGTCTGTCCAGCTATTGAAAATTTAAGTAAGTTTTAGGAAAAATAAGAAAACTAGGGGTTACGGGGACTATAAGAAATATGACTATTGATGGTGAATGGATGAGAAACTATTACGAGCTGTACATGTTAATAAAAAGAAATTGACAACTAATGAATCTGAGACTATACGAAAAATGTGTCTGTTAATGATGGATGGAAAAAAACTATTACAAGCTACTTATGGTAATCACAAATGACACTACAGAATCAGAGACTATAATACACCGTGTTCAAGCATTCTTCCAGGCTATCCATTACAAATTGTATGTTCAACCGCGGAATATTGTGCTCCTGTGTGAATTGACAGTATTCACACTCGACATATTGATACTAAACTAAATTCCTGCATGCGAATTATATCAGGTACTATCAAATCAACACCTCTTCCATGGCTTCCAATTTTATCAAATATTGCCCCTCCAAGATTAAGAAGAGAAATGTTACTGGTCCGAGAAGTAACTAAGATTCTAAGTAACGATAATTTGCCGATCCATGTTGATTTGAATAACAGAAACCAAAATAGACTTGTATCAAGATTCCCTCTATGGTCTAAAAGTACATCTATTGGTAATATTATTGAGTACTCAACTAAAGATAGATGGATAGATCTTCTAACTAACTTAGATTTCGTGAATAAAGAAATAATTGCCGATCCAACGGTTAAAGTTCCTGGTTTCAGTGAATCTCGTCGTCGGTGGGTTAAAATTAATCGCATACGATGTAACCATGGTGTAACTAACGCTGAACTTAATAAATACGATCCCAACATCTCTCCAAGATGTGATTGTGGATATCCTATACAATCCATTACACACATCTATAGTGAATGCATCCTTAGAAGGTTCAATGGTGATCTAATCGAATTACATCAGTTAACACAAAATGCTATTTCTTGGATTGATAGTTTGGATATAAATATTTAACTGTCTCTCTTGTTTTCAAATGTACTTGCTCTTCTTTTAATTTGTAAATAAATATATACGATTAATAATAATAATAATTAAAAGAATTAAAAGGGGGTGGGGGTTAGGTTAATTCGTACGAAAAAAGGCATGTTTTTGGTGCTGGATCATCCGAAATCAAAAAACCAAAGTTCATTCGTTTGATAATAGTTTTCCCCAGGTAACACTGGCAGGGTTTTTTGAAATTTTAATTTTTCACTTTTTTGGAACACTTTGGAACTGATTTCACTTTGGAAAACTCTCCAGCGTTACCTCGTAAATTATGTACAGAAATAGTGTTCAAAATTTCAAAAGGATCAGTGCAGTAGTTTTGAAGTTATGAGGGGCACTGACTTTGAAAACGTGAGTTGTGGGGAAAACGCTTTAAAGTTTTGAACAGTAAAAAATCTGGTATAAAACGTTCATAAGAAAATTTAAAAATGATGATGAAATTAAGTTTTGCAACAAAAAAACCTATAGAACTATGATGAAACGCAAAGCTTACTATTTTGAAATGACATTTTAAAAAATTGTCTTTAAAACATTAAAACTTGAATTTTGTGAATGAATTTTATTATTTAAATAATTATTTTGGCATTGGCTCCGAAAAATGATTACTTTTAGAACTGTTTAGAGTCCGAAAAATTGTATTTTAGTGGCCTAGTACTTAAAGTCGTTATGACAACACTTTAGCGGATTCAAAATTTGTTTTCATTTTATATTATAATTATTTTCAAATTATAATCACAATTGCTTTGATAAGTTTTGTTCAAAAATCAAATTTTTAGGTACGCAAGAATACAAATTAAGCAATAAATTAGAAAAAAAATCCTAAGAGCTAATACTAAAAAACGTTGTATGCAACACGTACGCAAATGGCTTTAGCAGACTCATCTTCATTTTACAGACTCAGCTAGCGCCTCGTCCGGAAACATTACGAGTCGTCCGCTAAAACCATATTTCGCGTACTTGTTACATAAACTACTATTAATTGAATTTTTATTGATCGTGCAAAAAAGGTAATAAGCATTTTGGGCATTAAGAGTATTACCGATATCGGATATATTAGAGATCTCAATTTCGTCTCGATCTCAAAACATATATCCTCAATCGGTAAAACACTCTTACTGCCCTTAATACTTAAATAACTATTGTGAGGTTGATCACTAATTACAAACATTTTTGAAATTGTTGAACTATTGAACTATAAAATTGTTACAGTCAAGTAAATCGAGGTTGGGGATCTGTTCTTTTCGTTAGGTCTGATACAGTACTTCCAGTGCAGAAAATAGTAGCCACCATCACTTCGATTTTAGCTCTGCAGGCAGTCATTGTGCATGTTCAACTAGCTGATGTTCAAATCCTGTTGGTATACCAATCTCCGCAATGTTCAGTAGACAAATCACTCACCTGTATTAACAATCCACTCGTTGGCAATAGTTTGACGACACTTTTTCCTCCAACTATTTTGATAGGTGACGTCAACGTTGGTTTCAATAAAAATCCTCAAAACTGGCTCTCAAACTATTTTCTACAAAAAAATTTACAAGAAAAATTCATGAACCAACAACAGTTGAAGCTACAACAATTGATAATATATTTGCCAAAATAAATAATTTATAAGCTGGCGTTATTGAAGCTTTCTTTAGCCATCATAAACGGCTTTGGGTAAGTAAGTTCAACCTAACGTGAAACTTTGCTAACAAAAACTATTGTTTTCTCAAATATTATATACACGGAACCCTTAGCGAGCATATTATATTCGCACTTGCCTGACTTTTTTATTTATCTATTTGTCTATGTTACGAATGTTGGTGAAAATTCTGTAATAAATCGTTTAATGAATAAAATTATAATGAATCTAATAAAGCAAATTCAATTATATAAACCTTGAAAATATTTATTCAGATGAAGTGATAACGAAATCGTTCTACACAATTTTTATACCCAGTAGACAAGGTAGTTGCTTCTTTTCTAAATAAACAAGCAAGCAAATAAATTAACAATATTGCGAAGCTCTGGAATACCAATAAGTATTGGGTGTGGATAAATTCGATCAGACCATGAGGGATGTATTCAAAATTGATAAACCTAATTTAAATTTATGGACACCATCAACTGAACAATCTATTACATTTAATGTAAGAAATATAAGTGCAATGCAGCTGGATAATTCTGGAAAAATTAAACCTATGGAAGTCAATGGGAATGTGAGTACGATGTTTAAAATTTGGAGACACGTTTTTATTCATATATTTTTTTAATTCGTATATTTTTTATTATTAAAATTTCATTACTATTAACTCTAGTTTTTATTAAGTAAATCTTATTATCGTTTCTTTTTTGTTAATGTAATGTTTTTTAAAGTTTAAAAGAGATCTTCCAAACCGGAATTTGCTTGAGAAAAGAGCGTTTTTTCTATAAACATAACGTAACATTTGTTGGAGTTTCAGTATTAAAAACTTAAATTAAAATATCTTGCAAATCTAATTTATCACTGAACTATAAATTTGTGTATTCTAACGATCTTAGTATACTTTTCTTTTCTTTAAAAAACAAAATAAATTAACAACAAATATTATTATTACTCTTCGAATTGTAGAAGTTAGATCACTGTGATGAAAAAATATAAATTAAATATAAGTAAAATAAATTATTATCAAATTAATAGAAATGACTAAAAATAAAGTTTTTTTTCTTTTTCTGTATAAATAATAAGCCTAAAATAATATAAAAATACAGTCCACTCATTCTGCAAAAGAACCAGCATTGCAACATTCCACCAACATTGTTTCACCGATTTGCTAGGCACAAGTTTTATTTCATCGTCTATTCGTCAACCGTCTTGTTAATTGCACATCACAAATTCTTCAACCTTCTTGCTAGGCCTAAATATTATTTCATCAATGGCACATCTATTCATATTATGATTGATCATATTATATTTTTGGTTCCGTTGAGTCACTCGTGATGAGATCATGATTTTTTCTTCAATCATCGAATCAAGAAACTTAAATACAGCCTACAGTCCTCATCATAAGTGGTTTCAATAGTCAAGAAACAAAGAACCACGTACATTCGTGTCAATGTTTCCCTAGATTATGTGATGAGCAGTTGCATCACATACACATATATTGAGTATCAGGCGAGATTTTACCCTCTAATGACTAATCCTCCAACAAGGCCAGAATAGTTTTGTTGTAGAGTTACAGACCCGTGCGTGCTGTTATCCTATATCCGTCCCCTGCATCACGGTTGCCTTTAGAATTTTTAGTTTTCATTTAGCAAGGTTACAGTACGCCGACAAACAATTTAAGGAAATTAATCCGAAGATTTGCCATATATGTAGGGTTTCGTTTTAAAATAAAAGCCATATTTATTAAAACAAGTTTAACATAATATTTGTTTAATAAAACTTAAAGTTTGAACAAAGAAATTATAACACGACTAATTCTTACAAAATTCAGAACACGACTACGTTAGTTTAACTTAACTATATATTTCATGAAACGAGAGAGAGATAAACTTGGCCAGAGGAAAACAATACGATATAATGATTACAAATACAATCAAATACTATTTAAACAAACGAATATAAAAAATCTTATCCCACATATATTTACCATTTTTTCAGTGTAAACCAGGCGGCAGAAATAGGTAATGGTAGGTAGGAGTGTAAAATAAACGAAACATTTTCTTTAAAATTTTTATTTTTAGATTTTATTTTTACGAAGTACGAATAAAACAAAACGATGGCATTCTTTTTAATGCTAATAATAAAAAACATAAGAATAAAAAAGTATATTTACATTTTCTAAAACGGCTGTTTTCATTAAAATATTTATAAAATAATATGACTTTCGTTATATTAAACTGATAGATCATTTCTTAATTCAACCAAACATTTTTTAATTGAAAGGCAATGAAAACAAACACAAAAAACAAAGCGGCGTTTTGAATAATTAATTTCAAAGATTTAAAAAAATAATAATATATGTTTAGAGTATTTTTTGTTTGTCTTGTTTCGTGTCGGTTTAAAGATATTTAAATTTATTTTTTCATCATATTAAAAAAATTACGGAAAATTCAAATAATTTTCTCTATATAAGTCAAATAATTAAATTTCCGATTTCTGTTTTTTTTATTTAAATTTTAACATTAAAATGGGGAAAAATGGAGGTTTCATTTACATTGTATTTGTACACTTTTCAGTTTACAACTTTAATATACGACCGCTACCTCTATTTATCGTAATATTGACGTAAAGAAGAATATTAGTCTAGAACTGATTCAACCATATCAAAAACTCCTAGTCATAAAATTCATACGTCAAATATTTTTGTATGTATAGCTGAAAGATGGTAAAACTTTACCAATATTTATTTGGTTTGACTTGCTTGAACTTTAACATGTTTAGTTTCAACTCCCACAACTGTAATATCCAACTCATCAGTAAAAATTCTTAGGCGGTTCACCGACCTTCATTGATAGAAATAACTACATACCCGTAAATAAAGCATTAACTCTAACTACTTAAAAGCCTTTAGAATAACTGCTTTAAAGCCGATGTTTATCAAGCAGATTTCCTTAGCTAGTTTTATCAGAGGAATAAATAGTTCCTAGTTGATGCATTTTCTGACAATTTTGTAGGCTTTTTTGTTTTCCTGAGATACCCGTATGAGCTTTTGATCGAATTGGTTTATCTTCCACATAAAGTACTTTTAAGTTGACACCACTTCAAAAACGTACCAGCTAGTTAATTACTCTTTTGTACAGCAACAGAGCTTCGAAATCAAATCCTCAACATTAAATTAGTTAATAGTTTATCAACTATTTCAAATATCCAATTGCTTACCTCTAGTTTCTACAGCCATCATTTATGATACACACATACTATACGCAACCAAAAAAAATCACATAAGCTTATAACTTATATAACTTGAGGTTATTACAGTTAACAAATACCTTCAATCCAATTAAGTTACATTTTACTATAAGTCTCAATTAAAGTAAAATTTCTTATAATAAATGGTTTGAGTTAATTAAGATTCTAATTTGAATTTATTTTCCTTCATTTCAGGTTAGTCTAAAATTTATGTAACATAAGGAATATCATCGATCGATACCAACGTACAACGTATCGATTTTTTTTTACAAGGATAATGAAAACTTATATAAAAACTAAGGTATTCCAGGTCATGCAGTATATTATTACCTAGATATTACGTTAAATATTAAATTTGTTTAAAGATATATTAATTATTAAATTTTATGACTACGGTAAAGGTGAGGAGTAGTTATATGACTATTATGGAAAATTTAAGATGGTTCAACATATAGCATTTTTAAGTTAATATTGATTAGATTTATTAAGGATAGTGAAGGCGAGTAATAATGTGAGAAAAAAAAAGAATATTATGATTCATCGAAGCGTCAAAATAATATAGCAGATGGTAAATTCTCAATAACCGAAGAAAACGGAGTTATCAATAGCCCCCCATGTTGGAAATTTTAGTACACTTTATGGGGAGTAATTTGTGTAAAAAAACTAAAAAACTTTATTTAACACACGACATTTTAACGAACACACAATATTTTAATTAACCAATAGTTTGCCAATATGCTTGATAAATTGAAAAATGATGATATAGATCAATTAAGTTAAGCATTCAAGTAAAACTAGACCAGAAAATGAAGAAATTGGAAATTGAAACAGATGAAATACACTTGCTTATTCATACCTTTTGGGTATGAAAGACATTTAGAGAAAGTTATGCTTAAATTCTTTTCTATTGACATTGACGTTTGACATACTATCAACCATACTAACCTTTGCTATTCAACCTTCAACAGCAACAAACTTAAATTTCATGAACGTGTTCCAGTCACGTCCTCGTTAATATCTTATATGCTAGCAACAAAAGTTCAACAATACCAAAGCAAGCCCTCTGTCTCCAATAAATATGCACCCATGTTATATGACCGAATATTCACTTCGATTCACTTCACGACATTAATCACCCCAAAATCGAGATTCCAGCACAAATGGCTGCCAGTTTTGGTCCTTTGTGCTTCCTATCCGACCCACATTACATTGATAAAAAAAACTAAACATTATATTTTCTATTAGCTGTTTTTCATCCCAAACCATTGAATGCTTCCTACCAGAATAAATATACTTGTTCACTTGTAGTAATCCTAACCTCTTGACCATCAAAATTAAAAATGCCTACGTTTACTCCTTTTTCCGTGCTACACATTAATAACCAAACGCATTCCGACTAGAACCAGTGATTCAGCTCTTTCCATTCGGATACTTAACAACCGATCGTCGCAACTAACAATTATTCAAAACCAGTCCCCTACAAGTCGGTATGTGTATTCCTTTTAACGTCAAAAATTCTCTTAAGTTCAACAAGTTCCTTTCAAAAATAGTTATTACACCAAAATTATGGCTTAGAATATTGTGTGCAATCGATTGGCCATCACCAAAACCGTCACCACTATTTCATTTGTTCTGTTCCAACAAATAATACATTTTTACACTTTTAGTTAATACATCCTTGTATATTCTAGAGTCAAGACTGAAAGAATGAAAGAATGCAAAAATCAAAAAGGAAAGAATAAAAGAATGCAAGAATGAAACAATGAAAGAACGAAAGAATGAAAGATTGAAAGAAAGAAAGAATGTAAGAATGAAAGAATGCAAGAATGAAAGAATGAAAAAATGAAAGAATGAAAGAATGAAAGAATGAAAGAATGAAAGAATGAAAGAATGAAAGAATGAAAGAATGAAAGAATGAAAGAATGAAAGAATGAAAGAATGAAAGAATGAAAGAATGAAAGAATGAAAGAATGAAAGAATGAAAGAATGAAAGAATGAAAGAATGAAAGAATGAAAGAATGAAAGAATGAAAGAATGAAAGAATGAAAGAATGAAAGAATGAAAGAATGAAAGAATGAAAGAATGAAAGAATGAAAGAATGAAAGAATGAAAGAATGAAAGAATGAAAGAATGAAAGAATGAAAGAATGAAAGAATGAAAGAATGAAAGAATGAAAGAATGAAAGAATGAAAGAATGAAAGAGTGAAAGAATGAAAGAATGAAAAAATGAAAGAATGAAAGAATGAAAGAATGAAAGAATGATATAATAAAAGAATGAAAGAATGAAAGAATGAAAGAATGAAAGAATGAAAGAATGAAAGAATGAAAGAATGAAAGAATGAAAGAATGAAAGAATGAAAGAATGAAAGAATGAAAGAATGAAAGAATGAAAGAATGAAAGAATGAAAGAATGAAAGAATGAAAGAATGAAAGAATGAAAGAATGAAAGAATGAAAGAATGAAAGAATGAAAGAATGAAAGAATGAAAGAATGAAAGAATGAAAGAATGAAAGAATGAAAGAATGAAAGAATGAAAGAATGAAAGAATGAAAGAATGAAAGAATGAAAGAATGAAAGAATGAAAGAATGAAAGAATGAAAGAATGAAAGAATGAAAGAATGAAAGAATGAAAGAATGAAAGAATGAAAGAATGAAAGAATAAAAGAATGAAAGAATGAAAGAATGAAAGAATGAAAGAATGAAAGAATGAAAGAATGAAAGAATGAAAGAATGAAAGAATGAAAGAATGAAAGAATGAAAGAATGAAAGAATGAAAGAATGAAAGAATGAAAGAATGAAAGAATGAAAGAATGAAAGAATGAAAGAATGAAAGAATGAAAGAATGAAAGAATGAAAGAATGAAAGAATGAAAGAATGAAAGAATGAAAGAATGAAAGAATGAAAGAATGAAAGAATGAAAGAATGAAAGAATGAAAGAATGAAAGAATGAAAGAATGAAAGAATGAAAGAATGAAAGAATGAAAGAATGAAAGAATGAAAGAATGAAAGAATGAAAGAATGAAAGAATGAAAGAATGAAAGAATGAAAGAATGTAAGAATGAAAGAATGAAAGAATGAAAGAATGAAAAAATGAAAAAATGAAAGAATGTAAGAATGAAAGAATGAGAGAATGAAAGAATGAAAGAATGAAAGAATGAAAGAATGAAAGAATGAAAGAATGAAAGAATGAAAGAATGAAAGAATGAAAGAATGAAAGAATGAAAGAATGAAAGAATGAAAGAATGAAAGAATGAAAGAATGAAAGAATGAAAGAATGAAAGAATGAAAGAATGAAAGAATGAAAGAATGAAAGAATGAAAGAATGAAAGAATGACAGAATGACAGAATCAAAGAATCAAAGAATTGAAGAATCAAAGAATGAAGGAATGAAAGAATGAAAGAATGAAAATGAAAGAATGAAAGAATGAAAGAATGCAAAAGAAAATTATGTACATAAGAAAATTTTATGGCAAGTAATGAAAACAAACGGGCATTTGAAATAATTAATTGCATTGATTTAAAATAATTCTTTTAAATTTTTAAACTTCTTTTTTCTTAATAAAATTCACGATTTTAATTTTGTAACTAAAAATTGCTGTGAATATCAAAATAACACTTAAATGCCTTTTGAAATATTGGCCTAACACTAATGTGTGATCTGGGTTATTAGGGTTGCTTTTACCATATTTTTAAGACATGATTGATTCAATATTATTTTGTAAAAAATGGAGCCTGTTGACAAGTGCTTGCAAATACAAAGAATGCATGGTACGACAAACAGTTTGATTTCTCATTAAAGAATAAAAATTTGGAAATGAGTTGCTCAGTGCTCATTCAGTTTTTGAAGACAAATAATTCTCAACTTCCAATCTTTACACAATGTTATGAATTTAATAAAATACAAAACCACAAAATTTATCATAAAATTAAATTTTAATCAACTTTGTCGCTATCAGTAGTCAAGAATAAATACCAATAAAACATTTATTTCAATTTCAAAATATTTCTATATATTTATGTTTTTTTTTTTGTGCTGTTTTTCTGAAACACATGATATTTATAAAACTATGTACAACAATGTAAGTGCACAAGGAATGTGAAAATTTATTGGGAAAAATATTTTCATTTGTAATAAATTAGGGGATAAAAATGAACCTCATATGAGTTTCTGCAGTCCAGTCTTCAAATATATTAAATTTATAACGTTCACAACAAAAATATAAATAAAACTATTTTTCATAACTTTTTTTTTTGCTTTCAAAATGAAAATAAGAAAATAGTTTTCCTTTTTATGATTATTTTTATTTTCACTTATGATTTAAATGCCTTCACACCAAATTCCCTTTTTTTGAATTTTCAATAACGATATAAAAGTGTTGTGGATACAAATATGGTACAAAGGGTCAAAATATATACAATTTCTACATGGTGAATCGAAAAAAATATTCTGAGGTTTTTGAGCTATGGTGTTGTAATCAAAATGAAAAATGGAAAACATTAAATGTTGCGGGTGGCATGATTGTGAAGAAAGTTAAATCGATATGTATCAAGATGTTTGTGACATATATGAGTATCACAATGAATTTAGAACCGATTGACGGAGAAGTCTTAACAATAGAAAAAACACTCTGAGTGATGTTTAAAATAGAAAGAAAAAATAATTCTGCTTTGCTTGACAAGCGACAGTAATCTAAGAAAGTCCTTCTGGCATTTCCAAAGAAAGAGTGCTTTCAATTCAGACTACAAGATGAGTATGAAAACTAATACGGTTCTGAATGTGGGCGGTAGATCTGACTTTAAAGTGAGGTGGCAAATCTGATTTAGTCCAAGTGTTACGACCGGACCAAATTACAAGTTATAAATAAAAAAAAGGAAGAACGTTCTGAACATTCGAAAATGAATTGTCTTATTTCTATTAATACTCGTTATCAACGTGAAGGTCGGACACAAAGAAGAATTTTAAAATTACAATAAAATAGTGTAAAATAGTATAATAATTCATGCAAATTGCGAGCTTATTAATGTTATATTTTAAACATGCTGTAACATATGTTTTGAATGTGATTCAATCGTATGGTTCGTCAACACATCTATTATTGTATTTGTTCTTTTTATTTCAACGGTGAGAACACTGAATTATAAAGTGGGTCTAAGTGGAATTATAAAGTGGGTTTAAAAAGGGTCTTGTGGTCTTCTTTGACTTTCGCGTTGGCATATGTATTGGAGGGAATATTATATGTAAAACCTTGTTCTACTGATTTCCTCTTTTGCTGAAATTTTTTATTGTGAAATGATGTGGTGGGGCAGAAATAATTGGTTGTGAAGTTGATGGATGTATTGTTTTTATGTGACAAAGATGTGACATGCATCCTTCGCTTTGAAAATAAAACGATCAAAATGTTCGATCGGATATTATATTTCAAAACATAAAGATTAACAATATTATATTTTTAGATACCATACCAAAGAAAATTATAAAACAAAATTGAAAATCTTAATTATTTAATTTATAAGTTTTTTTTACTGATGTTAAGGTTCTTTTATTGAATAAGAGATTTCGAAGCCCAGATTCTTACGACCACACCGGTTCTACCTTGCCTTTATTATTAAGAGTCAAACTTAATACAAGCCGGCTATGATTGTAAATCCGTCCCTGGTCCTTTTCGTTGCCATTTAGAAAGAGATTGCAACATGGAAATGTCTCTGCTTTTAATTCGCGATTCACATTCACAATATTGTTCTCAAAAACATCAAATTAAATAAAAAAGAAAAAACAAAATATGGATCAAGAGAGCGAGAATAAAATTATTTATAATATATTATCATTTATTTCGACAATACCGATAATTGATGATTGATGCTACAAATAACCTAAGTATTGTTGAAATTAATATATTATAATATAGTATATTATAAAAAATTTTATTCTCGTTCTCTTGATTCATACTTTTGTTGCAATTTCTTTACAAAATGACAAAAACAATTTTTTTTATTTTACTTAAAGAGACAACAAAATGTTTATTTACTATCAAAATAAAATTCAATTTAAAAAAACAAACACAAATTATAAATAGAGAAAATTAGAATAAGAAATAAGAAAATAACAAATGATTACAATTTATGTCACTCTCTTTTAATATTCATTTTATATTTAATATTTATTTAGCGTGACGATGACTGAAATATATAAATTTTTCCCCATACAAAATCGCACAACGCGCATAAAGAAGATTTCACTTAAAAAAAAGCAGAAACAATCATCAGGATGTCGTGTCTAACATCATCAAGATTAATTTTCGAATTTTTTTCGGTTCATTTATTATGATGAAATGTTATTTCATTTTTTTTAAATTTAACAAATGCATAAATATGATAAAGTTGTAATTGCAAGAGTTGTTTTAAACGGAAATACATCAATTTTATTTTAGCTAATTTTGAAACCGAAACATGTTTTTCAAACTATCAAAGTTGAATTTTCGACACACCCTGTATTTGTTTTTATGTGAATTATATAAAAAAGATATTGAAAATATTATATTACATTTTTGTACATATGTATACAGCAATGAAAATGGTAACTATAAAATTTGCATTATTTTACATTTCTTTATTTTATTTTATTTTATTTTTTTTTTTTTCAAATAAAAAAATAACAGGAATAATAGTTGGAAAAGTATTAATTTCAAAGTTTTGTCACGTAAAAAACAAAATTTTTTTTTTTTTTGATTAAAATTTTATTTTTGTTGAATTGGAAATTTGTAAAATTAATAATTTTGTGATATAATGGACGTCTGAAGTGTTTTCATAGTTATTATGTGTCGTTTGATGTTCGTTGAATGTTATGAAGGGTCAAATGAATGAAAATTTATTTAAATTTTTTGTTTTGTTAGTAGTGGAATGTATAGTGGAATAATGTTAATGGTAACGGGTCGTATTTGGCACCTTTATAGAGATTTGCCAGTTGAGTTTAGGTGATGTACAACTGCATGGCTGCTGTCTTCTTACCTGGTTTTGTTTGACTACTTGGGATATTTAGACATGTTTTGCACAAATAAGAAATATTATTATGTTTGGTCTCATTTAATGAAGGAACTGGGGATGAGAGAAAGAATGAGGTATTACCGGCATATTGATAAAATGTATTATGTGGTGGTAACTACAATTTGTGTCACAACAAGACACAAAAAACTTTTAAAACCTAGGTTCCACAGTCTGCGTTCTGAGATATTTAGTGACGTAAATCTTTGTTTTTTTTAACATTTTTTTTAAAGAAAGGATGACTAAACAATTTATCCTATCACATATTAAATATGACATTGGCTATTAAAATTTTGTTTTAAAAATTTGTAAGATTAAAATAAAATTCTGGGTTGTCAATAATCCAGATGGTCGCATATTGTTTGAGCATAGGACACATTTTTTTTGTCAACGATTAAAGCCCAGATTTAGAATTACATAAAGGTTTGTTTTTTCAAGCAAACAATAGAGTATCGTCATCAGGGAATATTCCATTACTAAAAATGAGTGTGCCACTTTTAACAGAATACAGTTGATTCACTAGCGCCCCTAAGACAATAAAAGGAACAAAAAATGATCCTTTCATGCAGTTTGCATTAATATTGCTTAAATATTTGTTGTTGTTGCGTTCTTTTTCAAGAAAAGCTACAGTGAATGATAAATCAAAATTATTTGTTATTTTGATTTAAAGAACAATCCGGATGAAAGAATTTTCGAATACGATCGATAGTTCTAGAACGCTAGATCTAGATACTATTTAAACCGGTTATTTTGGACATAATGAATTAATTGTAAACGTTGTATAGTGAACAATAAATCGTGTAAAACAAAATAATGTGAATTTTATTTGTAAATAAAACCCTAGATGTTATTTAATAGAAATATTTTGTGTACAAATTAGATGAATATGCTTGATGAAAAATGTTATTTGCTGTATTGTTTTCCTGTTGTTGAAAACAAATTAAGGTGTTGGGTTTTTTGAATTTTTTGAAAGTACCAAATTTTTTGTAATGAAAAAAACGATCGAAAAATGGTTTACATATGAGTTAGTGCTAGGAAGTTGGTGATTGGTTTTGTGGAGGAGAGCATCAGGTTTAAAGTTTAGTATAGAGGTTTTTAAGGTTGTTTGAATAAGTTGATGTTTAACTAATTATAATATTTTTTCTTTCTTTAAATGATTGATTAATGGCAAAAAATTATGAAAAAATAATTTACAAAAGTTAGAAAATAAATTGAGACTCTTAAACTCAGGTCGTGGGTTCGAGCTCCACGTTACGCGCCATTTTGCAGCAATAAGTCTGATGAGTTGCATAAAATTTAGTTATGACTCAGAGAGCTCAATGTCAACACGCAAAGAAACTAAATGGAGAAATAATTTGTGCTAGACTTGGTGCTACCTTGGATGTAACGACCGTGGCACGATGTACAATTGATGTCATCTACTGGCAAGCATTGGAACCAAACCTGTTACCCAGCAGATGTATCTATATTGTCGGCAACGAACACTACATCCCAAAAACTCACCAACAAGCTATGCTCTAATGAAAATTAAATTAAGCGAAGACTATGAAAAAACATCAAAAACAATTTTTAACCCCGCCGAAAACCCAAAGCCTAACGAAACATCACAGGGTGAGATAATACTAGCTGAAACCACCTATAACCAGTATAGTCCAGTACCTGTAGTCTCGCCACCCCCGAACTCCTCAACGAAACAAAAATCTTAAGAGTCCGTTGGATCGTAAGTCCTGATAAATTTTAGCTTGAAGGGCGAACACTCACTTCTGTTGTATTATATTCAAACACAAATTTTATATCAAATTAAAAAAATCTCAAACCTAATAAGTTATTAGTCTCTAGAATAACTTTGTTCAGATCCATAAGACCCAAACTCTGTTAAATTGGAGGCCCCATTGAACTCCATCTTAAAAAGCTGTATCTTCAAAAGGCAATTTGGCAATTTTCTATTCAAGTCTAAAAGGATAAGTTCGGCTTAGAGATTTGAAGTATGTTTGTAATTTCTCTCGATCGCGACAGAGTTCCCAAAGATGTTGGAGGCTGTACACTTATATAAACATTAAGTCCTAACGGAGGTTTCTATTGAAATTATTCCCCAACAGAGACAACAGATTTTGTTTACTAATCCGGGTGTTTAACCTTTCTATTAAACAAAGGATAGCATGCAGAAAATCGTCAGAATTTCACCGAGCTTTCATTAGTTTTCGGATCTCACCGTCTGACCGACGATCCTTAAACTCCACGCCTAAAACTTGACAAACCTTAGGCCAATGAAGCTATTCAGTCCGTCGATGATGTCGCCAAACCTATTTGGAGGCGCAGCTGATGAACAATAAGTGAAGATGACGATAGAGGGTAACAAGTGAATTTGGTAATGAATTTGCAGTCGCAGCTGGTATCTAAGGAATATAGTTGGAGCTGTTGAATTTTTATTTACAGTTGATTCGCGGGGAGACGATTTTAAAAGGGACGTAGTTTGTCCTCAGACATTTTCACCCACCTTGCTCTTGAGGCAGGATGGGTCAGTTGGGCCACTTGTGGTTCTGCCTTATGAGAAGAAGTGGATATAACATTTGCATGAGCCAATTTCAAAGTTACCGCAAGAACAGTTTGCAGTTTGTGATAGGAGATCGACAGCTTAGAAGAAGCTTCGTCTTTAGAATACAGCTTGAATATTGGACTTCTGTGAAAAAGGATACATTGACGATCCATTTTAGATTAAGTTGCGGTAGCTGCGTATTCCCGAAGACTTTGAGCAGCATTTTTGAATGATTTGACGCCTTTATAGGAATTCTATGGCTTGATGAGTGGGAATTTGGATGACGCACTCTAGTTCGATGACTTGAAATTGGGTTTGGCTGTATAGGCTTATTCGACTGTGTCATGAGTCATAAGGAGAAATTATCGCCTTGCTTAGGTCCTGCATTTTTTGACATTACAGGTAACACACTACATTGCGGTTGACCAAGTGAATGTGTCAGACGAAAACGTATTAGAAACCTACCAACCAGCAGTTGCGCTGATTCTATGTTTAAAAAATATATTTATAATATTCAAAAAATATTTAAAAATAATCAAAAATTCAAAAAACATCAACAAACGGACCGACACTTCAACCAAAAAATCAGCAATTTTCTCCCTGGGTATATAATGTTTTATTTTGAAAAAATTCATTCGCTAACAAAAAACTAATCTATATACATATAAAAAACACTGACAAACTGATCTAGAATATGACACAAAAATCTCCATTTGTACTTTATAGTTACGGAATAATAATAGAAAAGAAAATTTGAGAACTGAAACTCAACAAAAAAAAAACCAAAATGAAAATAAAATCGTTCAATAGTAATTTTCGTTTTGGTCACGTCTGTTTTATTTGACTTGAAATGAATATAAAAATGAATTTTCACGATTTTCTCGAAACTTTATCTTCTCTCCTATTGTTTTGAAAATGAAAATTATTTAAACAATAACTTCATTACTGCTGTTTTTTTTTCTATTCTATATTTTTACATTGACTTAAAAAAATTAATAAATTGATTTATTTTCTTTTTAAATTAATTTTTACGAAAAGTTTTTATGTTCAATAAATAATTTATATTAATGCTTTTGCTGTCGTCTTGATGCCCTCTTCAATAATTGAAAATTAAATTGTTCTTAAACAATTTTCCTAATTCATTCTTTATATTATTATTACACAAAAAAAGAAAAGAAAAACTAAAACTAGATAATCGGTTGATCACTAGTATTTATTATCCTTTACGAGTTCAGAAAAGAAGTAAAATTTGTAAGAACATCTAAGAAGTTAGAAGAAATGATAATAAATCAATTTCAAATAAAAATCACATCATCCAACAAGTTATCCTTTTTTTCCTGTTTTTTCCTATTTTTTTTCATCTTTTGATATCAAAACACCATCCTTACACATATGATTCAACTCCATCCACTCTTGTAAATCTAATCACATCATTTTCTATTAAACCTAAAGAAATAGAGGAGAAATTGAAGGAAAAGATAAATGAAATAGAGAAAAAAATGGAAAATTCATGAAATTGATATTGGATAAAGCTTTCTAAGATGTTATGATTAATTTATAAGTATTTCTGTTTTTTTTTTGTGATTTTGTTTTAAAAGCTAGAACTTTTAAATTATGGTTTGTGGTGGATATAGTCGGACAACTTGTTTGCAGATAATATGATAGTTGATGCACATATTATGACATCAAGGAAATCAACCACCGTAAACAATCAATGTAGTGGGATAGTGGTTGACAGAGGACACACGATAAAAAAAAATTAATGGTTCTGGTGTTTAATTTATTTTAAACAGAAAATATATGATTTCAAAAAGTTATTTTGAACATTTTTTGGTCCCTCGAGCCGGATTAGCCGGACTATTTTCATTAAGCCTGGATATTTGAGATACATTTTATATAAGGTATAAAAAGGAAAAAATTACAAAGGAAGAGTGACTTACTAAAAAACTAAGCTAAATAATAGAGATATTAAGTCGCTCGGTGATTTACAATCTTCTCTTTCTAGGCGTTCAAACAGAATTAGAGACTATCGATGCGGATGCGCTCGTTTTAAAAATGAATATGGGTTAATTGAATCACAGATTTTAAATAACATTCATAATCTTGATTTAAAAGAAACTTTAGAAATATCCAACAATTCTTTCATTCATCATGATAGCTCGAGGGAACATAAATCTACAAAAACCATTCTATATATCTTATATATTAATACGCTAAAAAAAACTTTCTGGAGCCTAAGGTTTTTTTATTCGCAAATGGATTCGTTTCAAATTTTCACTGCTAACTGATATTAGTGTAACTTAGGTCTTAAAGATTTTTCACACAAATCGGATTAAAAATAAAAAAGTTATAGACGAATTAAAATGTATTTTTGAATTTCACGGGCCCCCCCCCCCTCCCCCCTATAGAATATCAAATGGAATTGCCAAAGTCTTTTCTTTGTTTTTTTATTATTATTTTCAAATTTCAATTTAGTCTATGCATTGATTTAGGAGTGTATAGACGTATTATTTTTCTTTATTTTTTATTATTACTATTAGTGAAATGAATGTTGTGAATGAATGATAATGGTATGAGTGAGTTTAATTTTTATTATTATTATTTTTCTTTGATTTTCTTTGATTTAGTTATTATGGTGTTAATGGTGAAATGAATGTTGTGAATGAATGATAATGGTATGAGTGAGTTTATTTTTTATTATTATTATTTTTCTTTGATTTTCTTTGATTTAATTATTATGGTGTTAGTTAATGGTGAAATGAATGTTGTGAATGAATAATAATGGTATGAGTGAGTTTATTTTTTATTATTAGGAGGGCCTGGCGTGCTCCGCATCGCTTATAAATAAAGTTTTGCGTTGACATTTTGTTGACGTAGAACAATGATTTCAAAAAGTGGTCATGAGAAATGCTAGCATATAATTTTTAATTTTTCTTTTTATATAGTTCAGAAAATGAAGAATTAGCGATCAAATAAGTTTTCAAGTAAGCTTATTTGATCTCTAACTTATTTGATCGCTAATTTTTCATATATGCGAACTGATCAGCTAGAGTTCTGATTATTTTTCATTCATATATTTAAAAAGAAAAATTAAAAATTATATGCTAGCGTTTCTCATTACTACTTTTTGAAATCATTGCTTCTACGTCAACAAAATGTCTACGCAAAAATTTTGTTTATAAGCGTAGTGAAGCACGCCGTGCCCTCCTAGTGACAATTAAGTTGCCTCAGTTTACTTTATCGAAATTTGATGATAATGAACTCAGTTGGCTGAGTTTCAGAGATATATATCTTGGTTTAATATACTTTAATATTTAGCTCGAGCTATCTTCCATGGCAAATATCACTATTTAATTTCTTGTCTTAACGTTGGAAATGCATTTTATTTAATCGAGTCATTTCCTTTAACAGGCGAAAACTACCCAAGTAGCAAAAATAGTGATTGTCCGTACTTAAAGAAAGATTTAAGAAGACTTAAACAAAGTATCGTGCCTTCTTAAAGAAGGATTTAAGTTTGAATTAAGTACAAAAAGGCCCATGTGGGCGGTCCGATAGAACGAATTAAGAAGCGTATTTTTATCTTATTTGCTTCTTAAATAGGTATGTTATTTTTCAACTCCTTCTTAACTCCAGCTTAACTCTTTCTTAAATCGGTATGTCATTTTTTTGTTATATACTATCAAAGTCAAAGAGTGACGCAGAATTTTCTTTCTCTCTTTATCTATATTAAATTGATTTAAATTAAAGTAATAGCCAATGTTGAAATGAAACAAAAAAATATGACATGTTATGCTGTTTTAAAATTTAATGAAAGAATTGATAAATAATGAAAAATTATATGTAAGGTTTAAAATCAGTTTTAAGAAAATATTAAACCGATATTTATGGTGAAATTGGAACTTCTAGCTCCATTAAAACTCAAGCGCCTCCATGATTTCTCTAATTTATTACAATTGTTGGAAATATGCCAAAATTCAATGCGCCCTAAATTATATTTTAAATTATTTGTAGATAAAACCCCGACATATTTATGCTCACATCGTTGTTAGCTATCTAAATATAAATAAAAATAAAAAATTCGTGCAATATTTAATGTTTATATTTTAACGGAAATTTTTTCAAATTAATTCTTAAAAATTGCTGTGTGAAAATATGGCGGAATTTTGTTCTTGCTCAAGTAGAAGGAAAATTCTCAAATTAAGTTCAAATATCTTCTTAGTTTAGTATGACACAATACCAAAAAAGCTGATATTCCTTCTTAATTCGGGAGAAAAACCAAGAACGAATATATACTATTTTGGGTATGATTAGTTTTGAACATGTGCACTTGAAAAAAAGGTGGTGTAGGTAATCTACAATAAGTTAGTTCAATCAAATTAATTTTGTAGCATGATCTAAAATTAAGAACAACATACAAAGCATTTGTCTAACGGTAAAACGTTTTGTGAATCGTACTAAATTGTATATGATGCTACAAAATTGATTTGGTTTAACTAATATTGTAGAATTTACCAACATATTTTTTCAATGTACAACACTACAAACTTATGGTATGTGACATACCAATATTCGACGTATTAAAGAAGGCACATCATACGGATTTAATACTTCTAATATACATACCAAATTAAGAAGCCTTTAAGAATTCTTTATGCGTGCTCATACATTCTGATTTAAGATGTTGATATGCATACCAAATTAAGAAGTCTTTAAGAATACTTTAAGTGAGATCTTACATACCGATTTAAAACCAAGATGAGAGTACCATTTTAAGAACAATTTAAGAAGCATTAAAGAAATAAAAATTTTAAATACCAAAAAACGAATGAATTAAGTTGGGATTAAGAAATGACATCCCAAAGCAATACCAATTTTGCTACTTGGGTATACGAATGCGTGCAAAATAGTTTTTGATATTTTTAATAATGATGCAGCAATTGAAGGCTTTGTACGATGCTAGAAAACCGCAAAAAAATTCAGTTTTATCATTGCGTATATTTATTGAAACGCTTTCTAAACATTACCCTGCTTTAAATGCGTTAAATATTCTTCCACAAAGCTGGGATTTATTTTTTAAATCACCATTTATGTAAAAAATTAGTGCCTCTTAAATTGAACTTATAAAAAAATCAACATATTAGAAAAATTTTTAAAAAATAGTTGAATTCTTAACGATTCGGGTACAAATACTGCACGAAACGGAAAGAATCTAGTTCCATTGCTTTTCGTCAATTTATTTATATGGAACGTAAACTAGTAAAACCAATCCTCTTCGTCGTCATTATGTCGAGTTCATGAAAGAATATTGTGAACCTAATCATGATGATGTTCATTAACTATATCAGCTTCAGAAACACTAAGTTCTACAGCATCATGCTGTCATCAAAGACAATAGCACAATGACACAATGACGAAAGATAAAGTCCTATTTATAGCATTTTTGAAATCAAAATCTGAACTTTCTCTAAACAATTGCATAATGGTAGGTCTAACCATTAAGCAAGATTTATTTTCATTAATCTAACGATTCAGAAAATATAGCATTAGTATTGCAGGTGATTTAGCTAAGATGTATCGACAAATTAGTTTACCTGACAAAGATCAAGATTTCCATCGATGTCATTTGCTTTAGTCGTTTTGTCAAGTGATTTTTATGTCGTTGATGAGTTATCTTGTTTTATGAAGTGGCATTATGTTTCTTCTAGTGTGAATCCAGCGGCCTTGTATCAAGAGGTCTAATGCCCGATAAAATTAAAAATTCAACATTTTAGTGGGATGGTCCAAATTTTCTTCATCAAGATAGAAGCTACTGGCCAATATCTCCCAATAATCATATCAAACAAGACCTCTTAAAACTGAAAAAAGCAGAACGTTAATTTGCAAAGCCAGAATACGGAATATATTTGATAAATTTTCAAATTTACCTAGATTATTACGGGTAACAACAGCAATATGTATTCGAGCTCTTGGAAATGGCAAATTAAAAGTAACTAATCGTCAGTATGGCCATGTTACTGCATCAGAAATCGAATATGCATTGCAAAATTTAATTTTGCATTTGCAATCCATGGAGTTCTCAGAAGATATTGAATATCTGTAGCGGCAACACTCGGTGAATTTATTACAATCACAAAATTTAATTATTTTGTTAAAAATTAATTAAATTAGCATTTAATAACCAATTATATTCTTGCACTCGGTCGAACAACAAATTTATTTAATTTTTTTTATCTAAACTTTATTGAAAAGTGAATTAAAATAAATTTATAGTTTTATTTTTTTAATAAATCGAAATAAATTTAAGTTGAGGATTATAACAGCTCCTCATATCTTCGACAACATCAGTATGTATACAAATTAAAAAACATCAGTCCGTTCTTAAACACTTATGGAGTTCTTCGTGTTGGTGGCAGATTACATCACGCCAATATTCCATAGGACCACCAACAAATATTATTACCACGCTATGATAAATTCGTAATCTTATTAGCACGTCATGAGCATAATCGAAACTATCATTCCGGATCTCAGTTATTATTTTACAATATACGATTAAAATATTGGATAATCGGTGATCACACTTTGTGCGGAAAAATCATTCGAGAGCGTATCAGATGTGCTCGAACACGTCCGCAAATTCTCAACAAAGTTATGGTCACCTACCTTCTCATCGAATATACCCGTCTCGTCCATTTCTTATTACCAGCATAAGTTTTTGTGAGCCGTTCAATGTAAAATAGCAAAACTTCTATCAAAAAACTGTTTTATATGATTTTTTATAAAGGCTATCCATCCATATGGAAATTGTTAGCGATTTACCTACCCAAGCATTTATTACCGCCTTTCGTCAGTTTGTTAGACGAAGAGGGCAATGCGATTATGTATACACTAGACTAGTCGATAGAAAATAAAATTTTCCGAGACGCCCTCTAAAAAGAATCTTTGTGGTAAAAAAACCACGAGTGCATTTTTTTTTTAAATCAAAATAACACGTGCCGCAAAACTATCGAAGTAAATCGAGGAAATTATATCGAAGAAATTATAAATTTTCGTAATTTATAAAAAACATATAAAATAAAGATAACGAAAAAGTCCTAATATTCTTCTTATGCTATAGAATAAAAAAAATAATTTCTTTGGGATTTTTGTACTAAATTTCTAGATATTACGATGTGTGAATTCATAGGATGAGAGAATATTTGGTCAACATTCTAATCAACATCCCAAGTCACGAGTGTAAAGTCATTATTGATTGTTGTCAATCAATGCGAAACTTAATATCTGACGTAAAGTCAATATGTTGTTATATTTTTGGTTAGGAAATATAGACAACTTTAAGGGAATTTTAATTTGGATGGGTCTTTTGTGAACAATTAAGCTTAAGTTCATAATGGAAATCACTTGAATTTTGCAATTCGAAATAATTTTTCATTTTCTATAAAATTCCCTTAGAAAAAATTTTGTGTTTCGTGTCAGGATTCGAACTACACTCATCAGAGACACATGTTCAAATCCCGTGTGTCTTACACAACTAAGCCAAAGCAGCGGTGACGAAACGTATATTTTAATTTTGATGTTCAGATAATTTCTAAATTGAAACTTCATCATTTTTCATATTTACTTACTTTCATATTTACTATTAAAAAATATGTTTCGTCACCGCCGCTTTGGCTAAGTTGTGTAAGACACACGGGATTTGAACATGTGTCTCTGATGAGTGTAGTTCGAATCCTGATACGAAACACAAAATTTTTTCTAAAGGAATTGTGCGGTTGGACTATTTCCGAACAAATATTTATATAATACAAAAATCTAGCGCACATATACTTCCGGGATATTAACAGCACGTAATCACTCAGTACCAATCTGACGTGGGAATCTCTTATCTAATACGATCTACTCTACCGTTCTGAATTCATCTTTACTAAACCAACAAAAAATTTAATAGTATAGGAATAAAGTAATATGTTAATAATTATATAAAAAAACAAACGAACCCAACTTAGTTAACAGGGTTGATTGGAGTCATTATATCTTCTTTCAGGTCCCTTTGATAATCACAGGTAATTTCTGCCTTGCCAACCAGTTTTATAATTTCCACTTTTCCAAACAATCTTATATAATTTCTGCCTTGCCAGCCAATCTTATAATTTCCGCTTTTCCAAACAATCTTATATAATTTCTGCCTTGCCAACCAATCTTATAATTTCCGCTTTTCCAAACAATCTTATATAATTTCTACCTTGCCAACCAATCTTATAATTTCCATTTTTCCAAACAATTTTATATAATTTCTTTTTCAAACAGATTACACCAATTTCCCGGATTGGTTCCACATATAAAAATAACCCAAATCACACAATTTTGAAGTTAATTATCATGAGAATGATAATATTATGTCTCATATAATGTCTCATGAATGTTATGTCTCATGTAAGAACAAATTATCCAATCAATAATGGCGGATGCCCTCTTGTATTTTTCTTCATTTCCTCAAAATAACTTTAGTGTTTTGGAGATATAAGTCGCCATATTTGCTCACAGTAAAAAAACTTTTATTTATATCAAATGAGAAACTTACATGAATAATCAAAATATTTTTTCCAGTGTAATCTAACCAAAAGCAATAAATTATATTATTATAGAAAGAATAACTTTTATTGTTGACAATCATCAAAAAAACTTGAATCTTAAAATTCGACTTTTTGTTAATAACACTAAACATGGAATGAATGATAATATGGTTTTTTGTTTTGACACATCATCTTCAAAAAAAAACGAAGATGGAGCAACTTGAGCAACAAAATATGTTTGTTACACCGAGATAAACAATGAGTTCTTTTATTTATTTGTTGTTATATTTGAATTTGATTTAGTCGTTATGATTATTTGAAAAATTTTATTTTGTTGTTATTATTGCAAAAATGAAATGATATGATGGAAATATATTTTGATTGAGTGGAGAGAAGAATAGAAATTGGTTTTAATATTATTTATGAGAATTCTTGACGTTACAGAATTTTAGAGAAAATGAAAAATTATTTCGAATTGCAAAATTCAAGTGATTTCCATTATGTACTTAAGCTTAATTGTTCACAAAAGACCCATCCAAATTAAAATTCCCTTAAAGTTGTCTATATTTCCTAACCAAAAATATAACAACATATTGACTTTACGTCAGATATTAAGTTTCGCATTGATTGACAACAATCAATAATGACTTTACACTCGTGACTTGGGATGTTGATTAGAATGTTGACCAAATATTCTCTCATCCTATGAATTCACACATCGTAATATCTAGAAATTTAGTACAAAAAATCCAAAAGAAATTCAACTTCTAATATGTAATCATAGATGAAAGGTTCAACTTAAGTAAAAGTGAAAAATTATGAAGTTTCAATTTAGAAATTATCTGAACATCAAAATTAAAATATATGTTTCGTCACCACCGCTTTGGCTAAGTTGTGTAAGACACACGGGATTTGAACATGTGTCTCTGATGAATGTAGTTCGAATCCTGACAGGAAACACAAAATTTTTTCTAAAAGAATTTTAGACAAAATGAAAAATTATTTCGAATTGCAAAATTCAAGTGATTTCCATTATGAACTTAAGCTTAATTGTTCACAAAAGACCCATCCAAAAAAACTAATCCTTGTCATGAAAAATCAAAATTAGTACTTTTTCGTCAATTTTCATCATTTTTTTTACGTGTTTCGAAGAATTTTATTTTAAAATATCAACAACGTTTTAAGAAAAAAATTATCTCGGCCTTTTTTGTAGAAAATTAAATTTTCGTCCAAAAAATTATGTGATTTGTTTTTGTATCCGCATATTTTATGAGATAATAACGATTTTAGCAAAAAACCAACTTCGATAATTTTGCGGCACTTGTTCTTTTGATTTAAATGAATTCTTTCGGCACTTGTTCTTTTGATTTAATTTAAAAAAAATGGCACTCGTAGTTTTTGACCACAATCAATTTTTTTAGGTATCGTCTCAGAAAATTTAATTTTTAACGACCAGTCTAGTATACACGGATAATAAACCAAATTTCATCGGGTCACAAAATGATTTGTTAAAACTTTAACGAAATTTTATGTCTGAAGGACATCAGAGAAAATTTGAAAATTTTGTGCTGATGAAAGTATTGTGTGGCATACGATTCCCCCTCGATCAGCCTATTCGGAGGATTGTGAAAGGCTACCGTACAAGCTGTTACGTTCCATCTAAAGAGTAATTGGTACAGCATCATGTACCACGGAAGAATTGGGAACACTTATAGTTAAAATTAAGCCATGACTTGATTCGCATCCATTATCGCCCATGTCCATTGACTCATGTGATATGGTATCTTTAACGCCCGGGCACTTTTTAATTGAACAGCTATTAACACCCCTCCCTGATCCATCCCTTTTGGATTTAAATTTTTTTTAACGCCTTTCGCAATTCCAGAAAATGCAATATTTGTTCCAAGACTATTGGAAACGTTGGGTTAAGGAATATTTAAGTGTATTGCAGCATCGTATTCCAATATCTCCTAATGGATAAAAAATCAATCTCTTAGGAGGTATTGGCATAAGATTCAACAGATTTACAAGTTGTTGCGCCTGGTACTGGCAATAAATGAAATAACGGTTGAAATTGTTTCGCCCGACAATGATCGAAAAAATAAACTCAAACAACTGGTGGCGCCCAACATTGGTGACCGAAGACATAAGTTCAACTAATTGATACACTTAAAAAAGCGATCTACGTAATAAATACAATAAAAAACTGTTGCGCATTGCAATACCGATCGAAAAATTAATTCAATAACTTAATAAATTGCATCGACTAGCAATTGTTATCGAAGAAATAAATTCTAACACTAAATAAAAATTCTATTACTAAATTCTTACGCATGACAAGGGCGGTCGAAGGCATAAATTCAATAAATTGATAAATTATTGCGTCTAGTGTAAAATAAGTATTTAGTTCATTGGTTATCTTGGATCTTAGTATTTTATTTTAAATATTAATCAACGTTTTTTTACAACATCCTGAAAAATATTGAAGGACGTTGTAGAGAAAATTGGACTTTGTAAACCAAACTGTAATATTCAACCGGAAAACTGAATCTACTTTAAACGAATTACACTTGAAAATCTTTTATTTATAACTGAGAAATGTTATTCAAAAAAAAATCTAGGTATACTGAATACATGACGAAAATATTTCACAAAACCAAAAATAAATTAACACAACTTATATAAATTAAAATGCATAATAATCTTACATTAGTAATGTAAGATGCTGATACGCTTCTTCAAATTTCTTTAGATCAATAAATCACACAGCTTGTCCGTTTAATAAATAATATTACGGTTACAAAATTCTTGAATTATAAATTAAGCGACCCGTAACTTTTCACCACCAATTTCCATATTTAAACAAGCAAGGCATAGTTGAGTTATCGGTGTACCATCATCTTTTTTTGCCGTGCCAGACTCTAAGTCTTAAGCTCCAATGGACATTGCTCTATTGAATAAACTAATGATTAATCAGAAAGTATTGATATTGTATGATGTGAAGCCCCTAATCCAGAAAAAAATTAGAATTGATTCCCCCCTTAATTCCATTGAAGAAGTTCCTGGGTAAGGAATGGTACTACTGGTATGTACCAAAGTAAAAACACAGCAGTAGCCACATCTGTACACCAGGAAGCTCCCTCGAAATGAAGAGAAGCACAAATTGATCTGTCGATCGCATATCCATAGCGGACGTAGGCGACCTAGGACCATCAATTTATGTTAAGGGGTGAAGCTCCATGGATGGCTTTTTAGGCCTACCATTTCAAAAAACTTGTTTTATATACTTCACACTAACAAAAATAACGCACAAGAAAACTTATAAGTTTGTACAATTAACAGTGTACATTATATATATTTCACCTTCCAAACAATTCAAAAACATAAAAACTTAAACTGGTTCGTAGAGAGTAGACGTTTTTTTTAATCGCTCGCATTAATATTTTGTTCAAATTAATTAAAAATAGTTGTTTAATTAAAATAATAATTTTTATTCGTATATTGTGTTCTATTTTTAAGGAGAGTTATCTACTTTAAGTCCTAAAAGAAAGAAGCATGCTAGCGAAAGCCCATACTCCAATGTTATTGATTTAAATTAGAACTTATCGAATGCAACGACATCTGCTAGCACTATAAATATTATAAATAATATAAATGGTGCAAATCATGGGCACGTAGGAACAAACAACACACCATTACCGATAAAGATTCTTGAGCCAGTTACATGGTTTCATCTCTCAAAATTTGATCCAGCTACTGAAGTTGCGGAAATGATTCCTTGGCTCAACACATTGTTAAACATAACAAACGTTAGATGTGTTAAACTTGTACCAAAGGATCGTAAATTGGACGAACTATCGTTTACATCGTTTAAAATTGGTGTTCTTATTGGTCTGAAGTCAAGGTAGATATTCTGAGCTCAACAACTTGGCCGAAAAACCTAGTAGTCAAACCATTTGAAGATAGAGCACGTAATAAAGTAAATTTTCGACCACCTACTCTTCAACCAATTACATGGTAAACCAAACAGTTCCACAACCTACAACTTCTTTATCAATCAGCCATTCCACAATCACGAAAACTATAAATCTAAACAAAAATTCCTCATGTGCTTCTAGAATTGGCAATACATTATTGGACATATATTATCACAACAACAGTGGCATTCGCAGCAAATCCAAACGCATCTTTAACTCTATTTTGTGTAACGATTTTGATGTCATTCTGTTTTCAGAGACATGGCTGACTAAAGCATTTAAGACCAAAGAATTCTTCCCATCTAATTATACGGTGTTTCGCCAGGATAGACACGAAGAAAATCTTATATTAAGGGGAGGAGGGCTTATTGTGGCAGTTAAAAATTGTTGGGAAAGTGAACTTGTTTATTCTGCACGAGAACCATGTCAAATCATATGTGTCAAAGTAAAATGCGGTAGCCATTGGATCTTTATCAACAATATTTATATAGGATGCAATAGCGCTGAGAACGTGTACCGCGAATTTGTTAGCTCTATAAATACTAACTTAACTGGTTTGTTATACGAAGAGGAGCCATTTTTATTTATTGGAGATTTCAATCTGCCCAAGATCGATTGGAAATGGATGGGCGATGACTTTTCTCCATACTCGCTGGATACAGTGTCTAACTTCGTGGTGGAGAGTTTTTTGGGACTCGGCACAAAACAATTTAATTGCATGTTTAACAGCAACAAGCATATACTGGATCTGGTTTTTTCATCGAGCGACGCCATTACCATCAATACTTGTGATGATCTTGGAAAATCTTCCAGTATTCATCACACACCACTGAATGTGAAATACTACTTCACGGATAACTCACCTGTAATTCATTCTAACAACATTTTGGTTAAAGATTTTAAGCATTCGGATTTTTCAAAAATAAACGATTATCTTGGAAACATTGATTGGTCAAATATTTTTAATCTGAATAATTTTATTGATAATCTTAAAAAATTTAACGATACTCTTGATACATGTATAGAAAAGTTTGTACCACTAAAGCAAACTGAACATTTAAATCATCCTCCGTGGTTCAATAAGAGAATTATTAACTTATTAAATCGACGATCTAAGGCTCTCACGCGACTACGAAATTCTAAATCTGATGCGGAACGTAAACTCAATAAAAGTATTTACAAGAATATTAAACGTGAGTTTGAAATCTTAAATGATTTTTTGCACGGTAACTATATCTTAAGCATTGAGAGTGAGATCTCATCGAATCCAAAAAGGTTTTTTTCATTTGTTGACAGCAAACAAAACTCGAGATCTCTTCCAAACTCAATGAGCTATGGAGATTTGTCTGCACAGGGTCCTTTTGAAATTTGTAAACTGTTCTCATCGTTTTTTCAGCAGGTGTACTCTCCTTCAAGTGAAATTTCCAAATTTCGTTCTAATAGCTACAATTCATGTTTTTTGTGCTTGGATGAAGCTGACGTTTATAAAGGTTTAGTTTCACTTAATGAATTTAGTGGAGCTGGATCAGATGGTATCCCACCAATTTTCTTAGTACGATGTGCTGATGTTTTATCTGCGCCTCTAACATTTTTGTTCAATTGCAGCATATCAACCGGTATATTCCCAGATGAGTGAAAACTCTCACATATTACTCCGATTTTCAAATCTGGTAATAAATGTGATGTTTCAAATTACAGGGGTATTACTAAATTATCTGCTATCCCTAAGCTTTTCGAAAGCCTAATAAAAATTAAAATTGATTTTAATCTATCCTCGTTGATATCTTCAAGACAACATGGGCTTATGAAGGGACGGTCCACAGTAACTAACTTAACAGTCTTTAGCAATTTTTTATATAGTAACATTGGTGATTTCCAAATTGATGTAGTTTACACAGATTTTTCAAGAGCATTTGACCGTATTGATCATCTTATCATGCTGGAAAAATTAGAAGTTGTAAATTTTGACATTATCTCCTTGAAATGGCTAGCCTCTTATTTATCAAATCGTAAGCAGTATGTTAAGATCCAAAATTTCAAATCAGAAACGTTTGTCGTTTCATCTGGTGTACCTCAGGGGAGCCACCCTGGACCAGTATTATTTAATTTATTCATTAATGATGTCGTTTCCTGTTTCAAGTTTTCAAATTGTCTAATGTATGCGGATGATTTAAAGATTTATGCCTGTGTGGGATCCCACGATGATTTTGTGAACTTTCAATTGGACCTTGGCAACTTTTGTGAATGGTCCCGAGTAAATAAATTGACCTTAAATATAAGTTAATGTAAAATTATGAGTTTCTGCAAAAATAAGTCATTCGTTGATAAGTCATACGAATTATATGGAGTAAAGTTGGATCGAGTTAAATACATGCGTGACCTAGGTGTCACTTACTCTACTGACCTTTCATTCAACCTACACATCAACTCAATAATTGCTAAGTCCAACTCCATGTTGGGAATGATTAAAAGAAATGGTAGGGATTTTAATGACCCAAATACTCTCAAAGTTCTTTATACGTCATATGTCAGGTTGCAGCTGGAGTATGCCTCAGTGATATGGTCTCCACATTTTGAAGTTCACTCATCGAGGATTGAAAGTATACAAAAACAATTTTTAATCTTCGCCTTACGCCTACTACCTTCCAGCAATTTAACCTCATTTGTGAGGGAACCGTACAACAATCGTTTGCAATTGTTGAATATGTTGCCACTATTTCGCAGACGACAGATTTATTATGTTACGTTCACTTACGATATCATCTCAGGTCTAATTGACTGTGCGGAGCTATTAAATCTTTTTGAAATCAATGTTCCAAGGCGAACTCTTCGTCGTCGAGATGAATTTTTCAAGATACCATTTTGCCGAGCTAAGTACGAAACTTCTGACCCCATTTTTGGGTGTATCAAATATTTTAATGATTATTTTACGGTGTTTGATTTCAATGTTTCTAAGATAAGTTTGAAAAATGCATTAAAGCAACATATTTTAAATTTTCAATAACTATCTCTAATATATTTAAGCATAAAATGTAAATTAATGTTGTAAATTGTTCTCATTCTATATTTTTATTATTTTTTTTTTTTACTGTCGTAATTTTTATATATCAACTTATTTGTAAATAAAAAAGTAGTCTACCTGTATGTTATACTAAAGATGAAATAAAAAATAATAATAATAATAATAATATTCAAATAACACAATATTCAAAATTTATAAAAAAAACACAACAGGTTAACCAAAATCAATCATGATATTTCAAATATGTAAAAAAACCACAACTGATTTACCAAAATCTATCAAGATATTTCAAATATATAAAAAAAAACACAACTGGTTTACCAAAATCTATTTTATATACAAAAAACCCAAAGCGTCCCTGTTTCGGCGCCACTTTATTGTGTTATGGACTTTTACCAAGAAAAAAATATATTGAATAAAAATTTTAAAAAATTGCGGGATACGGGTCGTATCAAAAGCCGAACCCGAAATTGAGAATCTTTTATCTAAAATTTAATTAACCTAGCATTTAAAAAAACAAAAATAAAAAGAAAATGCTTATCTTAATTATTGTTGAATGTTGATAAATCCTGTGGTCGTCTTTTATGTTGAAATTTCCAGGTCCCTTGACTAATAGTTAATTTAATAAATTTTTGGTTTCAATAGCCTACTACACTATACTCAAATATATCACAACAAAGTTAATCTTTGATCAAAGTTAATCAGTTAACCTGTTTCTTTTGTTTCTTTATTATTTGATCTAGGTTCAAAATCAAATACGATCTTATTCGTTTTAAAGTTAAACAAGATCTAATTATTGAAAACGAAAATAATGATCATTAACCTTTACAAAAAAACTAAAGTAGTCGCTACACTTCTTATTTTTGTTCCTTTCCTTTGTTTCCGTTTTCGTTTATATTTAATTTGTTTATTTGTTGTCTTGTGTGAATCGACCCAGCGAGAAATTTAGTTTAGTGTTTACGCAAGGACGTCACAGGGACAGATTCTATTTGCTATTTTAGGATAGTTTTACTTATGCGAGATGGTCAGTATAACAACGTTTTATAAATCAGAAGTGGGGTAAACAAATCAACATCATCGAATACCCACGTCATTGAATAATGCATGTCATGGTTTTAAACATTGAACATCAAAAATCACAAAACGGCTACCACGTGATATAAAAAAACTACTACCAATGCCAACTTTTATTACTCAACTCACAACAACGGGGATAAAACAACAATATCGGGGAAACCAGTTACTGAACCAAACAATCTAAATAAATTTGTGTATCCACAACTACGAATTCCATCAAGCATTGTAATAGAATATAAACAAAATGTTGAAAGCGCCGAACCACGAACTTAATGTATTTTATCTCCTTAGCAATCTAATCCTGTCAAAATAACATCGAACTAATTTAATTTCTGCTCATCACCTGTTTACGATAACATTTAATTTTAAATAATTTTTCGCATATACAAACACCTCATAATACGAATGGAGGGACTACAGCACAAATATTCTGCCAACTTAGTTGACCCACTACGAAAATCAAAATGTACGCTATCCATATAATAATGGATTTATATCACCGCCCAATTTCGTTTCAATTGTATAATTGAAACGAAAGTGTACATAACCTCACAAATCTTCAACCAAAACCAAAATTTCACCAATCTACACTCACAAAACAAATAACTACACTGCTATTTCTTTTTCTCTATAATTTTTTTTATTCTGATAATTAAAATTATTTTCTTTTTAATTTGTTTCAAATTCACATACAAATTACAAAACTGTATTTTTTCTTAAAGAAATTAACTTTTCTCAAAAACTAAATAATAATTTTTTTCTTAATACCCAAAGGATATAATCACTCTACCACAACGAGAATAATAGTTTAATCAATTAATTATTTAACTCGAATAATTTTTATTTTTGAAAATATAAAAACGCGAACTCGACTGACCAAATTGAATGTTAGTATTCTCAATTATCAAAAACCACGAACTGAGAATACATTTTTTATTTTATTTCTTTCGTAAATATAAAACGTGAACTGATTCAATTAAAATTAATTTAATTAAAAATATCAAGTAAGACTCAAAAAAAATGAATTTTAATCTTTAATTTTTAAATCCCGCGACTGAACGACATTTTTTAAAAATGCAACTATCAATAACATTTTCTTAACCTAAACGAGGGAGAAAAGTTTATTGCATAACCATCCTCTCGTTTTGTAGCTTTCGATATTAATACAATAACAGAAACAACATCATAAAACCACATATTGTTTCTTTAAACGCACATCTTCTTTGTTTTCACCTAGTTGTAAGATATAAACAAATATAAGGGTCAACCTCTATTAAATACAATCATACCATTATTTAATTTGTTGAAAATATCATTACACATACACATCTCACATACAACGAAATATCTCAATGATAAAAAAAAACACTGGAAATGATCATACACATTTAAAGCTTTTCTTTTCTGTTTCAATACATACAATCATTTTATTGAACAAGAGTTCACGTACTTTCAACTCTTTTGTTTCGCTTATGTAAAACTAATAATAAAATATTTATGTATAAAAAAATGAAAATGTATATAAAAAAACTAATCTTATGAAGATATAACCGAGGGTGAGGCAAAAAGTTATTTGTATTGCATGATCATGTTAATAAAAATGTTATTGAGTAAATGTTGTGCTAATAAAAGAAAATGCATTGTTGTAGCATTACGGATGAAAAAGGGAAAATGTTTTGCTCTGGAGTTAGTAAATACATTTTAACACCAGAATCTGTTAGTCATTGTAATTATTATCTGAGGGTTTTAGTTGACGCATGCACAAAATATATCGTTATGCGGCCAGTTAAAAATATATCAATGCGTTACGTTATTACCGCCTTAGAGAATGTGTCATCATATTTTGGTATACCTACGAGGGTGATCACTGACAGTAGTACCACTTTCATTTCAGAGCAATTCACCAATTTTTGCTTAGATGACAATATTCGTCAGGTTTTGAATGCCACAGTCTCAACATGCGCTTTAATGGGCAGGTTTACCGATGCAACCAAATTATTCTTCACGCCGCGCCGTTCATACTACACATGATTCAACGGAAAATAGGAATTGAGAAAAAGAATGTCCATTAATTCAAATGAGTACTAAAAGTTTTGCCGCAACATTTATTTTTTGAAATTGATACCAGATCACTAAATTTCGACAAAATGACATTAGAGTAATTGTCGGATAACAAATACATCAAACCAAGAAAATTAAATGAATTTCGTCAGATGATATTATCGCGTATAAAACAAAATCAGGCCCAACAGCAAGAAAGGTTCGAACTACAACAGACAAATATCAAGTAGACAAGGAGAACCGATTCCAGCAGGAGAGAGTAGAAAGTTCAGGGAAAATTAAGAGGTCCTTTCAAAGTAATCGACAAATTGTACGGCGATCGTTACCGTTTCGAAGCTGTCATTGCTACTGATGGTAGACAAAGATTTCTTGGTGCGTTTGCATCGGATCGAATGAAATTAGTTTAATGACCCGATGATGATGCATTCATTCTCCGATAATTGAGGAAAATCCGAGGCCAGGATTCGTCGAATGTAAAATAAATATTCAGTTCCTTGGTTATTGTTGATTTAAGTGATGCAAGAAAATGTCACTGAGATCGTCTTTATAAATGAATATAGAATTGTATTAGTTTTGCAAGATTTCAGATCATCATTGCATTTTATGTAATAAATAAAGCATTTTATTTTGAACATTAATTACCGTTTTTTATTACATCCTGAAGAAATATTTAACACCGTTTCATACTGATAATGACGGTCGAAGAAATAAATTCAAATCATTGATAATTGGTTGCCTTACTATAGCGATCGATTTAATAAATTCAATTAAAAATTGTTACACATTGCAAATGGCGATCGAAGAAGCTTTCAATGAATTGATTTATTGTTGCGGCTGTCGATGACGTTCTCACGATCAGACCCTGAGTTCGAAGATTTTTTCAAAGAAAGTGAAAAATCTGCATTATAAACTGGCAGAACGCCCAAAAAATCCTATTATGACATACATTTTTACATAAATAAAATCTCCTAATTGACGATATTTGGTTGACAGCTTATCATAACTGTCTACATACACGAACCCTTTGTTTGTAACCAATTTTGATCGTTTTGTTTTCAATTTGTAACTAATAATTTGTTTTATGTTTATTTATTTTATTTTCTTCGAATAAGCTGAGACTGCACAATCTCTAGAGATATCATTCTTTCTTAGGTGATTTGATGCTCCAGTATAACTGAAACCCAATCCATCAACGAGAACATAAACCCATGTCTGGGTTTGGATATCTAACACTGACTTAACTCAATATTTCGTCATGATTTGAAGGTCGAATGTTATAAGCAGCTCTTCTCCTTTCGCCCTGTCCTGTAATGATCGGAATATATTATTTTAAATGAAATTCGGCATTTCATTTTTGTGTTAATTGGAGATTGATACAACACACCCGATCCGACATTTGATCTGACATTCGATGGTTAAATTTAATTTTGGAGGTAATTTATTTTATAATACATGTATTTTAAAAGTTAAAATATAGTTGACATGTGTTTATTCCAATTCACAATAAAAAAATGTTTTTGGAGGAACAACGGACAGTTAAAGAGAGTGAGCGTGAGATAAAGAAAAAGAGAAAGTGAGAGAGAGAACAAACGGAGAAAACTTGACTAAGTTTCTTTACTCAGATCTTGTGGTATTCACTATAAAATCGGGAATCAAATACAACATTTTCTATTTGTATTGTAACTACAATACGTAACATATGAAACTCATTTTCGCTTATTCATCTTACAATTTTTATTTTATATCAATCCATTTCATATAACATTACACTTGTTCTTCATCTGTCTGTTTCTTTATCTTAAAGAATCTTTAAAAAAAATTTCATAAAAGCTGGAGATAAAAATTGATTTTGAATCAATTTTCATATTGAATCCCGCGTAATACATCTTTTTTTTCTTTTCACTCTTCCGTTTATATCATCATCCTAAGAGAAAAAAACCATCTTCGTTTGCTACAAAATTTGAAAAAAAAAGTAACGAAAAAAGCTTTTGAATTGAATTAAGTTAAAGAACATATCAATCTTTAGCTTGAATTTTCTTTTCTTTTTTTTATTATTGTAAATTCTAAGAAAAAAACGCAAATTCAAATGTTTGATTTGAAAGTCGTACAATTGAATTCTTTTTGATTTGCGAATTAATTTTAATCCAAAGATCATAAAGATGAAATCGTTGAATTTAAATTGAAATCGATTTGGGTTAATTTATAAATTGCGTTGGTAATGGACGTTAGAAAATAATTTTTAATCAAATTGTCTAAGACTTTGTTTACATTCGATTAATCAAAAATAAAATCGTAGACAATTTTCCTTGTCTGTGCATGATTCGTTGAGCTAAATTTAAAAATATGGAGGGACTTAAATCTCAAGCTCTGAGATATCAAGACCTCGGTCTGGGTTATGGATTTTGATATAGTTTTCGGCAAAACACTTCTATGAGGACATTGTTTTTAGTTTTGGCCAGCGATGTATATCAAAGATAAAACTCTTTGTTAAAGCACAAGTATTTGTTTATCTCTGTTTAGAAATTCATTACAAAACTAACACGAAACATCAATACGTTGCCGGAAAGTTATAACAGATCATAAATTAACATAATTTAGTGAATAGATGGTACACTCAGCAAACTGCTCGAAAACCTCTCCATTTAGCGTTTCAAGAAAATATTACAAAATCACAAATTCATATTTCTTTCAAAATTCCAAAAATATTGTAAAAATTAGAATAAAATTAAACTTTTTTCGAAATTCTAAAAATATTCCAAAAATTATTACAAAATCAAAAATACAAACTTTTTTCAAAATTCCAAAAATATTTCAAAACCTATAACAAATTCAAAAATTTTCATGTCCAATTTCATGTTCAATTACATGTACTTCATAAAAACAGCTAAATTTTTTTTTCCAAAAATTTGGCTAAAAAAATAAATGAAATCATAATATATATCTATAATAATAATAAAATTTCATGTCATACAAATAATTAATTTTATTTTTTTCCAAAAAATTGGGTAAAAAATAAATAAAATCATTCTTTTGACACACTTGACCACATTTTTTTGACAAACTTATAATGCCATAATTCTTAATAATGATAAAATTTCATGTCATACAAATAATTAATTTTATTTTTTTCCAAAAATGGGTAAAAAATTAAATAAAAATCTTTCTTTTGACACACTTGACATGATTTTTTTGACAAATTTATAATACCATAATTCTCTATAGTAATAATAAAATTTCATGTCATACAAATAAGTCATTTTTTTTTCCAAAAAATGGTAAAAATATAAATAAAAATCTTTCTTTTGACACACTTGACAACATTTTTTTGACAAACTTCTAATGCAATAATCTAGTTTTTGATCTCACGTTTTTTAAGCCAAAAATATGAAAATTTGCTATTTTTGTCACATTTAATGATTTTTTGACACACTTCCGGTACAGTTATCGAAAACAGCGTCCTTTCGGACCTGTCCATAGAGTCCACTAGTTTTCTAGATTTCGTCGGTCCAGATTTCGTTTCCTGTTGGCCGGACGACCGGACGGCCGGCAGACAGACATACGTTTTTTTTCCTTTATTAGAATCAGTAGCTACGTAGATTTGGACTTTTATACGAAATATACTATTATGCCGGAAAACTGAATCTATGACAAAACAACTCTACACTTACAAATCTCTTATCACCGAATCACATATTGAACAATGAAAGAAGCTATTAATTAACTAACAGAGAAAATAATTTAGTTCTACAAAAATGAATCACCGAAAAGTATACAAATTAAAATTCAAAAAGGCTTACATTAATTTATATCTTGAATGTTGTCTTCTTCCAAGATCAGTCCATGAAACCAAATGTTGATTTTAGGCGCCAATAATTATTTGTATTTCAAAGCTCAGCATATAGCACAAACCTTTTTTAGTTGCTTCTTGATTACGGGTATCATGGGAAAATGTTGGATAAAAAAGAAGATGAGAATCGCTGAATCCAGAATCATTTCTATGATATGCTTATTAGTATTAAGTTTGATTACTTTGTTTCGATCATAGTTATTATTCAATTTTGCATCCGACACAATATTAGTGGTAGCTGCTCTACATACTAACACTGCATGTACAAATAAAACACAAAACGTCCGGATAACATTATTTTATTCTAAAAAAACTTAAACTTTCGATTTTTTTGGTTCTGTCATATTTATATATATATAAAAAACCAATCTGATATATAAATATATTTTTTTGGCTTAAAATCTCAATTTAAATTATCACTAAAACAAATTATGGTTTTGAAATGTCACAAAATACAAACTCAATATTCTGGTATAAAATTGATATATTTTTTAACAATTTATAAATGAAAATAAATAAATATTTAATTTATAGAATTTATTAAGAACTATTATTATAGATTATTAAATTAAAACTTTCATTTTGCGATCCCACAATATTCTTCGATTTAAATTTATATACTAATTGCTCGATCAAAATAATTTGATCGCTTGTATACATTTCTTTAGGCTTTCTGTTTCCCTTTCCATCATCGTAATAAGCAATTTCTCCAACATATAACAACAATGCAAAACTTGTATTTTTAATTGAAATTGAGTTGATTATTTTTAATTGAACTTATTTAAATCATCCACAAAAAAAATGTTTACTTGTACAGTGGTACAAGTAAATGTCTACGTTTATAACAATTGAAGAAAATTAACAATTTATTAGCGAATTTTTTATGAATATGAATACTATTATTTTAAAACAAAAATTGAGAATAGTCCGTCGTTACAGTCCTAAAACGTCGAGAAATGCCAAAAAAGTAGAGGTAAGAATTTCACTTTTGGTTCATGAATGTAATACTTAGGTCTTTCAGACCGAAGTAATTAAACATAAATTACTTCGGTTTGAAAGACCTAAGACCTACTAATTCTAAAAAAGCAACAACAAAAAATGTATGTCTGTCTGCCGGCCGTCCGGTCGTCCGGTCGGCCGTCATTACCTACGAAATCTAGAAAACCGGTGGACGGATTTAAAAAATTTTTGGTTTCTAAAAATAGGTGTACTCTATAGACAGGTCCAAAAGGACGATGTGTTCGATAACTGTACCGTCCGGCCGTCATTACCTACGAAATCTAGAAAACGCTAGACGGATTTCAATAACTTTTTTTTTCTAAAAATAGGTATACTCAAGGCACAGGTCCAAAAGGACGATATGTTCGATAACTGTACCGGAAGTGTGTCAAAAATAGCAAATGTTCATATTTTTGGCTTAAAAAACGTTCATTTTAAGTGATTACGAGTAGGAACATTGAAATTGGAGAAATGTTGATGGTAGGGATTGGTATGTGAGATCAAAAACCAGATTATTGCATTAAAAGTTTGTCAAAAAAAGTTGTGAAGTGTGTCAAAAGAAAGATTTTTATTTATTTTTTTACCATTTTTTGGAAAAAAATAAAATTAATAATTTGTATGACATAAAATTTTATTATTATTATAGAGAAGTATGGCATTATAAGTTTGTTCAAAAAAATAATGTCAAGTGTGTCAAAAAATTATTTCATTTAGTTTTTTAGCCAATTTTTTGGAAAAAAAATTTAGTTGTTTTTATGAAGTAAATGTAATTGAACATGAAATTTGACATGAAAATTTTTGAATTTGTTATAGTTTTTGAAATGTTTTTGGAGTTTTGAAAAAAGTTTGTATTTTTGGTTTTGTAATAATATTAGCAATATTTTTAGAATTTTGGAAAAAGTTTGAATTTTTAAGAATTTTTGGAATATTATTGGAATTTAGAAAATGTTTCAATTTTTGATTTTATTCTAATTTTTGGAATTTTGAAAAAAGTTTCAATTTTTGATTTTGTTATAATTTTTGCAATATTTTTAGAATTTTTGAATAAAAAGTTGTAAGTGTAATAATTTTTGGAATATTTTTAGAATTCTGAAAAAAGTTTGATTTTATTTAATATTTACAATATTTTTGGAATTTTGAAAGAAATATGAATTTGTGATTTTGTAATATTTTCTCGAAACGCTAAATAGAAAGATTTTTGTGTAGTTTGCTCAGTGTATCATGTTTTCACTAAATTATGTTGATTGCGATGTCATACTGGCAGATCGCAGAGAGACTTCTTTGTCCGAACTGCGTACAAATGGAATAGTTTGCCGGAACACTTAGTCTCAGGTGGCTTCAACCCACAGATGTTTAAAAAAAGCGTTAATCTACACCTTAGAACGCCAGTTGTTGTGGGATCCAGGTCTAGACCTAGGTCTTAAAAGGTATTTATGTGTTGTTGTGACACATATTCTAAACCCTATTACACAACACATTTTATTAAAAAAAAAAAAAAAAAATTAAGATCTGTTATAATTTTCCGACAACGTATTGATGTTTCGTGTTAGTTTTGTAATAAATTTCTAAACGGAGATAAAACAATACATGTACTTTAACAAAGATTTATGTTTGATATACATCGCTGCCCAAAACTAAAAGCCATGTCCATAAATATATTTTTTTGGCTTAAAATCTCAATTTAAATTATCACTAAAACAAATTATGGTTTTGAAATGTCACAAAATACAAACTCAATATTCTGGTATAAAATTGATATATTTTTTAACAATTTATAAATGAAAATAAATAAATATTTAATTTATAGAATTTATTAAGAACTATTATTATAGATTATTAAATTAAAACTTTCATTTTGCGATCCCACAATATTCTTCGATTTAAATTTATATACTAATTGCTCGATCAAAATAATTTGATCGCTTGTATACATTTCTTTAGGCTTTCTGTTTCCCTTTCCATCATCGTAATAAGCAATTTCTCCAACATATAACAACAATGCAAAACTTGTATTTTTAATTGAAATTGAGTTGATTATTTTTAATTGAACTTATTTAAATCATCCACAAAAAAAATGTTTACTTGTACAGTGGTACAAGTAAATGTCTACGTTTATAACAATTGAAGAAAATTAACAATTTATTAGCGAATTTTTTTATGAATATGAATACTATTATTTTAAAACAAAAATTGAGAATAGTCCGTCGTTACAGTCCTAAAACGTCGAGAAATGCCAAAAAAGTAGAGGTAAGAATTTCACTTTTGGTTCATGAATGTAATACTTAGGTCTTTCAGACCGAAGTAATTAAACATAAATTACTTCGGTTTGAAAGACCTAAGACCTACTAATTCTAAAAAAGCAACAACAAAAAATGTATGTCTGTCTGCCGGCCGTCCGGTCGTCCGGTCGGCCGTCATTACCTACGAAATCTAGAAAACCGGTGGACGGATTTAAAAAATTTTTGGTTTCTAAAAATAGGTGTACTCTATAGACAGGTCCAAAAGGACGATGTGTTCGATAACTGTACCGTCCGGCCGTCATTACCTACGAAATCTAGAAAACGCTAGACGGATTTCAATAACTTTTTTTTTCTAAAAATAGGTATACTCAAGGCACAGGTCCAAAAGGACGATATGTTCGATAACTGTACCGGAAGTGTGTCAAAAATAGCAAATGTTCATATTTTTGGCTTAAAAAACGTTCATTTTAAGTGATTACGAGTAGGAACATTGAAATTGGAGAAATGTTGATGGTAGGGATTGGTATGTGAGATCAAAAACCAGATTATTGCATTAAAAGTTTGTCAAAAAAAGTTGTGAAGTGTGTCAAAAGAAAGATTTTTATTTATTTTTTTACCATTTTTTGGAAAAAAATAAAATTAATAATTTGTATGACATAAAATTTTATTATTATTATAGAGAAGTATGGCATTATAAGTTTGTTCAAAAAAATAATGTCAAGTGTGTCAAAAAATTATTTCATTTAGTTTTTTAGCCAATTTTTTGGAAAAAAAATTTAGTTGTTTTTATGAAGTAAATGTAATTGAACATGAAATTTGACATGAAAATTTTTGAATTTGTTATAGTTTTTGAAATGTTTTTGGAGTTTTGAAAAAAGTTTGTATTTTTGGTTTTGTAATAATATTAGCAATATTTTTAGAATTTTGGAAAAAGTTTGAATTTTTAAGAATTTTTGGAATATTATTGGAATTTAGAAAATGTTTCAATTTTTGATTTTATTCTAATTTTTGGAATTTTGAAAAAAGTTTCAATTTTTGATTTTGTTATAATTTTTGCAATATTTTTAGAATTTTTGAATAAAAAGTTGTAAGTGTAATAATTTTTGGAATATTTTTAGAATTCTGAAAAAAGATTGATTTTATTTAATATTTACAATATTTTTGGAATTTTGAAAGAAATATGAATTTGTGATTTTGTAATATTTTCTCGAAACGCTAAATAGAAAGATTTTTGTGTAGTTTGCTCAGTGTATCATGTTTTCACTAAATTATGTTGATTGCGCTGTCATACTGGCAGATCGCAGAGAGACTTCTTTGTCCGAACTGCGTACAAATGAAATAGTTTGCCGGAACACTTAGTCTCGGTGGCTTCAACCCACAGATGTTTAAAAAAAACGTTAATCTACACCTTAGAACGCCAGTTGTTGTGGGATCCAGGTCTAGACCTAGGTCTTAAAAGGTATTTATGTGTTGTTGTGACACATATTCTAAACCCTATTACACAACACATTTTATTAAAAAAAAAAAAAAAAATTTAAGATCTGTTATAATTTTCCGACAACGTATTGATGTTTCGTGTTAGTTTTGTAATAAATTTCTAAACGGAGATAAAACAATACATGTACTTTAACAAAGATTTATGTTTGATATACATCGCTGCCCAAAACTAAAAGCCATGTCCTCATAAAAGTTTTTTGCCGAAAACTATATCAAAATCCTTAACCCAGACCGAAGTCTTGATATTTTTCATTTACATTTTCGAGAATTGTCTATAAATTAAAAATTTGTCTTTATGTACGTTTTACTTTTATATAAATTCTTAAAAGTTTATTTTGCGTTTTTAATAAGTGAATCTCTTCACGTACGTTTACCGTTAGATAAATTCAAATGTGTAGAATTAATTTGGATTTTACGTGTCATCAAAAAAAATTACAAAAAAAAACAAAGGAATATTCTATTTGACGAAATTCGCTTATTGAGAATTAAAAGGAACGAAAAGAAAAATTACAAAAAGTAACTGTAGAAAATTAACAATAAAAAAAGAAAATATTTCCATATGAGTTACATCTTGTACAGGATTAGATGATTTGATTGAATTTTTTTATATGTTGGGTTTTCGTGAAAATAATTTAAAACAGTTACACACTTAGGGATGGAGTATTTTTTTGGTTAAAATTTCAAGCTACCTTGGTTAATTTATAAATCGAGGTTTGGGGCAGAATTATGTTTTTGATATCATTAGTTGGTAACAAATGAAATGTGAATGAGGTTTTATAGTAGATGATGTGGTTTGCATAAGATATTATCTGTTAAATTTATCGTTGCTCTCGATGAATAACAATTGGTGATATGTATATGCAAACAGAAATGACGTTTTGCAAAGAATAAACTGATCAGGACAAACCTCCTTCCCTCTTACACGGTTGAGTTTTCAAACGAATCAAATCAAAACAAAAGAAACCTAATCCATTGAATTTAATTCTCTTACTTAATTTTAGTTTAAATCGACGAATAGACAAAGGAGCTCTCGTGTCTAAATCAATTTGATTAATTAAACATAAATAAAATATTAATCCATTCTAGACCGCAATTAATCATAAATCCAAATCTCCTTTTATCCTATGCGTGTGAATCAACTAAATCAAAACCAACTTACACAAAAAAAATCCACATTTTTCAATATATATATATACATTTTTGTTAAGTCAATTATGTTAAGGATGTCAACTAAAAAGTTAACCAAAAACGGTAACGGAAAAAATATTAAATATTCGAAAAACTTTTTCCTAAAAATTTTTTTTACATTTTATGAAAATATAAGAAAAATATATTTAATGTAAAACTAATAACGCTTCGACAATCTGTTGTCGAATGAAGTTGAGTTTGTTTTTCCTATTATCTTGTGATTTTGTTAGACAAAAATAAAAAATTGAAAATAATAGTAGGAGAAAAAGGAAGATTGACGTAAATAGATAGAACTTTTATTTATGTGTGTTAAGAATTTTCACATAAGATTAGAAAACAATGTACTCTCTTATCTGCTTAGTTTCCTTATATTTTTTAGTTTAATCATTTTGAAAAAGAAAAACCATTAGAAGAAATCAAGAGCTTTTCATTTTTTTTTTGTTTAATTTGTAAATAAGATCAAAGTTTAATAAGAGCAATTTCACAAAGATTCAACAACGTTTTGACTTGACCCCTTTTAATTTTGATTATTTTTTGTTTATAGATAGTCTTTCATAAATAAAAAATACAGGTTCTCTTAGAATTTTTTTTTTCGACCAGGGGTCTTCACAGGGTGTCCCTCAATTTTTCGTTATTTTGTGATGTGAGTGCATTTTGACGAGCGATTGTAGAAAAACTTCTCAATCGATTTTCATAAATAGTATGTCGTTGAATAGGTATTAGAACAAAGCTTTTAAAAATGTATACTGTTAATTTTTTGAAATAATTTTTAACGGTGTAACATAAGAAAAAACTTTGTAATTGAAGAAAAGATAGCGCTACACCTTTTTTTTTTAAACTAAATTGAAGCCTATTTTATATCTAACTATCTAACTACTTGTGAAAGTTTAGGAGATGCGTTATTTTTTGTTTTAAAGATAAAATTTGTTGTGCATATGACTGTCGGGAATCAGTTTTTTTTGTTCTGCAGAAAAATTATAAAAATGGCGTTATAAACTGGGAGATTTTTTTTTATGTTAAATATCAAATATTTTATTATTAGATGAACTTTTTAAAATCTTATAAAAATTATATATGTAGTACAATAAATAAAATAAATACAATTGTTAAAAATGATTTACTTATTTTACAAACAGAAGTTTCTTTTGAATAGGAAAACACTTCTGCAATTATTTTCTTTGTATTAGATGGCATAAAAAAATTAAATGTTTATTTATCACTTTAAGTAATCACTTGTCACTCTTATAAAAAAATAATTTGACAGTCTCGACTGCAAACACTTTTTAAAATATCATACAAATATATAATTTGTAGGTTAAAGAAAATAAATATAGTTATTAAAAATTATTTACTTATTTTACATTCAAAAGTTTCTTTTGAGTTGGAAAACATTTTTGCAATCATTGTCTTAGTATTTAGTGGTACAAAAGAATGAAATTTTTGAGTTCCACTTATAGTAATCGCATTTTTATATCGATTTTGTAATTTTCCTTTTGTTTATTGGTATTCATTTTATATCGGCGTATCCAAAGTTCATGGTAGATTTCCATTTTAAAGCCCATTCGAAAAGTTTTTTTGGTGTATCAATAATATCTCTGCTCCCCATACTATAACGGTGAGCAGCACGCTTCAGTGTACCAACAATCCCATCACAAGGTCCCTTTCCATGGCTGGTAGCATGAAAATGCCATTCTGCATCAACCTGAAAGTCTGTTTTATGTTGGCATAAGTTAATTAGGTTATGTTTATTTTTGTATTGAGAAGGTGCACCGTCGGTGTTAAAAATTATTTTCTTAATATTAGAATTTATATGGGTTCTGATGAACTCAATAAGTTTGTAATGAAAAGATGGACTGTAGTACTGTTGTGATCGTTTATATCCGAAATGAGTATACTGCCGTCATAAGCAAAAACACCGTAGCGACCAAAATGTTGGAACTGAGAAAAACGACAAAAACTAAAACAGTTTTAGATATTTAACATATATTTTTCAATTTTACGTAGTTTTCCGAATTGAAATTTTCATGTTTAGAGTTACTTAACCATGTTTTTATTTAGCAGGGTCATAGAATAATGCTTTGTGACTGATAAGGTAGAATAAACTCATTTTTTACTCTTTTTGAGTTACGGTGTTTTTGCTTATGACGGCAGTATAACACTTCGGTGCTGTATATATTCACTTGCAGCACTTTTAAAATAAATGACAAATGGATGAATAGTAGCTTGTGAATTATTATAATGATAACCTTGAACCGAATCCTGAATTATGAAGGCGTAGTTTTCAGCAAAATCCCCTTGGACGAAGCACTCTCCTGGTTCTAATTTTTTTTTTCTTTCCTCAATGAATGTAGATTGCTGTTTTGCTATAAAGTTGTGTGGTATCAAAATTTGTAAACGGTAAACGAATTTTTTCATAAATTCTTCTACAGTTTCTATTAAAGTATCCAAATTGCTTCGATCAGAGTGGTAATCCATTGTTGATATTTGACTTGAAGGATTCCTTTAACGTCAAAATCATTTATTAATCTTTCTTCCAGTTGTTGAAGTATTTTTGAACATTCATATGCACTTCAAAGTATGACAATCTTCTGTTAATTCACCACATAAAACACAGTCAATTAATGTTTTATAATTCTGGAAAGCAGCATCAGTAATCCAAGACATCTTAGAGTGTTGAATCATTAGTTTTATATTTTGATGTATGGTACACACGCACACATTATGAACTCCTTGGGATAATTTTATACATTTTTGTGGTCGAAGGGACGTGAATTTAGTAAATCCTATTTTCACATCAGGAAACTTATTTTCAAACTCCATATATGCTTAATTTAATGTACATAGCAATAAGCGCTTTTGTGAACTTATGCTGAAATTGATCATATTTTTTTATTGCACATATTTAATTTTTATAATATTTTAAAAACTTCATTTAATAATAAAATATTTGATATTTAACATAAAAAAAATCTCTTAGTTTATAACGCCATTTTTATAATTTTCCTTCAGAACAAAAAAACTGATTCCCGACAGTCATATGCACAACGAATTTTATCTTTAAAACAAAAATAACGCATCTCCTAAACTTTCACAAGTGGTTAGATATAAAATAAGCTTCAGTTTAGTTTAAAAAAAAAAAGGTGTAGCGCGATCTTTTCTTCAATTACAATGTTTTTTCTTATGTTACCCCGTTAAAAATTATTTCAAAAAATTAACAGTGTACATTTTTAAAAACTTTGTTTTAATACCCTCAACGACATATCACTTATGAAAATCGATTGAGAAGTTTTTCTACAATCGCTCGTCAAAATGCACTCACATCACAAAATAACAAAAAATTGAGGGGCACCCTCTGAAGACCCCTGGTCGAAAAAAAAATTCTAAGAGAACTTAACATAAACAAAAAATAATCAAAATTAAAAGGGGTCAAGTCAAAATTTCCCAAGAATTTGCTGAACTTGCGTGAAATTGCTCAGAATTTAAAATGTTCATTCTTGTGACTTTTGTTTGAGTGTAGCTAGACATTGTTGAAGCTAACGCCATGCCATATGTTTTTGTTTGTTCTAGTTTATAGAGTCAAAAATATTTAATCTATTTTTTAAACCTGTTAGCTTAAGCGAAACAAATTTGCAAGATATGAGGACAGTTGAAAATGATTGTCTAACAGAGTTTGATAATCCACTTCATTAGACGCTCTATGTTGGCGATAAAGGAAAATAAATAGTCCTTTATTATACAAAGTCAAACTACATCAAACTTTATTCGAGATGAGCTACATTACAACAGATAGATTTTCGTATGCAATCTACCGAAAATATGACCATGTGCTAATATGACTTACTTGCCAAGAAATCTATTAAATCTATTAACAGTTCACCATTTTTATTTCGTCGCCTTAATAATGAAACAACGTATGCTATTTATACGTTGTTTTTATATTATAGGTGCGCTGCATTCCCCATAAGGGTATCTTTGAATTGGCGTTTTTACTTTTTCGAATTATTTTATGACTGGGGGTAAGAATTAATAAATTATAAATTAACGTCCATGCAAATGCATGCGCACATCAAACTTTAAACTCAAATATCTCGAAACTATACTTTTGCGTATACGTCATTTCATTATTAAAGCGACGATTTATAACACTCACATAATGTGGTTTATGTGTAGGAAGATCGTTTTCGATTCTTTTAAATGATCAAAGCCTTAAAATAAATCCTATCGTACGAAACCTATCTTAGTAAAAAAATATTTAAGCTATTTCCTTGGCTAAGAATGGTATGGAATTATGAGGAACGTGTGGAAAACGTACTTGTATGCTAAATTTTAAAAGTTATTCTTTACTAGACTAAAATTAAATACATTCTAGATGAGCAAATTTGTTTGACTGGTTCCTTACTGATTTCTCACTCCTATATTCAGATATATGTAGGTACCTACTCAATAAAATCTTGCATTTTTTTTATTTTTTGAAAAGATGGTATTTAAATAAAAACCGCAATCTTCCTAAAAAATCAACTTCGCTCCAGAAGCGCTTAAAAGAACTGATTTCCGTAAATTAACGCGATTCTGGTTCGTTGATTTGATTTATTATTGGTCACTGCATCCTTAAAAAATACTTAAATAATTGGCCTTACCATCAATGTCCTTTGTATATAAGCTAGTAAGAAATGGAAAAAAAACAGTGTTCCATGTACTCGTACATAGTCACTTCTAGTGTATAGGTAAAAGGTAAGTTTATTTTCAAACGCACATGCCAAATACTCTTACCGTCAAACTTGAACTTAAAATCATTGAATTACAAATGGTCTAAGAAGTGATAGTGGACCGCCGTGACCTTGTATTATGATAACAGTCTCCGCAGTTTAACTTACATAACCTCCCACTTCAAACCTCTCAAGACATACAGCCATAATTTTCACAGATTTTAGATTTAAATTTAGGACATAGTAAAAAGTATTTTCAATAATATGTTGATCACAAATAACATTAAAATTAAATAAAACATTAAAATCTTCCTTAAAAAATTTAACATCTCCAGTCGACCGGGTCATAAAATACTTAACGTTACATATGGCGCTCATCTTGATTGCATAAGAAAATTGGGGCAATTTTTTGCATACGATTTTCACGTGATAAAAATGAGATAAAACTCATTTATTGATGAATGAGTTTCCCTAAAAAATCTGGAATAAACAGGTATTCTGTTTGTACCGGGATTAGAAAATAAAAAAAAAACTTAGCTCATGGCTCAGGCGAATCTCCATTGAAAGACGAATTTGATAATTCATTTTTAAACATCAAAAAGGAAATACCATATTCGTGATGGCAAAATCTGCAGAGAATCAATCTACTCTATTTCTATTCGTTATCTGTTCAACAAAAAAAAATATTTGTTTCTCATTTTAAAAAAAGTTCGAATGAAAGATAAACTATAAAATGGATTTAGTTATACAGTGAAACGTTGTACACGGTTAGATATTATATATGAAATGATCTTAAGTTGTTTGATATTACGGAATGAATGTATGATTAATGTGTTGACTTTTTGTTTATAGATTTTAAAAGAAAATTTCTATTGATCAGGTTTACATGTTGGCAAACTATTCTAAAATAATACTCAGTCCATGCACCTGGTCCGATGTCAGCAAAAAAACGTATCGACCTTCTCGAAGAAAAATTGATTAAATCAATTGTTGTAGTAAAGCTATGACTGGGCGACATCGTTATACTATTACTATTAGTACAAACAGAGGTCATTGATCACAAAAATCAGTAGATCTTACTGATGGAAATGTTATATATGATGAGAATATCATAAAAATCTCATTTAAGTGTTGAGACACTGAAAACCATTTTATGTGTGAAATATAATTTAACAATTATTGTGAAAAATTTCATGAACTTTTAATGACAGCAATCTACTAGAAAAAATTCACTCACACAAGAAATAAAATAAAATATAATAATACTTTTGAAATTCGTAATCAACGCGACCGATGTTGAACCCGATCATTTTTATCTTCTTCATACTTGGAATATAAGTATTTAATAGTAAAGCTGGAATAAAAAAAACGTATGTTTGTAGAAAAGTTTTAAAATGTTTATGTTAGATCAGGATTGTCTGAAAGTTTTCTGAAAATTCATATTTAGGGTGGCATGAAAACAAATTGCAAGAGAATACCTTTCCCGACATCAACGATTTAATATGTGCTCGGAAGGTAATTTACTGATCTGTCCCAAACAAATACACAGCAAAAATTTGGTTATACTGAAAATATTAAATTTTTTTAAAGATGGCGCTGATGTTGTACATCAAGCATTTTTAAAAATTTTTTTCCACAATATTGTCACGTTTTTCTACTTTCCTCCAATTGGTCTTTCTCTCAATTTGATTGACGGAATGCCCCAAATCACCTTCTGGATTCGATCATTAATGTAAGAGCAAGCAAAAAAATCTAATTTTATTAAGTATTCAACACCAAAGTTGTTATGAGGATGGGACGATATCAGTCGCGACTGTGACTATTTACATTCTTGTTTTCCAATCATATTATTCGTAATTGTTGAAAACAAGGAATACGAACGCAACGATTTCGATGTTTTCAATAATTATATATATGAAAATCTCACTAGTTTTTGAGTTGAGTTGTCATTTTTGATTGTCCATTGAGGAGTTATCATTTTTGTATTGTTCATTTGATGGGCTGTGATATTTACATGGATGAGTTGTGTATAAATTTAGAAAAATCGAAAATATTTAGAAAAATTTTTCTAATTACAAAATTAAATTTTGTAATTAAAATAATTTTGAGTTTCATACGAGAAATAGTAAAAGAAAAAAAGAATCCTCTGTTGTGTAATTTAAATATCGTGTAATTTATATTATCAAAATTTATTAAAATGTGATAGTTTAAATAAACAAATACCATTCCTTTATTTATGTCCGCCTGTTCTAAACTTTCGTTTAGAGAATCTGCCAGATTATTATCTGGAAAGTCTTTACATATGTTATATGAAACACAGGCTGCCTAATGGTTGCTGGTATACATTCGATTCTTTTCAGATCTAGATACCGTCATCTTCTAAAACGTCCAAAAAGCAGAGCAAAACTTCGCTCAATAAGTTGCCTGAGATAATAAAAAAAGAGGTTAATAAAAAATTGTTAGAACATAAAAAAAAATTCCTTACCGACACGAAGCGTGAGTTTTATTAAACATTTTTGGAGCCTGCGTCAGGTTTCCCCGATCAATAAATGGAGGAATACACAATGATTCCAAGGGGTAGGTAGGCCTTATCGCCCAATATTTTCTCACCCTCGTCAAAATAACAACTCACGTTTTGTTTAACATTTTTGTAAAAATCAGAATTTCTGAAAATTCGATTATCATGTACAGAACCAGGGTACCCTACAAAACGGTCGATGTAGCGCATTTTGTGGTCACAAATAGCTTGCAACGTTACTGCTGTGAACATTTTTCTGTTTGTATATGCCACTTTTTGATCCGCCGGTGCTGTGCATGGAACATACGTACCGCCAACTGCCCCTAATACTCCCTTAAGTCCATTATTTCTTTCAAAGTAGTTTTTTATTTCTAATTTCCGTTCACTGTCCGGAAAGTTTGTAAATCTATTTGCGACATGATTTAAAAAATCAATTATACGAAAAAAATTTTTCGATAATGTCGATTTAGCCAAATCGAATCTTTACCCAATAGATCTTTATGAATCAGGTTTAGCCAGAATCCATATGACTGCCAGCAATTGCTTTTCTGGCGATATCGATAAATATTCTCCACCATATTCTCCGCATACTAAGCCCAAATTTGTATTGAAAACATTGAGGAGTTTTTCAAACGCTTCTCTGGACATTCTGAAACTCTGCTGAAACTCGATGATATTTTAATTCGATACAATTCGTTCTACATATGAATTAATACGTGGTGGCGTCTTTTTGGCTAACAATTAACATAATTTCTTCATTCTCAGAGTCCGACAAATCACACGACAATTTTTTAATGTTGGCAATTTTATTTATTAATTTGTTTCCATGTTCAATAGCGAGATAAACAATTAATTTTTTTGTATTATTCGACATTGTTTATAAGAATTATACCAATGAAACACAAAATTATGTTTGACATACGATTTTTATGACAATTTTCAACACAAAATAACAATTTGGCGTTCAATGCGTTTTGAAGTAATTTTCGTCAACAACGATGTATTTTTGACAATTCAACATTACATCACACCGACAAATTGTTTCTGCAGTGAACGCACCCAATTATACCGCCACCAATATACAAATACAAAATAATTGTATCGTTTACGATTATTAGTTTAACTTTTATAATTATAGTAAAACTATAAGGCAAAAATAGTAGTTTAATCAATGAGTGAATAATGAAGTAGTTTATTCTCAAGCGAAAGTTTAAAATTTGAGCGAGGCACGAGCGAGAATTTTAATTTGCTTGAGAATAAAACTCATTATTCACGAATCGATTACAATACTTTATTCTCTGACAAAGATTTTATTATAAAAAAGAATTGTGTATTATAAAAAATAAAAAGATTTTCTTCAATTAAAACAATAAATCTTTATTGTTTTAATTGATAAATCGAATTTCTTAATAAAAAAACCCTGATGATAAAAAACGGCCTTCTCATAAAATCAACCAAGCTCAACTAAACGAAATAAGAGAATTTAAATTAAAATTTGATTTTTGAACAAAACTTATCAAAGCAATTGTGATTATAATTTGAAAATAATTTTTTTCTATTTTGCGTCTAAAATAAAGTCATTTCGATACCCAAATGCGTATCGAAATGGCTTTCATTACGATACGCAAAAGTTTTGTCTTTCAAGGTTGGTCACATTGGTCATGCAAACGTCAGTGAACATTAAAACGAATAATTATGTAAATAAAATTAATCAGAATATCTAAATTAGTGTTAAATATTTTAATTAATTAAAATAATTAGTAATAATAACAAAATTTCAAATTGACTATTTTTTAATAAAATACACATTTTTTAAAATTTCAAGACAAAAAATGCAAAATAGAAAAAATAGTATAAAAAACTCGTTTCATAAGACGTTTTATCGCACTTATCCTTTAGAAAACTCCCCGCTGCGCGGGTCGTTTTCTAAACAGATTGCGTGCGATAAAATCGTCGATTATGAAACTAGTTTCTTAATATACTATAATGAAATCAAAATAATTTGACCAATTGGAATCATACCAATTGAATAAAAGTTTCATTAGACAATAGGTTAAGTTCATTAGGCTATAGGTTAGAAAACAATACAATAATACATACTATTATTATCGAAAAAACATACAAATAAAGCTGATATAATTAAATGGAAGAGAATAAAGAAATAAAACCAATGCAATGCCAAAAAAGTCAGACAAGTGCGAATAAAATTCGCTCGTCAAGGGTTCTGTGAATGTAAAGAAAACAATATCAAAATAATTAACATAAAGTTGTATTGTAAAGAATTTATATTGCCAGACCATAGTTAGACACATAAAAAATAAATGGTTCATCATAAATATCAATAGTAAATGTCAATCTCATCTAAATTGATCGAAATGATATAAAAAAAATAACTTTAGGTTAAATATTATCCTGTTTATGGTTCTGTTAATCAATTCTGATGATCAACGACAAAATTTAGGGAGTGGGCGGTGTTAACACTAAAAGTATAACTTTTTGACAGTACTTCAAAAACTGTTCATCGCAACACCTAAAAAAAATTGTAATGTTTCATAATTTTGGTGCTCTTTCAAATGAAACTCCACTCATGTGGATCAAAAAACCTTTTATTCACCCTTCCCCACTTCCATCCCCTAAGCACACAGAAATAAAACCATTTGAGATTTCGCTATATTTTTCGTTCAGGGTTAATCAAATTTCTTACCTCTATTAATTTTTTCAAATTTTTCTGTCAATCAACGAAGAAACGATTTTTTTTTGTTGGGGGACCAACATTTTGTTGCACTTTTTTGAAAATAATTCAAAAACTGTGCATCGAAAATTTCTTAAAACAATTGTAATGAATCTTAATTTTGGTGTTCTTTCAAATGATATCCCACTCATGCGGGTCAAAAAACCTTTTTTTCACCATTCTCCACTCCACACACAGAAAAAAAAATCACTTGAGGCTTCGCTATATTTTTCGGTAAGGGTTTATCAAATTTCCTATCTCTATGAATTTTTTCAAAGTTTTCTGTCAATCAACGAAGAAACGTAGGGGGGCGACCAACTTTTTGTTGCACTTTTTTGACAATAACTCAAAAACTTTGCATCGCAAAATTCTAAAAAAGAATGCAATTCTTCTTAATTTTGGTGCTCTTTCAAATGTAACTCCACTTGACCGGGTTTTAAATGGTGTTTTTACCCCTTCTCATTTCCACCCCCTTAATAAATATAATTATTAGTATTTGGTACGTTACTATATTTTCCATTAATAACTTACTAATTTTTCTACCATTCAAAGTACTTTTTAAGATTTTCGATTACTTAGGCTTGCAGCTAATCAAGGAAAGGAAACACAAAGAAAACGCCATTATTGCGCAAAAAATAGTGGGCTGTAAAATTCCAAAATATATTTTTTAGAAATACTGAAGTGAAGCTCACTCGATAAAAAAATGCATTTTCTCAGAAGCCTCACATCGTAACCCTGTTAACCAAACGAAAACCATTTTATTTATTTTTCAAACCTGCATCTTGTGTGGATAGGTTAGTTTTATACGCATGCCAAATTTCAGGTTCATTGGATTTATAATATTCGAGATAATCGAAATAATGTGTAAGACACGTTTTGCTCTCACCAATAGTGTTCCGTATAAAAAACGGAAGCCTAAAAAGTTAACAGAAATAAAAAAAAACAAAAAACATTCAAGAGTTGAAAGAATTATTCAACAGAATATTTAAGAAAAGGGCGACATGTTTCAATGTAGATGAAAAACGTGTTCTAGACAGAGTTGTGAAAACTTGACCATTTTTGATTTTCCTGAAACTTGGCATATAAGTTGTATGGACAAAATAAAAATACAACTTATTTTATAATTTTTTTAAAGTGCATAGTTAGAGCATAGGGGGCACCCCAACATGCATGAAAAATGAAAATTCTGCCAATCTGATGTAACTTTGAAATTAAATTGTTCAAGAACGGCTATACCGATTTCATCAAACTTTTTTTTTGTTTGATAGGTGATTAGTTAGTCGTTTGAAAAAAAATTAATTAATTGTTTTTATAATTAGTTTTTAAATAAAAATATTAAAAAAACTTTTTTAAAGATGGCGCTAGGGTCGAAGATCAATTGGAATTTGATTAAATTTTTTTCTGAAAATTGTACTATCCTTACTCTAAAATATATCAAATGAACTCAGGGGCGTTAATTTTTGTTCTTGAGATATTTTATTTTAAAGATTTCTAGTACGACTGAAATTCGAATTTTTCTTCATTTTTTCAAACAACTTCCATTAACAAAAAATTTTAAAATCAATTAAATTTTAACTTTTATTTTTTTAATATAGCTCTAATCTTACTTTAAAATATATCAAATTTACAAAGAGGCGTTAATTCGTGTTCTTGAGTTATTTAATTTTAAAGCTTTTTAGTCCAAATAAAATTCTAATTGCTCATTATTTTAGCGAACAATTTAAATCATCAAAAAATTTTAACCACTCAAGATCGAGAAAATAATGAACAAATAGAATTTTAATCGGACTAAAAATCTTTAAAATTAAATATCTCAAGAACACGAATTAACGCCTCTGAAGGCAGATAGAAAAGATAGAAAAACGAAGATAGAAAATTTGATTACACAGCTCAATGCACTAAAAGCTTCAGAACAAGATAATGCACATACGGACATTATTACCACTTCTATTTACGCGGTTTTATGTTCATGATGCCTATTATTTACAATTTATTTATTAATACATTTTTTTTTCTTATATTTATTGAATTCTAAACAAAGATATTACAATACTATTTTTGCGATTCATGAAAATGTTTGTTACTCCTTATAGATAAAATTTAGTTAAACAGAACCCCTCACCCAAGTCAATGGTGTCCCGATTTTCCAATGTTGAAATCCGGTTGCCCTGCTCTAGTTGGAACTGAAAACAATGATGATAATAGTTTAGAGGTCGCTAATGTCCTACAATAAAACTTTTAGTGTCACAAATTCTTTATTAAACCGTGACAAAAATACATCATAATATTTTAAACCATAATAAATTTCAACACCTGAGTTTAGTTCTCTCAAATCATAAAATTTACAAAATAATTCATCTCATATTTCACACTGGTTTTATTTAATTCCTGTCTAGTTTTAATTGTGTTCATTATGCTTCCTATTTGTTATTATTAAAAATTCACTATTGACTAGACGAAAGTTTTATATATTTAAAACTATCAAAGTTGTTTATAATAAATATATAGTCTTTCCTATATATACATATTTGTTGTATTTTTTTGATTGACAGCTGTACAGTATCTCATGATATATTAAAAATTTAAAGGTTTCGTTGTATAACAAATAAAAAATTTTACACAAAAAACTATTTTATACATAATATCATAAATTTTTGGAATTAAAGTGGATTTATAATTAATATGATATACGGAATTACAGCAAACACGTAGCTTTAGATATTCTTACTAAAACTATTTTTTTGATGAAGTTAGTTTTTTGTTTGTTCATGATGAAAATGATTTGATAAAAAAAATTTTAATTAACAGAAATTTTTGTTGATGTATGAATATGATAAACGAATGTGTGTATGTCCGTATGGTAATAAATCAATAGTCTAAAGTTCATTTCCTTCTTCACTAGTATGCTACAAAATTTCCACCCAAACTCCACAGCCATTAGAAAAAGAAACAATGAACTTACAATAAATTAACAGAGCTACTTGCTAGGGTATTCATTGTCGATTATCGAGCACCAATGATCCTTTGCGCCTTGCTATTACTTTTTTTCGCATTATAGACAAAACGATATACAATGACTGTAAATCCTCCTATATCTCTAAAAAAAGTTCTAGAAAAAAATTTCCAACCATCTAGATATCTGAACCCACTTTAAATAACATAGCCGATCTCTATTGAGCAGCCAACTCCCCTTGACATCCTCAAATAACTCTTCCCAGTTCACTGCAGTTAACCAGAGTGTTTAAAATATTATTTATATTTTATAATTACAGACGGTAGCCGATCTAATGGATCAAAAATTTGACTGTATTCCCAATACTACCTTTTACTATTATACCATCTTGTATAGAACCCTTTAATGTTTCCGTTCCTTTTTCTTCTAGTCCTGAATGTATAACTGATTCTGAAATAGAAACCTATTTTGTGAACTTAAACTGATGAATTGAATCTTAATTAAATCTAAACCTATTTGCAACAGAAATTTTCTTGTGGTAGTAATGAAAACAAATACAAAAAACAAACGGACACTTTGAAAAATTAATTTTAGTGACTTAAAAAAATTATTATTTTGTCACGTTTTTCAACCTTGCTTGCTAATTGACCTTACTCTCAGTTCAATAAACGTAATTCCCACAATCTCCTTCTGGATCAGAAGATGAATAAAAAGAACAAACGTTTTCAATTTTATTTGCCTTATCATGGAGTGGCAGCAAATTATTTGACACGCGAGTTTTATGCAACCACTACTAGAAAACAGATTGTTAACAGTAACGTATGATACAGAAAGTTCACCATACTGAACTACAACGATTTTATGTAAATTGTCTGAAAGAAATGCAGAACGTTATCCAAGTGCAGTTAAAATGATCAAACATAACTTTTATGTGAATGACTTGCTAGCAGCTTGTGGAACAGAGAAAGAAACCAAACAACTATTAACTGACATTACTACAATTTAAGCTCAGCCGGTTTTCAATTGCAAAAAGGGGTATCTAATAATTCTGATGTGCTAACTGCGGCTCCAGAAGAAATATTGAGATGTACAACAATTATTACTATCATTTGATACAAGCTTAAAGGTTTCAGAAATCCATTGGCATCCAATAAAAGTTTTATTTGTATTGTAATGGAGGACTGGTTACATTGGGCATCCCAATGCAATCGTTGAGCAGGGCGCGCACCTGGTGAGGTATTGGACCCTAAACTAGCTTCAGTATGTGGGTCAGAGATAATTCACCTGCAGACTCCAGCACAAATAATCAGTATAGTACGCGTGTTTCATAATTTAATCGGATCAAAGAAAGAAGACAAGTGAGATAAGAAGACTCTGGCGACCCCATACGTGAAAAAGCCGCGATCACCACGTCCACCTCCATATTTTATTACACATTCACACGCTCTCGCACCTCATACACTCACACACACATGCACACAAACACTTATACCTACATCCATGCCCATGCAGCTAAAAATAAATAAGTCCCAAAAATGGCTATTATGAAGATTGCCCCAACATTAAAATTAGAATATAGCACCATAAGAATTTACTTTTATTTATTTTATAAACACATTGTGTAACCCAAGGATTAGTATTAACATTAAAAGCATCACTATGATGTTTAAGATGACTAGCGTTTTGAAAAGCCTTAATTTAATTTTCTCACAAACAGAACAATCTTCATCCAAAACACATTGCTCCCTTTCTGATAATATTCAACACGGTATGTATTTGTATAACGCGAATTTCCCCCATAAATCAAGTATCATGCATCTCATTAATAATTAGTTTATGTTTGATCAAATACTGATGATGTTAAGTAAGTATCAAGAAAGTAAAAATTACCGCAGCTATGGAGGGCTAAATACTTAATGCCAAAGCCTCCACGTTGTAATCCAAATTTTAGATTTCCAGTATGTACATAATCTGATAATGATGTTAATTTTTTATCTGGCGAACTTCCATCAGCAATATCCGATGATAGTCCAATCAAACATAATACCACGACACATGGTGGCATTGCCCATTTCAAGCTTAAGTTTCAGTTGATGTAATGTATCAACCCATCACTAAAAATCCCATACAAAATCCAACCGTGGTTATTAACAAACAACTAGCGCCTCTAAACAGAGTTGGGAAGATATGTGTTCTGCGTATAGCCATTGCATTATAATTTAGGTCTTGCACATAAATTTAATTTCATTCACACCCCCATACGCACCCCATCTATATACGCACATGTACATACACACACGCACACATTCGTACTTACATACATACGCATATATAAATAAATTTACTCACCCCATAGCTAGTCCAGATCCCACTCAATATCCTTCGAAAACTTAATTAATCAATTATCTTCTTCAAGTTAATCATGTGAGAAATATACTACGTTATTCAGCACACGGGATGTCGACAATGGTTGAAAATTGTTAAAATTATAATACTTGATGTATCAAGGTTAATGATGATAGCGGTAATTGATGAAATTACAGGAAATACACCAAATTATTCAGCACACAGGATGACGACAATGTTCGAAATTTGTTAAAGTTATAATACTGGTTATAGCAAGATGAATGAGGATAGCGGTAATAGTTGATATTGCAGGAAATATACCAAATTATCGAACAAAACGAAGGTCGGCAATCGCTGAATCCGTTATCCTCACAATATCACATTCATTCATTGGTCGTATTAAATTCATCGTTAAAACGGAATCAGCTCATTTACAGTTTCATAACATATAAAAATATTTAAACATAAATGAATAACGGCAAAAACCAATTAAATTAATGACAAGAAGTGAAGCTATCAACTATTAATATCAAAAATCTTATTTTTTATTTTATTGAATAGGAGATTAACCCATATAGTTTTCCGATTATAGACTAGTACACCATAAACTTCAGTCTCTATAGACACTATAAAAAAAAGTTACCTTCCATTCACTACTAATTTCAAAATACTCTACCACATCCCCTTGACTTCGTTTCATTTTTAGAACAACAGAATTCAATTTTAGAATTAATCATTATCTTATATATTAATAAGCTAAAAACAAACTTTCTGGAGCCTAAGGCTTTTTTGTTTAAATTTTGATTCACTGCAAATTTTCACTGCGAACTGATATTAGTGTAACTTGAGTTTTAAAGATTTTTGGGATTTTTTGGATCATAAATAAAAAGTTATAGATGAATTAAGATGTATTTTTGAATTTAACGCCCCCCCCCCCCCTATACAATATCAAATGGATTGCCCAAGTCTTTTCTTTGTTTTTTTATTATTATTATTTAGTATTTTATATTTTCTTTTCAAATTTCAATTTAGTTTATGCATTGATTTAGGAGTGGATAGACGTGTTATTTTTCTTTGTTTTTTTATTATTATTATTTTTCTTTGATTTTCTTTGATTTAATTATTATGGTGTTAATGGTGAAATGAATGTTGTGAATGAATGATAATGGTATGAATGAGTTAATGCATTGATTTAGTTAGTATTTTATATTTTCTTTTCAAATTTCAATTTAGTTTATGCATTGATTTAGGAGTGGATAGACGCATTATTTTTCTTTGTTCTTTTATTATTATTATTTTTCTTTGATTTTCTTTGATTTGATTATTACGGTGTTAATGGTGAAATGAATGTTGTGTATGAATGATAATGGTATGAGTGAGTTTATGCATTGATTTAGTTAGTATTTGATATTTTCTTTTCAAATTTCAATCTAGTTTATGCATTGATTTAGGAGTGAATAGACGTGTTATTTTTCTTTGTTTTTTTATTATTATTATTTTTCTTTAATTTTCTTTGATTTAATTATTACTAGGAGGGCCCGGCGTGCTTCGCTACGCTTATAAATAAAGTTTTTGCGTAGACATTTTATTGACGTAGAAGCAATGATTTCAAAAAGTGGTATTGAGAAATGCTAGCATATAATTTTTAATTTTTCTTTTTAAATATATGAATGAAAAATAATCAGAACTCTAGATGATCAGTTCGGATATATGAAAAATTAGCGATCAAATAAGTTAGAGATCAAATAAGCTTACTTGAAAACTTATTTGATCGCTAATTTTTCATACATCCGAACTGATCAGCTAGAGTTCTGATTATTTTTCATTTATATATTTAAAAAGAAAAATTAAAAATTATATGCTAGCATTTCTCATTACCACTTTTTGAAATCATTGCTTCAACGTCAACAAAATGTCTACGCAAAAACTTTATTTATAAGCGTAGCGAAGCACGCCGGGCCCTCCTAGTTTGCTTTAAATATGATAATCGACTACCATTTTTGGTTCAAAACTCATGGTTCGACTCCACTACAAATAAATGTAATTAAATTTCAAAAATTTGTTTCCTTTTATTACTGAATAACTTTCATTTAAAATATAAACAATTTGAACGATTTCGGGTTTAAGTATATTAACTAATTGCAAATTTTACTTAAGTTTTCCTTAATGATCATGAACATATCTTAAACAGCACAAACAGATAAAATTTTTCTAATCATTTCTTGCTTTTTTGTTTTTTTTTTGACTACGCACAAACATATACCAATTCTTTTTTTTTTAAATTTTACTAACAAAAAATAAATTGTTTCTACTTTAATTTTAGTCACCATCACACAAAATTTCTATTAATTGAATTTATCTAAATTAAATGTTAATTACTTATCTTAACTGGATTAAGTTTTAGTACCAACATCGAACTGCCAGCAAAATTGACAAGACAAAACAAGAGGTTCTCTATATGTTCATTCGAGTATTTATAACTGAAATAAAGAGGCCGGTTTTAAGCGTCATTAAAACGATAAGTTTTTGTCTTAAAATTTTCCATCGATTATTGAACCAATTAAGGAAGTTGTGATGTGTTTAATTTTCAGTTACGTTCATTTTAACGCATTCCACCATAACAGTATTTAATGTTAAATCAAATTATTTGTCAGTTATAATTAAACGCGCTATTTTATTAGAACGTCTAAAATATTTAATCCGCTTGAATCCGGAAAAAAACTAAAACAATAAATAGATTTTTTTGTAGATTGGATTAGTTTAAATAAAAAAAAAAGAATATTTACTTATTTTTAGATTATAAATTTGTTTGCATATGAAACAAAATTATTCTATAAATCCAAAAAAAACGACCAAACGTAACATTTTTTCTTGAATTTTGATTGGAAAAAAGGAATCAATAATAAATAAATAATGTGTATGAAAATCATTTACACTTTTAATCGATTTTTGAAATAATGTGAAAAAAGAAATGATATCAGGTAAAAAAAACATTCATTATATAGATTCTATAAAAACGTAATTAAATCATAAATTTTAAATACTTTGTCATTTTTGAAAAGTTTCAAAATATTTATTTATGTACCATCATGCCAACAATATATAAAAATCCAGTAAACAAACTCGCTGTCACCTTATAGAGCATATAAAAAAATCAAACATTGAAGCTGGGTTTCTCCTATTAATTTATTTGATTTTTTCGAAGAGAAGCCGTTACTGCCAATTATTTGCCTGAGCTCCCAAATGACTTTTAATGAAATTGCACTATTCCAAAAGAAATTTGGAACCATCGCTAACTTTTTGGAACCGAAGTATGTTACGTAGTTATAAACAATCATTTGTATCACAAACAGTCATTTGAATCACTCATTGGCAGGTGAACCATGGCACAACCGAACCCAACTTTGCGACGCATCGTTTTGAAAAACTAAACCCTCCTTGCATTCCACATTTTGAAGGTCTGTAGAAAGCAACCGTTAAGACCACCAAATCTCACATGAAAAGCGTTATCGATATTCCAATCTTGGCCTTTGCTGAGATGATTATCCTTCTAAAGCCAATTGAGTCAGTTTTGAATGGATGGTGGGCGGTGTACTAAAAACTTTGCATTCCTGTTCGTGGAATCACTATCAGGAACACTAAAGGATTTGCGTGCCATGAAATTTTTAACTGTCGGCTGGCTTCACTCTGTGATTTCGAATATGCCTTTCCTCAGCACAGTACAAAAATATCAAAAGAAGACGGATTAAAATTAGCAAAGAATAGGAACTCAGACGATCTCAAGAGTCAGAGGAACCAAGACTATCACACACCATTTCAGCTATGATTACTACATTTAAAAATTAAAATGTTTCATTTACCCTATTATTGGTCGTTGATCCAATTCCTAATGCCTTCCTAATTTAGCCAATCAAAATGAATAAACTATAAATTAATATGCTTTAACACCCAATTGTTGCATCAATGGTCCCGGAATGACAATGCGATACAGTAATCAAAAGTTCCACCAATAATCCCGGCGATTGTTGAACAATAATGAAATCAAGGAACCGTTGTACCTAAACAGATCACTATTAATTGACGTAGGTAAATTAGTTTTTGTTGCACTATTTGCTTGTTTTAGATTTACTGTCGATTTTTTCAAATTCATCAACCAGAAACAGACGAAGAAGGTAAAAAAAAAGTTTTATGGGAAAAAATACAAATAAAAAAAAATAATAATCGAAAATAAAAAAAAAGTGTATGTCATAGTGATTGTGTTAGTGTTTATTTAAAGGGGAAAAAAAACAAATAATCGAAAATAAGTGTATTGTATAGTGTTTGTGTTAGTGTAAGTGTTTATGAAAATAAAATTGTTAAAGAACGGAGGCGTACAATTATATAATTGGTGAGATTGTTCTTTTTTTTTAGATAATTATTTGGTATTTTATATTTGCTGTTACCAGATTGACAGGTAAAATTTTACCTTTTATTGTTTTGATGTAATAAATTTATTTATTATTTTAAATCATAAATTTGTTTAATATTGCTTGGTAACTGGGAAGGTAAAATTTAGTTTTGGTTGTTAGTGAGATTTTCAAATTTAAACCTTTATTTGTACTCTTCAATTTTGTTAGTGTCTTTTGTGTCCCCATTTTTTTATTTTATTTTTTTTTTTTACTTTTCTCTTATCGAGCTACTGTTGCATGAAACCTGCTATCGTGTTTTTGTGACAGAGATACCCAGTTTCTTTTGTATTGTGTAGTGTTGAAATTTAGGCCTGGCCGAATTTCAGTATCTACACCTGCAATGTCAAAGGGTAAGTCTTTGTCTCAACAAAAATGCAGCAGAGTGAACCAACAGCTTAGCATTGACTTCACCAACATAAGAGGTCTCAATTCGAATCTAAACGAGGTTCATCACTACATCGAAAAAAATAAACCTGACATATTGTTTCTTACCGAAACAATTGTTAGTGGCAAAGCATCGAAATTAGATCTCGATAAATACCGGATACCTAGTTACGAATTGGAACATTCCTTTTATAACAAACATGGTGTCTGTGTATTTGTTCGAGATTCACTTTCATGTATGAGAATTAAGGCCTACGAGTTGAACTCTAAGCACCATAATTCTATAGCACTGAAGATCTCAGGTGTTGATGAAACTATGTTTGTAATAGGATTATACAGATCCCCAAGTTCTCCCTCAGGATGTCCCTTTTTCGATAAAACATCGGCTAATCTAGACAAGATTACCACGGACTACCCCAAAGCAAGACTGGTCATTCTTGGAGACTTCAATATTCATAATAAAGAATGGCTTAAGTATTCATCGCGCACTGACGACGTAGGAAGGCAAGCCGAACTGATACTCGCAGATTATCACGGTTTGACGCAAATGATAGAGTGTCCCACTAGAATCGCAGACAATTCACATCATAACAATAATTTGCTGGCTCTTTTTGACAAACAAACCAGATACTACGAAAACAAAAGTTGACCAACCCCTGGGATCATCGGACCATTTACTAATTTCAGCAATAGTGCAATTTACATCACCGACACAAATTAAAGCAAATCCTCGTCGGGTCTGGAACTATAAACGCGCTGACTGGGAGGGACTGAGAAACTTTTATGATGAAACACCTTGGAAAACTATTTGTTGTGTTGATCAAGATCCTAGCACATCGGTAATAAGAATTTCTGAAATCATAAAAGAAGGAATGCGGCGGTTTATTCCTAATCGATTAATCACTCCTAAAACTGAGCCTTGGTTCACACGGGATGTTGATGAGGCAGTAAGGAATAAACGCAAAGCATTCAAGACGTATAACGCTAATAAAACTCCTGAAACCCATAGAGCCTATAAGAAAGCCAGAAATATTAGTAAATTCAAAATAGACTTGGACAAAGACGCGTTTATCCAGAAGAAAGCAAAGAAATTCGCCGAGCACCCATCTGGCTCACGTAGTTTCTTTCAGGCAGTTAAATCTGTCCAGAGCAATTTTACTCGATCCTCTATTCCAACCCTAGTTCTGAATGACATTCCCGTGAGCGACTCGAAAGAGAAAGCGGATCTTTTGGGTCGTATTTTCGCAGAAAACTCAAACATAGTTGAACCCCCTCATTCTCCTACACTCATTTCCCCAGTTGTAACGAAAATGAAACCAATTATTTTTCGTTGCAATATTGTACGGAAAATGCTTCTTTCTATCAATATCAACAAATCTGCTGGCCCCGACGGTATTCCACCCCTCATTCTTAAAAACTTTGCTAGACAACTAGCTCCAATTTTAACAAAAATTTTCTATTTATCTTATAAAACCGGAATATTTCCCGACTCTTGGAAGCTGGCCAGCGTTCAACCCATACCAAAGAAAGGCAGTAAGATAGATCCTAACAATTATAGACCAATTGCAATTCTGTCGGTTTTAGCTAAAATATTTGAAAAATATGTTAACTACAATTTAATAGATTATTTGGAAATGTCGCGAATTATTGATGATAAGCAGTATGGTTTTCGTAGAAGTCATGCAACAGGTGATCTGTTAGCCTACGTATCCCATCTCTGGAACAAATCGCTGGAAAACCACGGTGAAACATTCAGTATTTCACTTGACATCTCTAAAGCATTTGATAAAGTGTGGCACAAAAATCTTATAGCTAAATTAAAATCTTATGGCATAGACCATCTTACTGTCTCATGGATTCATAGTTTTCTTACAGGTCGCCAATTTCATGTTAATTTAGATGGTATCACATCCAATATTTTCACAACCAATGCTGGGGTTCCCCAAGGTTCGGCACTCTCACCAACCTTGTTTCTTCTATACATTAATGACTTATTTATTTCTACAGTGCACCCAATCCATAGTTTTGCTGATGACAGCACATTACATGCATCACATGCATCTCCTAAATTTCGATCTCATACTGCAGTTACCACTGATAGAGAGTTGCTAATTGATTCTATCAACAAAGATCTGGAGCGTATAATGGAATGGGGTGATCGTAATCTTGTTTCATTTAATCCAACCAAAACCAAATTATGCCGTCTTTCACGAATAGAGCGACATAAAAATTTTCCTATTAAAATAAACCATGAGGAATTGCGTGAGGTTGAATCAGTTAGACTTCTTGGAGTGGATATTCAAAATAACCTGAAATGGAATAAACATGTGTTCAACCTCGCTAAATCTGCAATGCAAAAATTAGGATTCTTGAGTCGATGTAAAAAATATTTCAATCCCGAGCAAATTTTGCTAATCTTCAAGTCCTTTATTCGTCCATGTATGGAGTACTGCTGTCATGTTTGGGGAGGTGCTTGTCAGTCAACAATAAATTGTCTAGACTCTGTTCAGAGAAAAGCAATACGGTTGATTGGTAATACCGAACTAACGGACCAGCTTGATTCACTCCAGCACAGAAGAAATGTGGCTGAATTGTCAATCTACTATAAATATAACTTTAGCGAATTCTCTTCTAAGGAAATTCAAAATATCCTTCCATCGTGTGCGCAGTATAATCGACAAACAAGAGCTGCCGAGTTATCCCATCCATTTGTTGTACAAATACCTCGTTGTAGAACTGTGTCCTTTCAAAACGACTATTTTAATAGAGTGGCCAAATTATGGAACTCATTGCCTTCCTCTGTATTTCCCGATGAATTTTCCCCTCAGGCATTTAAAGAAAATGTCCATCATCATTTAAAAAAATTAGTATAGTTATCCCTATATCCCCATTCCTTCCATTTATCTCATCTCCTTCCTTTATAGTTGACATGGTATCTTCGGATATTCAAAGAGTCTAAATAGTGAATATTTCATATTTAGTGTGCTAAACATGTCTAACTAATTAATAAAAAAAAAAAAAAAAAAAAAACATATCATATTAATCGATCGATCATATAAAACTATTCACTAAGATTTCCAATTTCATATCCTTCAGTAAAATAATTAAACAAAAATGAACTTCAAAAAAATAAACTAAATTCACAACCAGAGGAAAAGTTATTTTCTTTTCATTTTTAATTTTAAAAAAATTTGAGTTCGTTTTTTTATTTGAAGAGCAAAAATGGTGTGCATCAACCATTAAAAATAATTATAATTGAATTACCTCAAGTAATCAATTATACAACAGTAAATGTGTAAATATACGCACTCCACAGTTTAAAAAATGTTCCCATCTAAGATGCGAGGCATAACTTGTAATTTCAACTTGACATCGACCACAACATGTCTTTGATTTGTTATGCAAAAAAAATTAAAACGCGTGGACTAGTCATCATAACCAAAAAAAACTTGAATTAATTTACGAAAAACACTAACAATACAAAACAAATAATGTAAATTTCTTTCAATAAACAAATTAAAGGAAATGACTTAACTAAATTTAACTCATAGATTGTATTTAGAAAAAAAAATTATCGTTGAGTAGAAACTACTTAGTTTTATTTTAATCAAATTTGTGTTTCCGATTTAACTATCTTGTATCCGTGATCCCAAGCAAAATACAATCGAACGTACTTCTTGTGACAAAGACTTTTTACTTATCGATTTTTTTTATTTAAAATTAAATTAAACATATTTCCATCCGCATTTTTAATATTTTCACGAACTGTCACCATCTGTATATTCGACCATATAAATATCGGTCAAAACTCAACAAAAGCCAACCAAAAAAAATGAAAGAAAAAACCACTGAATTTATTATTTCGCATGGATATAACGAACAATAAGAATTTTATCGACTGGGTAGAATCGGTAAATACACATTAAACGCTGATGAAATTATTTCAGGAACAACTGCTTTGTAACAGCAGTATGTTTAGAGTAAGACATATATTAGTCAATTATTTATTTTAATTAATTAAAATATTCCTTGATACAATATTTTTTAATGCTCATTATTTATTTAAAAGCAAATTAGTATCATAAAACGAACTGTAATATCTGAAAATAAAGCTAATATGTATCGTTATTAGATTTTTTAGTTTTTATAAAATTTACTATCGGTGTTCACTTTATTGTTGCACATTAAACAAAACAGATTGTTTTTAAGAAAAAGATTGATGAATGAAAACATTGAATGATGTGATAATATTTATCAATTTCGTTCATTGGTGAAAATCTTTGCTGAAGTATATATTTGCTTACCTTAGTTCTCCTTCTTAAAAAAAATATGTGAAAAAAAAAAACAAATCGGTGATCTCCTAAGTTGGTCGTTTCAATATATTCCTCTATAGATGTCTTTAAACTGTAGTAAAACACACCTGGCTACGCATTCAAAATACACTAAATTCAGTCCCCTCATTCATTCTGAAACCAAAAATTATCCAATCTACTACCTCTAATTCAATAACATTTTATAAACCCACATTAAATTCTATTCTTTTGTTGGCTAATTCAAATCAATTCAAAAGACCGCGTACCATTTTCCCAAAAAAAAAAAACTAATTTACCTCAATTTCCTAACACAAACGAACATTTTTCCATCTAATTTGCAATTCAAATCGAAACTCATCTCATCATAAATTTGTTCTTCTTCTGAGAAACGGCGTTGTGGTATATAGCAGGAAGAAACATTTTTATTGTTGCATATTTTGTTTAGTTTATTTATTTCTAACTTTTATTAAATTTAATTGCAAGAACATTAAAATTTTATGAATATAATCTCGAAAATTTTGTTATTCTTAGTTTTGAAATTTTAATCGTAATCTACAGTTACGTCAGAATTTTGAGTTAAAACAATGGAACCCGTTGAGTTCTAAAAATGCTAACAATCAAAATCATCATCATTATCATTTACTCTAATAATGCTAGTAATAATCATTTACATGATTTTACTATTATTTTGACCTGTTCATTGTTTGTGTTTTTGCATATTTTGCAATATTTATTTATTTAGTGATATGATGATCTTTTATGTTTTACCTAGACAGATAGCATAACTTTTTAATGGTTGAGAAAACATTTAATATATCCAAATCAAAAACAATAAATGGTAGTGTTGGGATTTATGTTTTTATAGGATAAATAATAGGTTTTGAATATAAGCATGATGATGACAACAACGATGATGGTTTTGATTAAAATAAAATTTTCATAATTTTGATTTGCGAAACGAATAAACGTTTTTTATTTATGGTAACAAGAGATGATAAATTTCTTTGGTTAATGAATTCAGTTTTATCATTGTTTTGATTCAAAGTGCATATTGTGACGGAGTTATGTCTATATGAGGCAAATTATGTAGTCAACAGTAGTGATGTGTCGGTCGTGAACGAAGTTAATTGAATGGATCACTTCAGTGAACCACGACCGATCGTTCAGTAATAAAAGAAACGTCGTTCGTCGGTCACTAACTTTGTATGTACTATTGACATTTTTTTATGTGCAACGAACGTCTTTTAGTATAAAATATAATGGCAGCAGTGTTAGTTAACAATTAACATCATGCAAACTTTTTCGAAATCCATATGTTAAATTAAAAACGTAGTTTTGGATTTGAACATGATGTCAATGATACAACTCAAATAAACCTTCAATAAAAAGTAATAATGCACCTCCAATATCACTTCGTCATCAAATTTTCATTACGATCAAATTTTGATTCCGATCATTGTGATATGCGAATTTGTTATTCTCCTCTCAAACATTTATTCATTATATTCAACAACTTCGCATAAAAAAGTGACCTGAAAAAATGTATCTAACTAATCGTGCAGATTTTCATAACAACATAAAGAAACCAATACACATTTAAAAATTATAAAAAATATACCCCCTTCATCTAACAATGAAAATTAAAAATGCCCAAACCTTTATATGAAAATAACACTAACAACAACACAAAACTAATAAACAATGAAACAAAACCAAACTAACAATACCATATACATTATACAATTATTTAAATCATAAATAGAAAACAAAAATATTCTAACGAAAATTTTATCACAAAGAACAAAAACTGAACGGTTCGAATTTACAATTTCGAACTTTGTTCCAATTTTGTTTTATTTATAAATAAAACAACACGCCCGCCAAAATAAATGACCTGCGTATAAAACAAATTAGTTCACAAAAAATATTGTAATGAAAAATTTATCATAAAGAACAAAAACTGAACTCGTTCACCTCGTTCAGCTCGTTCAACAAATAAGCAAAACACAAAATGATAAAAATAAACAAAATTAAATATAAGTTCGTTCGAAAAAGAAAGAATGATTATAAAGAATGAAAAAATGCCATTTTTGAAGAAAATATAAATGCTATTGAAAAAAAAAGAAGTGGATTTCATTCAACTTTTACAAATTATGAATAATTGTGAAATGAAAGCGGAAAAAATTGATTATGAAGACGATTTTTTGTATATATTAATTATTAATGAATGATTATAAAAAAAAACATTTGTTTGTACATATATTTATATGTATTTAAATTGTTTTTATTATTATTTTTAATTTTTGTTAGTGGATAATTACTAATAATAGAATTAATTTCATTTAAGTTTTTCAGATTTAATTTAATTTTGTATGCAATATTTGCTGTTAAAAAAAATTGTTTGTTGTACCTTAGGTAAAGCTTTAGTTAAAAATTAATAATTTACTACATGTCAGGACTTAAACATTATATTCCTTATTCTATAGTCAATAGCGCAATTTTTTTTTTAAAATGTTTTTTCCTTAAATCGATATATAGAATGGATGAGAATTTTTTTTATTGAATGTTAATTAGAGGATGAGATGTTAGACTGTATGGCTCATTAAAATGAGATAGCAATATGTTATAAAGGAGAGTCCTTTAAGACAAACGGTAGAAAACAAACAAATACAGGGTGGCTTAAAATAGTAGATGTACTATAGTATAAACCCTGTATAGATTTTTAAGCAATGATATATTAATCTTTTTAAATAAATTACATTAGTATATGAGCAATTTTTTTTTTAACGGAAGAGGCTTTCTTCTTTATTTCGCTACTCATCCTCTTCGCAAAAAGTTTTGAATACCCTTCGCAACTTTTTAGACGAATTGGTCTTGGATTTATGGGGATTATTGCTTGTTAATTAGGATGTGGTTCTTGACCTATTAACGAGGCATTTTTATTATTATTTTTGACTGAAAAATTTGATATTTTTGCAAGAAACCGATTGAACGAAGACCGATGATTTTAAATCGGTCAGTGCAAATGAACGATCCGGTCTGAACAGATCGCTAATTTAGCTGAGGTTACCCATCACAGTCAACAGATTGCTAGGAAATTTATTTTTGTGTTTTACTGCAACAACGGACGTTATCGTTAATTATTATCCTTATTTTTGCTCGGTAAATAAATACCAATAAGAAAAATGTATTACATTTTAGTCTCTAAAATATTAAGGGGCTGAAATCTCACAGCTCTGAGATATCAAGTCTTCGGTCTGGGTTAAGGATTTTGATATAGCTTTATACAAAAAACTTTTATGAGGACGCGGTTTTTAGTTTTGGGCAGCGATCTATATCAAACATAACTCTTTGTTAAAAGGCAAGTATTTTTTATCTCTGTTTAAAAATTTATTACAAAACTAACACGAAACATCAATTCGTCGCCGGAAAATTATAACAGATCACGTACTAACATAATTTAGTGAACAGATGATACACTCAGAAACTGCTCAAAAACCTCTCCATTTGGCATTTCGAGAAAATATTACAAAATCACAAATTCATATTTCTTTCAAAATTCCAAAAATATTTTAAAAATAAAATAAAATCAAACTTTTTTTAAAATTCTAAAAATATTCCAAAAATTATTACAAAATCAAAGATTAAAATTTTTTTCAAAAATTCTAAAAATATTGCAAAAATTATAACAAAATCAAAAATTGAAACTTTTTTCAAAATTCCAAAAATATTTCAAATATTAGAATAAAATCATTTAAACTTTTTCTAAATTCCAATAATATTCCATAAAATAGACTTTTTCCAAAATTCTAAAAATATTGCAAAAATTATTACATAATCAAAAATTGAAACTTTTATCAAAATTCCAAAAATTATAATAAAATCAAAATTTTAAAATATTTCAAAATTATAAAAAATTCTTACAAATTAAAAATTGAAACTTTTTTCAAAATTCTAAAAATGTATATAAAATTCAAAAACTCTGTTTTTTTAAAATTCTAAAAATATTGCAAAAAATACAACAAAATCAAAAATTGAACTTTTTTTCAAAATTCCAAAAATATTTCAAAAATTAGAATAAAATCAAATATATAAACTTTTTCTAAATTCCAAAAATATTCCAAAAATTTTTGAAAATTCAAAATTTTTCCAAAATTCTAAAAATATTTCAAAAATTATTACAAAATCAAAAAATTCAAATTTTTTTCAAAATTCAAAAAATTATAATAAACTTAAAAATTTTAAATTTTTCAAAATTCTAAAACTATTCCAAAAATTCTTACAAAATCAAAAATTGAAACTTCTTTCAAAGTTCTAAAAAATATATAAAATTCAAAAATTCTATTTTTTTTCAAAATTTTAAAAACATTGCAAAAATTATAACAAAATCAAAAATTGAAACTTTTTTCAAAATTCTAAAAATATTGCTAAAATTATTACAATATCAAAAAGACAACATATTGCCAAAAATATGCCAATGCCAAAAATATTTCAAAAACTATAACAAACTCAAAAATTTCCATGTTCAATTACATTTACGTCATAAAAAGAACAAATTTTTTTTCCCAAAAAATTGGCTAAAAAAATAAATGAAATCATTTTTTGACACACTTGACATTATTATTTTGGCAAACTTATAATACCATAATTCTCTATAATAATAATAAAATTTCATGTCATACAAATAATTAATTATATTTTTTCCAAAAAATTGGGTAAAAAAATAAATCAAAATCTTTCTTTGGACACACTTAACAACATTTGTTTGACAAACTTCTAATGCAGTAATCTAGTACATATTTGATCTCACATACCAATCCCTACCATCAAGATTTCTCCAAATTCAATGTTCCTACTCGTAATCACATAAAATGAACGTTTGTTAAGCCAAAAATATGAAAATTTGCTATTTTTGACACACTTCAGGTACAGTTATCGAACACAGCGTCCCTTTTGGACCTGTCCCTTGAGCATACCTATTTTTAGAAAAAAAAATTTTGAAAACCCTCCAGCGGTTTTCCAGATTTCGTAGGTAATGACGGCCGGACGGGCGGCCGCCCGGCAGACAGTCATACATTTTTTTTTCGCTTTTTTGAATCAGTAGGTCCTTAAACGTCGAGAAATGCCAAAAAGTGGGGGTAAGAATTTCGCTTTTGACTCATGAATGTAATACTTAGATCTTTCAAACCGAAGTGATAAGCCAAAGTTTTGTACAACAAAAACTCTTAGTTATGCTTAGTTATCAGTGAATAAATCTTTTGACTGTTTCAATCTTCACTAACACAACTTGATAAAATATAATTTTTTCCGTATTTTTGCTCAAAGTAAGGTCCAGGTTTTCGTTTTTGATTACGATTCAAAATATGGATTTGATACCCTTGTAGGCTATAAACATGTTGTTTGTTTATAGATATTGGAACAAAGACTCACTTTTGATATTGATATTGCTACTACTACACAGGGTGATGAGCATTGGCATCGAACAATGCTATGATGTTAATAATTTTGCTAATATTGCCAGGTAGTAAAACATGCATCCAGGAAAGTACGCGGATGCAAAAATAAAATTGCGGTCTTCGTTATAAGGAAAAAGGATTTCAATTTACACAGTTTTCAGGTCTCTGCAGTAAATGAATTCAGCTAGTGGAAATACTTTTAAGTGATTGTTGAAGAGAATCGCCGTTCTGGATCTGTACTTGCTTTAGAAGTATATCAGCTTAGCCGTTTTTTGTTGGCCGATGGAGCTTTTACTGTTTGCTGTCCACCCATTTCCTGGATGAACATAATATCGTTAGCATCTTCTTGAATAAAGCAGTTCAAACTATAATGTAGTCAATCTATTTACTCATACGCCCTATGTAGAAAAACATAATATTCCTTTTGGAATGAACACCAGCAAAGCTATTTCTTTCTCAGTAGTGTGTTTTAGAAAGGGATTTTTTTGGCACCGAGTCGCTTTAGAATTGCCTGCGTCTTTTGTACAGTCTGGAAGGTAAGCTTTGAGCTTAGGAGGTTGAGGTAAATTTTCTTCTTTTCATTCGTTGTAGTTTGGCGACATAACTAAATGGTCTAATTGTTCAATTGCTTTTTATTTGTAGCAAGAAAATGTCGGTTCGAAAGACGTCTTATTATAAGGTACTTTATTCGGATGCGTTGAACACATGGGTACTTATTTTTTTATTTATTTACTGATTTATTTATTTTATGTATTTATTTATTCATTAATTTATTTATTTTTTATTTATTTATTTACTTATTTATTTATTTATTTATTTATTTATTTATTTATTTATTTATTTATTTATTTATTTATTTATTTACTTTTTCATTTATTTATTTATTTATTTGTTTTTTTCTTTGTTTATTTATTTATTTATTTATTTATTTATTTATTCATTTATTTATTTATTTATTTATTTATTTATTCATTTATTTGTTTATTTATTTATTTATTTATTTATTTATTTCTTTATTTATTTTTGGATTTATTTTTTTATTTATTTATTTATTTATTTTTTTACTTTTCGATTTATATCCTTATAACGATTTATATCCTTTATTTATATCCTTATAACTTGATAGTTGGTACCAACATTACAGATTTGCTTTGGGACATTAAATCACTTGAGTTCTCAATTCCAATTTTAAATTCCAAAGCAGCATCAGAATCGTTTGCGAACTGATGTCCTTTAGTCAAAGCACTCTTTTTAAATAAGCCAATAAATCAGGCACTATCATCGACTCTGGTAAACGGGAATCTGACAGGTTGAAAACTTCTGCAAATAGTTGGAGGTGCATCTAAGCTTTTTGTAAGCAACTACTATCAACCATCAAGCATCCTTCGTTTCCAAAACAAACATTAAAAATCTTAACTATTATATTCAAAATTTAAACAGTTTGTTGTTGTAATTTTCTTAAACCAAACTTTGACAATTTTCTTTTCTTTTTTCTCCATTTTTTTTGTTTTAAATAAAACACAGAACTTTTCTATCTTGAAATATCCATTAACCACAGTTGTTATAATTTTATTACTTTTCCTTCCTGTTTATCTCCACCAAAAACCATTCTTTTGATTAAAACAAATAAATTATTTACCTAACCGAAATAAAAAAAAACTAAAGTGCCCAAAATTGAGTTATAGAAAATTGTTATAAAATTTTCTTTAAAATTTAGAAAAATTTCTTAATCCTATTGCACAATATGTTGCGTTTTTTATGGATTTTCTTTTTGTTTTTTGTTTTTGTATTTTAACTTTAATTTAAAATGCGCATAAATGAATAAGATGTGAGTTGTTTTTTGGTTAAATTTAGTAAGGGGATGTTATGACTAGGACTAGATTATGGTTGGTTTTATTGTTGAAGCTGAAGGGTGTTCCTGTTTTCAATTTTATACTTTAAATTACAGTTTTATTATCTAGTTTACAAAAGGAGACATAAATATTTTAGGTATGTCAAAGAGGGTGATATTGTTGTTTGTGGTGGTAAACATATTTAAATTTCAAATCCAAAGTGATTTTTGAAAATAGATTGATTAGGTTGTAGTGAATGTAGATGATTTTAAGTTTTACTTTTATTAGATTCGTAGGAGAAGCAACGACCCTTTGTTATCAAAAACATTGCAATATTTAAATTCCATATTTACCACCTGCCACAGTAAAATTAATTAAAACTCTAGAAAACCTTAAACGAAACGAAAGATTTCTACTTTGATTGTTTTTTATTGCAAAGTCAGATTGTTGGACTAAATGAGAAGAAGAACAGAAAATGTTACAGAAATCATAGTAGTACACAATTGTAAAATGCTTTTAGATTAAAGATTTTGTATGAGTGAAGAAAGGTAAGCACATAAAACTATCATAATATCGGGCTAGCCTTTTTCTCGCAATTCGATTTCAAAGTCACTTGGCATTTGAATTTCAGAAACCACCTATACTACTTTAATGTCAAGTACTAAGCCAATCGAAAATTTAAATTTCAACTTTTTGAGTCGTGTACAACACGATTTTTCATCAGCAAAAGAGTCTGTAACTGTTGTTAAAATAAACCAAACTCTTCACTAGTTGTTAACAGTTTGAAAACTGCTATGAGAAATCAACAGTGATATCTACCTACAATAAGAAATTTTCAAAAATGCAAACTTTAAATCTTTGCGATATTATTACTACTCTGCCAGTGATAGCTAGAATACGCAAGTTACTGACCATAGTCTTAAACAAAACCCTCTCAACTCTAGCCAGCACGCCTATCAGACTGGGAACTCTACTGAAACGGCGTTACACAAAATAGAGAAAGAAATTGAGAGCACCCTAAACTATAAGGAGGCACTTGTATGTACATTTATGGACATACAAGGAGCCTTTGACAATATTCACTTCAATGCTATCATTGAAATGGCCACAAAGAAAAATATAAACCCACTTATCATTGCGTGGATTATAAAGATGCTACAGAGTCGGAAGATAACGGCTACACTAGGTGATTATTCAGTGACTGTTACTGCATCTAGAGGCTGCCCGCAAGGGGGCGTGCTCTCTCCTCTGCTTTGGCTTTGATGATCTCCTCACTAAGCTATAGGATTCCGGCTTTAACACTGTAGGCTATGCCGACGACTTGGCAGTCATGGTTAGAGGGAAACATGACTCCATTGTCGCTGGTCGAACCCAGACAGCTCTTAATATTGTATCAAAGTGGTGCAACAGATTGGGACTGTCGATCAACCCACGAAAAACAAGCATTGTCGTTTTCACAAACAGGAGAAACTTTAATTTCATTTCTCCTGTTCTAAACGGCGATCCAATACAAACATCAAAAGAGGTTAGATATTTGGGTGTGATTCTGGATAGCAAACTAACCTGGAACTCACACCTGAAATATATCTCCGATAAGGCAAACAAAGTTTTCTTCACATGCAGAAACCTGTTTGGGAAAACATGGGGTCTTAGCCCAAAAATGATACTTTGGTTGCACCAAAGTCTTATTAAACCAATTCTAACATATGCAGCTTTAGTTTGGTGGCCTAAAACGCGCCAAATAACAGCTCAAAATATGTTTACAAAAATACAAAGACTTGTGTGTCTTAGTGCCACAGGTGCTTTCCAAACTACGCCAACGTCAGCAATGGAAATTCTTCTAAAGCTTTCTCCATTGCACCTACATGTAAAATCTGTAGCGGTGTTGAGCGTTTATAGACTGCAGCTCACAGAAGGGTTTAAACCGGGCAATCTAACCGGACACCTTAAAATCCTTTCTGAATTACAAGCTGAAATGCATACATACCATATTTCGGATTGTATGCCAAAAACAATAGATTTATACAGGCACTTTGATGTCAAGATATTGGCCAGAGATCTTATTAAAAACTACATACGGTCACTGCCACATAACGCCAGCATCTGGTACACAGATGGTTCTCGAACCAACATGGGCACGGAAGCAGGAGTGTTTGGTCCTAAAACAAAGCAAACGGTTGCCCTAGGCACCGCAACAACCATATTTCAAGCCGAAATTTTTGCAATTAGCAGTTGCGCTTTGCTATGTGCTGAAAGAAAATACCAAAATATTGAAATATATATTATCTCTGACAGCCAAGCAGCACTCTTGGCACTAAAATCTACGCGCTTTGATTAAAAACTGGTATCTGAATGCTATCAAAATCTACTAAAAATCTCCTGCAATAATAAGGTAACACTTGTGTGCGCACCTAGCCACACAGGAATACAAGGAAATGCTATCGCTGACGCTTTAGCAAAGCAAAGTGCCGATAAAAAGTTTGTTGGACCGGAACCCTGCTTCGGAATGGCCAAGAGTTCGCTCAAAAGCACAATTCAAACATGCGAACAGGAACAAAATGCTAAATTATGGAGAAGCAGAAAGGGACTTGTACACTCTAAGAAGTTTCTAGGTAACCTCCCTGTTTCACCCTTAAAAACAATCGACAGTCTCTAAGAATTTTAACGTGGTGCGTTACTGGACAAGGTCCTTTAAACCACCATCTTAACAAAATGGGCCTTGTTGTTTCCGACAGGTGCAGATTCTGCTACTCGGACGCGGAAACGATGGAACACGTCATCTGCAGCTGTCCTGAACTCTCTGGGCACAGATACAACCAACTTGGTCATAGAAACACTTCCATTACCACAAAACGTCACTCCAATTGAACTAATTAATTTTATTAAAAGTCTCAACTTGGATGACAGAATACAACCAGTAACGGCACAGACGACTGACTAATAAAACAATCAGGGTAAGCACAATAGACCTTCAGGTCGCAGTGCTACTTGAACTGCAAGTCTCAAGGCGCTCCAATAAAAAAAAAAATTGCTGACCTTAGACGTTCGTCCAAAGCCATCTCTTCTTCTGGAAACCTTTGTGACAGGTCACTCAAGTGACAGGTCTGAAAGGACGCTGTGTTCGATAACTGTACCAGAAGAGTGTCAAAAAATCATTAAGTGTGTCAAAAAATAACAAATTTTCATATTTTTGGCTTGAAAAACGTTCAGTTTAAGTGATTACGAGTAGGAACATTGAACTTGGAGAAATCTTGATCGTAGGGATTGGTATGTGAGATCAAAAACTAGATTGTTGCATTAGGAGTTTGTCGAAAAATGTTGTCAAGTGTGTCAAAACAAAGATTTTTATTTGTTTTTTAAACATTTTTTGGAAAAAATAAAATTAATTATTTGTATGACATGAAATTTAATTATTATTACTGAATTCTCAATAATAATTTGTTATTATTATTATTTTATTCTCAATATGGATTGGTATGTGAGATCAAAAAATATGGAGGGGCTGAAATCTCAAGCTCTGAGACATCAAGACTTGAGTCTGGGTTAAGGATTTTGATATAGTTTTCGGCAAAAATTTTTGTGAGGACATTGTTTTTAGTTTTGGGCAGCGATGTACATATATCAAACATAACTTTTTGTTACAGTATATGCATTTTTTATCTCCGTTTAGATATGTATTACAAAACTAACACGAAACATCAATACGTTGTCGGAAAATTATAACAGATCATATATTAACATAATTTAGTCAAAAGATTATACAATCAACAAACTACACAAAAACATCTCCATTTAGCGTTTCGAGAAAATATTACAAAATCACAAATTCATATTTCTTTCAAAATTCCAAAGATATTGCAAAAATTAAATAAAATCAAAAATTCAAACTTCTTTCAAACAAAATTCTAAACATATTTCAAAAATTATTACAAAATCAAGGAATAAAAGTTTTTCCAAAAATTCTAAAAATATTGCAAAAATTATAACAAAATCAAAAATTGTCACTTTTTCCAAAATTATAAAAATTATAATAAAATCAAAAATTCATATTTTTTTAAAATTCTAAAATTATTCCGAAAATTCTTACAAAATCAAAAATTAAATCTTCTTTCAATAATCTAAAAATATATATAAAATTCAAAAATTCTATTTATTTTCAAAATTCTAAAAATATTCCAAAAATTAGAATAAAATCGAAAATTGAAACTTTTTCTAAATTCTAATTAGAAAAATTTAAAAACTAGAAAATTCCAAAAATTCAAACTTTTTCCAAAATTTTAAAAATATTGCAAAAATTATAACAATATCAAAAATTGAAAATTTTTCCAAAATTATTAAAATTATAATAAATTCAAATATTTAAAATTTTTAAAAATTCTAAAAATATTCCAAAAATTCTTACAAAGTCAAAAATTGAAACTTTTTCAATCTCCCAAAAATATTTAAAAAACTATAACAAATTCAAAAATTTACGTAAACAAACAGCTAAATTTTTTTTTTCAAAAAATTATTTAAAAAAATAAAGGAAATCATTTTTTCAGTATTTTTTTGTCAAACTGATGCAATAAAATTCTCAATAATAATAATTTCATGTTCATTATACATTTCATTTCATACAAATAACTAATTTTATTTTTTTCCAAAAAAAATAAATGAAAATCATTCTTTTGACACACTTGACATTATTTTTTTGACTAACTTATAATTCTCGATTATAAAAATAAAATTTCATGTCGTACAAATAATTAAATTTATTTTTCCCAAAAATTGGCTAAAAAAATAAATAAAATTCTTTCTTTTGACACACCTGACAACATTTTTTTGACAAACTTATAATGCCATAATTCTCTATAATAATAATAAAATTCCATGTCAAACAAATAATTAGTTTTATTTTTTACCAAAAATTGGGTAAAAAAATAAATAAAAATCTTTCTTTTGACACACCTGACCACATTTTTTTGTCAAACTTATAATGCCATAATTCTCTCTAATAATAATAAAATTTCATGTCATACAAATAATTAACTTTATATTTTTCCAAAAAATTGGGTAAAAAAATAAATAAAAATCTTTCTTTTGACACACTTGACAACATTTTTTTGACAAACTTATAATGCAACAATCTAGTTTTTCATCTCACATACCAATCCCGACCATCCAGATTTATTCACATTCTTTGTTCCTATTCATTATCACTTAAAATGAACGTTTTTTAAGCAAAAAATATGCATATTTCCTTAATTTGACACGCTTGATAATTTTTTCGACACACTTCTGGTAGAGTTATCGGCAGTCAGTTATCCGTTCAGCTCTTACCATTGAGTGTACCTATTTTAAAATTCAAAATTTTTCAAATCCCTTCAGTCATTTTCTAGATTTCGTCTGTTGTGACCGCCGGCAGACAGACATACATCATTTTTATTTTTTGCTTTTTTAGATTCAGTAGGTCCTAAGACGTCGAGAAATGCCAAAAAAGTGGGGGTAAGAATTTCACTTTAAGCTCGTGAATGTAATACTTAGGTTTTTCAGACCGAAGTAACTAGATTATTGCATTAGAAGTTTGTCAAAAACTTGACAAAGTGTGTCAAAAGAAAGACTTTGAAATGCCATTTTTAAAAATATACTTTTTACTGTTTATTTTTAATTTTTTATTTTATTAATAATAATATTAACTTCCTTATAGTAACAATTTGAATTTTATTTTTTATTTTATAGAATATTGATTTCGACTTACGTCATCCTCAGTTCTTAAATTATTATTCAGGATAATAATTTAAGAACTGAGGATGATGTAAGTCGAAATCAATATTCTATAAAATAAAAACTAAAATTCAAATTGTTACTATAAGGAAGTTTATATTATTATTAATAAAATAAAAAATTAAAAATAAACAGTAAAAAGTATATTTTTAAATATTGCATTTTAATTCAAAAGTGACAAAAGCACACAAACAGTGAATAATATGGAAAACCATAATAACACATATAGAACGACTTTGATTTATTTTTCTACCCAGTTTTTCGGAAAAAATAAAATTAATTATTTGTATGACATGAAATTTTATTATTATTATAGAGAATTATGGCATTATAAGTTTGTCAAAAAAATAATGTCAAGTGTGTCAAAAAATGATTTCATTTATTTTTTTAGCCAATTTTTTGGAAAAAAAAAATTTTGTTGTTTTTATGACGTAAATGTAATTGAACATGAAATTGGATATGGAAATGTTTGAATTTGTTATAGTTTTTGAAATATTTTTGGAATTTTGAACAAAATTTTATTTTTGATTTTGCAATAATTTTAGCAATATTTTTAGAATTTTGGAAAAGGTTTTAATTTTTGATTTTGTTATAACAGTGTTTGGCTGATATTGATATTTAGAATTCTGAAAAATTTAAAATTTTTGATTTTATTATAATTTTTGGAATTTTGAAAAAAATTGGAATTTTGGATTTTGTAAGAATTTTTGAAATATTTTTAGAATTTTGGAAAAATTTTGAATTTTTAAGAATTTTTGGAATATTATTGGAATTTAAAAAAGTTTAAATATTTGATTTAATTTTAATTTTTGGAATTTTGAAAAAAGTTTGTATTTTTGATTTTGTTATAATTTTTGCAATATTTTTAGAATTTTTGAAAAAAATTTTAATCCTTGATTTTGTAATAATTTTTGGAATATTTTTAGAATTTTGGAAAAAGTTTGATTTTATTTAATTTTTACAGTATTTTTGGAATTTTGAAAGAAATATGAATTTGTGATTTTGTAATATTTTCTCGAAACGTTAAATGGAGAGGTTTTAGAGTAGTTTGCCGAGTGTATCATCTTTTCACTAAATTATGTTAATATATGATCTGTTATAATTTTTAAAGTGGTGTTTATTAAACCATCCTTCGTCACGAATTGTGGGGAGGTCTTGCATTCTGAGAAAATCTCAAGCCGGATCTAAGGAATAATTTTATGAAGGAGTTGATAATTTAGGTTTAAATGATCATGTGCAAATGGCAAGGCATATATGTATGATCTGATTGGGTCTTCATTATTTTAATAAATGAATAAAATAAATTTATCCGATGTTACTGTGTGACGTCCACTATTGAAACAAGTCAGAGTTTTAATTAATATTCCATGGAGTTATATCATGGATTAGTTACTATTTGTATTTGTTTGTTGTAACTTGTAGAGATTATTATTATTTATCTATAATATCCCTACATTACCAACCTCGTATAGAAAAATCCCCGTTTAGCTTGATGGTTATACGAGATGGACTGTCTTGTGTATTTGAAGGTTAATGATCAGTTGAAAACAAAGCAGCGCATATACTGCCTTCAACCTATCAATTGCTCTCCATTAACCAACATAAAAAACTATTTTCGTAAACCTCGTATGACTTGAAATGAATTTTTAGTTCACCAGTTCTGCAGATCAACCTTTCAGATCTTCGTGTTCTGTGGCTTGAATATTTAAAACGATTATGGATATTTCTACACTCCACTGTGTAAGCCACACATTGAAATATTTTTTTCTATTTTTGGATTGCGATGTACGTATCCAATGTAAGTCTAGCAGTTTCGTTAATTTGGTAAACATGAACGGCCTTGTGTTCTCTATGTCAGCCATAATACTTAAACTTTCAAGATCAAAAGCTAGGTTGCACACGACAAACACATGTTGAAATATTGGAGTGTCCGTAAGAAGGAGGAAGTGGTAAAAGCTGTAATTGATTTAAAGTAAAAGCTGTAATTCGAAAATAAAATAATATTGATAAGTAAATTAGAAATAAAATAAAATAATAGTAGATAAATTATGTTAAATTTGAGATATAATCACCTAAATAATTTTTTCCATGTGACAAGTTTTCCAACAAATTTTCATCTTAATTGAAATTATCCGGCTTGAAGGACCAAATGGGTTTTGTGTAAACATTATATTAAGTTGTAACAATCGTCCTAAGCGTTTTCAATTTAATAATCTAAAATTGTTAAACAAGAATTATCTCTCCAGAACAAATGTATTTAGTAAATCACAAATATATTCCTTAATAGAAATACCATTTCGGAATTAAAAAATAAATAGTTTCCATAAACTAGAATAATATCGAAACTATATGCATGTATAATCGTAACATAGAGGCAAATCCACAAAAATCAATAAATAGAAAATTTATTTGGAAATAAAAAGAAAATTTATGGATTGAAATTTTCAATCAATCAAAAGTTAAATTTTTTTTTATTTATTTGCTGTTATTTTTGTAAAATCGCATAAAAGATTTTTTTTATTGTTATAAAATTTTATATTTTTTTTAGCTTTTATAGTTTAAGCTTTTTGTAGTTTTTGATTTCTTTTATTAAATTTGAAAAAAAAACATGTTGTTGGCAAAATTAATAGAAATTTGTGTTTATGTGAAATTGGTTGATTGAATGATTTGATTTATTTAGATTTGATAAATGAATTTAATTTTAGGAAAATAGTGGATTTTTGTGTATATGGATAGTGGAAGTATAAAAGCTTTCGGGATTAAATTGATTTGTTGTTTGTTTTTGTAAATGAATTTTTGAATAACCGCAAAAATAGCTGAAATTAATTTTGTATATAAGTAACTACAGATTCTTAACCTCCGACCAAAAAAAAAATATGTCTTCATAACAATATCTGACATTTTTTAATCCAACTCAATTACTAGAATAAAACAATTACAAGATATCTAATCTATCATAACTACAAGCACAAACCAATTACAGTTTAGTTTTTTTTTTTTTTCAAAGAAAAGTTAGTTAAGATAACAATTTCACATTTCAATTAAATAATTTTGATTTATTTTATCATGAAAATTCATTAAATTTATTTTAATAAAACAAAAATTATTTATGGAAATAGAAAAAAAACAAACAAGAGGAAAAACTTCAGAAAACCAGAAATTTTTCAATAGTGTTTCTTACTTGTCAAAATTCATCTAGAAATGTTTTTCTGAATAAAGTTTTACATATAAATATTAGAATTTGAAAAAAAAAATTTTTTGTTTGAATTATTTTCATTTATCTTTTCCTCATGGATAAGTTTTATTACAGTTGAGGTGTTGTGTGTAGAATATTTTCTCGTATGATCAAAACTATTTATGTTTTATGTATGTCATAAAAATTACAATAATGTTTACTGTATTTTATACAACTGTACCAAACTATTCATGTGTTACTCAAATTTTCTCACATATATTTCAAGTATTGACCAGAAAACTTAGAATGGGAAACATAAAATAAAAATTCTTGAACAACTTGCATATTTTCTTTCTGCTTTTATCTATTAAACTAACTCTTCTTATCTATCCACAAATAATTTATGATTTTTTTGTTATTTAATGCATCAAAGTTGAAGAAATAAATTTGTGAACTACATATACGAACAGCATTAAACAGGTGAGTTGTTGTGTTGGTCATGAACTACTAAAATCAGTCAAATCGATACACAAACCATTCATGGCTACAACAGCTTTACACTCAACCACAATTTTTTGACTGGTTCCAATTATTTCATTCAGTTTTTTAAAATCTGAGCATACTACAAGGTTTGCATTTGATATTTAAAATTAACAAGAACTCGTTCAGACTTTCGATAAAAAAGGTGAGCTTATATGTGTTTTTAAAACGGGGCTCGACTGCAACATTTACTCCATGCGTTGAATTTTTTTCGTCCCCGTTCACACCATCTCTCGTATTGTAATCCAATCTCTCTTAAAATGAAGAATGTCAATCACTTTTTTTCTGAATACAGACATTGGAGTCAAACTTATCGATTATTAACTTGCATCAACTTTCGGAAAAACAACAGACCCATCACAATACACTCCAATCCCATACTCAATTTTTGTGAAAATTAACGCCTTTTTTAACATATCTTGTAATGAAGCGCTGCTTCGATGATTAACAACGAAGTGGCATAGCAGCCCACGTACCTAAAAAGATTATTTTTAGCTCCAGACTAGCTGCAGCCTATGGGGTCGAGAGAATAATACCTGCTGCTCCAGCACAAATAACATTATTTTTTCGCGTAACATGAGATAAGATCAGATGTAAAAAAAGGTAAGTGAACTAAACAGACTCTGGCGACCCCATTAAACGAAAAGAACCACGATCACCCCGTCCAACTCCTCATTTACTCACACATGCACACACTCTCACCCCTCATACACTCACGTACATGCACACATACACCCACACTCACCCTTATCCATACCTCATACACTCATGTACACATAAATACACATCACCATCCAGGTTCCTCGATCTGACATAATTTATTTTTCCTTGGAGGAGGTTATCTGCAAACACCTGGAATGTACTCCTGGAAATCCCAGCTATAAGTTTACCAAAAACTACCACCCAAACTGGCGATGATGACTGTCTACCACAAATTAAACGGAGTATTCCCCACCATACGCGTAATTTCAGGTTTTACTTCCTAAACATAGCGAGTAACCCCATGCTTTGCATCACCAACAAAGGAAGCAGGATATTGCTTAAGTTCTTAGGGTTTCAAAAGAAAATTGCGATAGGAGTACCTAAAAAAATTTTCCATTTAAATGACTCATGCCAAGAAAAAAATTTTAAATTAAATTTATCAGGCGAGGAGTCGAGGTTAGATTATCCAGAATTTAGTACGGTGGTTTATATATATATAAATACTCACACTTTCGCACATCTATGCCTAAAAGAAAGAAAAAAAAAAAAGAAAAACTAATGAAACTCACCCCATAATTATGCCAGATCCCGTTCAGTACTCCTTAGACATCAGCCGTTCATTCCTTCCACTGTAGGTTCTGGATTATAATTTGCAAGCCACCCAGACAAATGGTGATGCTTCTCCCACAAGTAACTCTTTTTCTCTCCCAAACATCGTTACACCAGTAACGGGAATACGCCAATCTTCTTTATCGGCTAATATATCTCGCAAACACGGATGAGTATTCCAATATCATACAAAAAACGTAACCTTTTCTTTTGACTGTTTAAGATTTATTTTACAAACTTCGGTTTAAAATTAATATGGTATACTTTTAACGATTCATTCTGGCCTTAGTTTTCTAGTTATCTTAAATTCGATTAATTAAGCTTAGTTAATTTTTTTGTCTTACTGTACTATTCTAAATTACAGTAAAAATTCTATGTTCAGTTTTCTTAATGATAAACACCCCGAACAACAATTTTCCTATCATTTACGTATAACTTTTTGATATATTCTTATGCGTGAGTTCTCCACTTAATAATATAACAGACCCAGTCTATGCTACGGCTGCTAGATAGCCTTAATTTTTTTTATCAGAAGCATTCCCAGAACTAATTTTACTGTCAATTCAAAGTATAATTAAATGTAACCTTTTCCTAATATTAGATAATCCAGAGTTAATCAGAACTGCGGTTGAAAGTTTTTATATGTAAAATCAATTGTAAGCCATCCAACATACTCCTAACCCTATTATTATTATACAAAATTTATAGTTGTTATAACTTAAATGATCCAGCCCATCTAGCATTTTAGAGTAATTTAATTTCTCTTTAGTTACAGAACTGCATGCAAGAGTTTTCTGTAAGATTTTATGTTTAATTTAACTAACAAATAACACGAATGAAAAAGGCAAGACCAGTTCGACTAGAATGTTAAGCATGCTAACCTCTATCAAAGTCACACATTATCTAGAACAATAACGGTTCACAAAAGAAAATCACTAAACTATGAGTCACAACACTTTATTGGAATTCCAGTCCGAGATGCACCGAATTACTAGCACTACACTTAACAAAATTAAACTAATCACCAAAAGAATAAATTAAATAAATTAATAAAAATAAAATGAGTTGACGTGACACTTGTTTTATTTCATGCATGCAGAAATGTCAACAAGAAAACAGCTGCCTATCATCTAGACAAAAAAAATCGACTAAGAGGGCCTCCATACGCTGCTAGGCGTATTTATAGGCAATAGTAGCGACCGTTTTACATCACAAATCAATAAACAAAATAAGTCTGTTTATTGGACAATCTCGTTCGATAAATATGTGTACTAAAAGTGTCTTCACTATTGTACTATAACTGGAAGGGAACTATAAACAGAGACATCTATTATGAAACGATTATACGATATTACAATTATTAGTGTATCCACTAAAGAATTCCACTTCAAACCCAAAATAGTCGCTAAACTTTTAAAGGGGTTAAACATCAACAAAGCATCAGGAATGGACAATATTCCACCCATTATTTTAAAAACCTTTTCCAAAGAACTTGCACCAACTTTAACTAAAATATTCTACCAATCCTACAAATCTGGTATATTTCCCTCGTGCTGGAAGTTGGCAAATGTCCAGCCCGTCCCCAAAAAGGGACCAAAATCCGATATCTCAAATTATAGGCCAATAGCTTTACTATCGGTCCTATCCAAAGTCTATGAGCATTATATTAATACACACATTTCAAAATTTCTGGAAGAAAATCATTTAATATCCGACAGCCAATACGGCTTTCGAAACAAAAGATCAACTACCGATCTATTAAACTATGTAGCGCATTGTTGGAACAGCATACTTGATAAAGGTGGTGAAACATACATTATCGCTTTAGACATCTCCAAGGCATTCGATCGAGTCTGGCATGCCAACTTAATCAACAAGCTCGTTGCGTATGGTTTTCATCCCAATGTTGTGAAGCTGATTCAAAATTTTCTATCCGACCGATACATTTCGGTAACCTTAGACGGATATTCTTCTGAGTCTAAACTAATTAACGCTGGTGTACCCCAAGGCTCAGTATTGTCCCCAACCCTATTTTTGATTTATATCAACGAATTGTTGAAAATCACCAGCAACCCAATAAATAGTTTTGCAGACGATAGTACTCTGCACAAGTCGTTCGAGCCCCTTCCTTCAAAAGGTAAAATGCACGAACGAATTAATCCTGCCCGGAGAGACGCTGCCATAAACGTGAACAAAGACCTGAATAAAGTCGCCGACTGGGGTGACCAAAACCTTGTCAATTTCAACTCCACCAAAACACAGCTGTTGATTGTTTCCAGATTAAAGACCGAGTTCCCCAAAGATATTTTATTTAGTATGTGTGATGAACCAATAGGTGAATGTAAAAACATTCGTTTATTGGGTGTCACAGTTTCAAATGACCTACTCTGGAACGATCATGTAATGGCGATGGCAAAAAGCGCGTCTAAAAAACTCGGCCTCCTAAATAGATGCAAAAAATTTTTCACTCCATACCAATTGCTCCATGTTTATAAGTCCTATATTCGTCCCTGTATGGAGTACTGCTGTCAAGTTTGGGGTGCTGCCTCTGTTTCCATCTTGGCCCTCTTGGACTCTGTTCAAAAGCGAGCTATACGAATTGTAGGTGATCGAACTTTGACATCAAAACTTGATTCCCTACAACATCGTCGCACTGTTGCTGACCTCGTTGTTTTTTACAAATATCGTCATCAGCAGTGCTCAGATGAAATCAGCGGCATCATGCCTCAAACTTATTCTTACCCCCGTTCCACTCGGCAATCGGCTGCCGCAACCAGTGAAACGGTAAAGATCCCGCGCTGTCATACTGGCAGATCGCAGAGAGACTTCTTTGTCCGAACTGCGTACAAATGGAATAGTTTGCCGGAACACTTAGTCTCAGGTGGCTTCAACCCACAGATGTTTAAAAAAAGCGTTAATCTACACCTCAGAACGCCAGTTGTTGTGGGACCCAGGTCTAGACCTAGGTCTTAAAAGGTATTTATGTGTTGTTGTGACACATATTCTAAACCCTATTACACAACACATTTTATTAAAAAAAAAAAAAAAAAAAAAAGAATTCTTACAACCACCTGGTACTAAAATTGGAAACTACAACAAAATTTATAGAAGAATAATGAATGTAAGATTTATATATGAACATAGCGCGATTGTGTATTAATGATAGAGCACAACCCCTTTAGGACAACTTTCCAGCGATCAACGAATACAAACTGAATATAAAAAGTTATATTGGGAAATAGCACACGACTATTTTAGGACAATCTTTTTTCTTACGGAAACTATTGTAGATGGCAATTACGGTTTGAGTTTAAGAAAATATGGTTAAAGGAAAAACGAAAATAATTATGAAAGTCTCCGTTAATGTAAATTCGATGCGTCTGAGAAAGTAGTGTATCTCCAAATCAGGGAACTACACAACTACTTCGTTGATCCCCAGACTACTTCGTAACAATCTGTCAATCCAGAGTAAGCGTCCTATTTTGGTTTGATCATTCCTTTTGATCACATTCAGTTGTTACAAGTTGTTACAATCTTTTTGCTCTTAATTAAAAAATCCATTACTTTTTGTGGCCGCCTTCTAAATTACATGCAGCTGCATTTACTCATATTCACCGTATGGTTTAAATCCTTCATTTTATGAAGCCACGCGTGAATGAGGCCGCTCAATCGTGATCCTTTCACACAAATTCTTATACATCCATATTCAACCATGCGCATTCAGATTATTATGAACGGTAATTGGGTACTGTTATGCCAGGATACAATAAATTATCAATGCATTAAAATAAAAAAAAAACCAATGTGGACTTCGACCAAGAAATATCTCAACAAAAACTAATCTATCTACAGACCATGATGGCCATTATAATAATTCAAAAAGAAAGAAAATTTAAAGAATTCAAATTTAGAAGTAATAAAACAAAATAAACTTAACTTATTACAGTTGCGTGTTGAGCGTTGATGCGACCTTCGTCCAGGTATGTCGCATGTATTCCCTTCAATTTGATGTTCATGCGTCGTTAACTTTCCTTGCAAACCCTAACGCTTTTTCCCAAAAATTCTTCAATGTATTTGTTTCCGTAAAATGCTACTTTTTCAACAAACTCGTTTGACAACTCCGCACACACAAATATAGTTTTAATCCAAATTAGACTATCCAACAAAGTCTTAAAACTGGCAGACGTTAATCTAATTTTATAACAGTACTTTAGGTTCGGTATAATTTAGTTAGGAATTCCAAACTTGGTGTCAATTCATTATCGTATATCCAGCACACCGCTAAAATGATTTCCACCAATTTTCTATACGACTCCAGATTACAAGACAAATCAATTTAGCTAAATCGGTAATTAGTTGATTCACAATCCGGCGTGTTCAGCACTCAACAAGTAAAATACATTAGGTACAACTAAATTGCTTTTATTGATTGTATTCATTTAATATGATTAAACACTACATTCGATTTACAGTTACCAGTTACCAGAATTGTGACCACAACACAACATATATAAAAAAATGTTTCTTCTTATTTTTTTTTTATTATTTTTGATCGATTACAGATATGTTTTATTTTTCATTTAATATTAAACTCAAAAATTTAACAGAATGTTAACCCTTTTTTTTAAATAATATCTATCACGAAGTAAAATTATTTTTTTTTGCGTAATTCAACTATCTGTCACGACTCGATATCAAGCAAAATTTGTATTATTTATTTATCTTATTGAAAAATAATATCGCGAACCTGACTCAGAAAAAAAAATAATCATTTTGTGAAAAATAAATCACTGACCGGCTAACAAATTTTATTGTTTTAATATCAAACGCGGACTGATATTATTTTACCAAAAATGCAACTTTAAATAGCATTTTAATATTACCTAAAAGAAGGAGTAAAAGAGTTGATTGCATGGAACATACGTTCGTTATTCATATTGTTATACACAATACATTAATAAAACAAAACATTTTACAAAGCCACACGTTGTTTCATTTACCACAAAGACATTTTCTTGTTTGTGTAATTATTCGTGAAACATAAATAAAAATTAATGATACTAAAATGATCTTTGGTTGAAGCCAAAGATCATTTTATTATCATTAATAAAATATTAAAGCCAAAAAACCAAAATAAAAAAATAAATAAAAATATTGATCACCCTTTTCTCTAACAAGTATTCACACCATATAATCAACAAGCTTTTTTAAACACAACAAAACATTTGGAGAATACAAACAAAAAGAATTGGAAATGATCATATATTTTAGAAATTCTTTTCTTTCTCTGTTTCATTATGATAAAACGAAAAGAAAAATTCAAACGTATCATTTCTTTTGTTTCGTTGTATTTAAGCAAGGCAGCAAATGAAGGAAAACAAACAAAACTCGAAACGTTTATAAATAGAGTGCAAGTATATAACAAAAACTATTATAACCTTGATATTTTACAGTGTGTCCGAAGTTTAGGCATACTGATTGATTGTTAATAAAAATGTTAATGAAAAATGCAATGATGTCGTATCACAAATGAAAAATGGAAAAGTGTGAATTGATTAGGAAATTAGTCTTTACTGCTAGCGCAGCCGGGGCTGTTAACTACAAAGAATCAATTTCCAGTCAACCCACCTATACAGAACCTAAATTTGTTCTCAGCATGAATGTAATTGGTCAGACGACCTTCTGAACTGTACTTTTCAGTTTAAATTGTACTTCAACTTTACTTCCTCTCTACATATAGTAGTATGCTTTAGTGTAGTTAGAAAATGTATATATACATTTTCAAATACTTTTCAACCGAATTTGTGTGCAGCTTACTTATTTCTTACAAGTACATTTGACACAGTAGACAGTTTTTTTTGTAAATTGTTTTCTTGTAAATTTTTTTTAATGTTTTTTTAAATTTAGTTAGTTGGTTGGAATTGTTTTGTGTGGACAGTTTAGTTTGACAATTTTTGAGCGGTGGGTTGAAAAGTTTGGTTTGGTGTATTATACCTGAACGGTCAAAAGAGTGGATGTCTAGTGTAATGAATTTTAATTCAGTTAACATTCAATGCAATAGAACTATAGTTTAACCAAACATAAAAAAATGGGTTAGGGTTCGATACACTACTCTACAAAATTCATTCCTATATTTTTTAGGACGAATGTTGCCTGTGGGTATCCTGATTTCATCCTGTCCTGTAATGGCCTAGACCACGTTCTGCGAATACTGAACATTTTCTCATTAATTTATTCTACTTTTTAGCCCCATCTCGTAAAAGTATTCATGCATTCCCCATAAAATCTTTCATCTTCCCTAATTGTTCACTACCCGTGTTTTATCATCGGGAACCATATTGACTGAGAACATCTACGAAAGAATCTAAATTTAGCCTTCTAATAACAGCTGTACAAATTTATCGTTTTTTAACCTAAAGTATTATCACCATCTATCTATCCAAAAGATAATTTAAATTTTAGCAAATTGTGGACACTTAAAACAAAAAATAAATAATTTAATTTTCTACTTACGATTTTTCTTTATATTTCGAAACGTAAAATAGTTTTCCCAATTTTATTAAATAAAATAAATCATATTAAAATACAAAAAACAAAACAAAAGGCTGTTGGAAAATTGTTGGTCCTCATCTGCATTGTTGATTATTATAAATTTAAGTGCTTGAGATTAAGATTTAATTAATAGTTTTGAAATTAACGAGTTTATTTAGAATATTACCTTTAATAGTTTCAACTATTTAATTGTTATTTATAATTTTATAATTTTGGATTAATTTGAGAAAAGATTTATCGTTCTCGTTGTGGTCTAATTAGTTGTTTATAGATAAATGTTATGACGATTATCAAATTATTTATTTGCGTTTTCTCAAATTCGTTTAGTTGACATACTAATGTTAGACTGTAGACCTTAGTATAGATGGCTTATTAGCAATAAAATTATACACAATACAAACATTGTTGAAAATGAAATTGTAGATAGGGATATTTAGAATAACAAAATTTCGTTCTTGGTATAAGAACCATAATAAAAATTATTCAATTGTAAATATAGGTAGAAGAAATTCAATTAACTGAAATTTTTAAATGATATTATTGGTTGTATAAACTAAATTGGTGACCCCGACGTGATTTTAACATGTAATCTTCCGATTGCTCCATACATCTTACTTGGGACGGGTTCAATTAAGATCCAAAGCCAATAGCATACTTTAAAATGTTTAATCCATAACCTGATGAAAACAAACGACATCTGGGACCGATCCGAGCAAGTGCATTAGACCTTATATCTACCATGGAACACTAAAAACTTATTGTGTGACTAAGCTCTGAAAAAGAATTTATGTGTTGTTGCTCAATTTTTTCGTTTAAAAATATTGTATAAAATCTGTCTAAAAACTTTCTGTATCACCACATGTTCCCACATTTAACTCATGTAACAAACCTGAAGCGGATGTAAGTGATAATAAAAGTTTAAACCAAAATTGATACAATAATGGTTTTCCAACACATTTACAACCGACAACACAGTACTCAGTAGCGAACATAATAGTTAAGTCGATGAAATAGTCTCGACCGGATATTTTTGTTATGTTTCTTGTTTCTAAATATTTCTAAAACACAAAAATTGTTTCATAATTTTAAATTTCATTAAGTTCAATTATTCGACAAAAAACTTTGGTGTTTTATTGTTTACATGACATGACATTTTTGTACAAACACATTCACAACCATATGTGTGTCATTTAATTTTCGTAATTTCTTGCATTGCTTGTTAGGTTTCTTTTTATTTTCATCATTTAATTTAGTTAATTTTTGTTTTATTTTTAAAAAAAACTTAGCTTCAGGTACACGAATTTAATTTAGGTTTGGCTTATTTTTGTTTTATTTTGGTATATGTCATCAGGGACTGGAAACGATATTGTTGGAATGATTATATTTAGCTCTGTAGAATAACATATGCGTATTAAAAAAAATAATAGTTTGTTGTACAGCTACACGTTAACAGTAACTCGTTAAAAACAAAATAAATTCTCGATGTATTTTTCCAAATATAACAAAATTGTTTAAAATCCCTGACGGTGACGTTGAACTTTTTCAAAAATTGCAATCGAAAAACAACATTTAACTCCGGAAAACTAGGTTAAGTTATTTGATAAATTTTCATTTGGCGCAGGTCATTTTTCTAACAAATTTATAATGAAGGAATGGAAGAACCTCTATTTGGTAAATTATTCGAGAGAAAAACTTTATCTTTATACGAAAAAACTATTCCGATCTAAATTACACGTATTTCGAATCAAACAAATTTTAAGTTTTGAGTTTTAGTTTAGAGATTTAAAGATTTTCTTTTATAACGAAAAACAAAAGTAATTTCAAATGTGATTTTCTTTCAGATTTTGATTAGAATAAATTTGGTAATCGTGATTAGAATTGATTGCTTGTTTTCTGCTATTGTTTTATCAATAAAACTCAAATAAATTCTAAAGAGCCAATGAGATTAGCAAAATAAAAACTAAAATTTATTTCGAAATAAAAAAAAAGTTTTGTATATAATGAAATTGTTCAAACTTGAATTAAAAATAAAAAAACTCATCTTGCAAACATTCGCAAACATTCATCATTGAAACATCATCTTTACATGATTGTAAACATTTGAAACATTTGAAACATTTGAGACATTTGAAAAATTTGAAACATTTGAAACATTTGAAACATTTGTAATATTTGGAACATTTGAAACATTTGAAACATTTGAAACATTTGAAAATCTAAAACATTTGAAACTTGGACCAGCTAGTGATTTCACCAACACGAAGTAATCGGAGGAATACGTGCCAAACGAGGTTATGTTCCAGCTAGCTTCAGCCACGTTTGTCTGAGAAGTAATATCTTCCTGTTCTGTACAAATAATCAGATATGCACGCAAATGAGAGTGTATAAACGCAATTAAATAAGCGAAAACAAAGAGCAGGGATCCTAACGAACCCAGTGGCCGAAGAAACCGAGATCACCACGTACACATCAATATAATTACAAGCTTTACATTTACAAATGAGTAAAAAAAATGTTTCACTTACCTCATGATTGCATCGGATCCAACTTCTCATGTCCACGTTGATTCAACCGATTATGCTAACTAAAAACTAGATCTAATTCCCACAATAACCATAATAATGTTGCTCCTCTGGTCCGGGCGTTTGTTACATAAGAATAATAAAAACAACTCAATCGTTACGACAAAAGTATAGTTTGTCGTATTGCTAATTGGAGTTTTCTATTTTTTCAACTTCACAAAAACGGGAGAATTAAATCCAATCAATAATTCTCATTGACTGCCATATCAAATTAGCAATGTCCGAATTCCTATCTCAAAAAAGTTTATGAATCAACAACATAACAAAAGTGAGACAGCAATCCGATGTAAACAAAATAATTGTTACGAGGGTTGAGAAAGATATGAAATAAAAAACGACAAGTTGTATTGATCGCGTTGATTCATGCAAAAGAAAGTTGTCTGGAGAGATGAACTTTTTGTCTTTCTTTCAGTAACAACATTTGAACAACAACATTTGAATAATTTGAAAAATTTGAAACATTTGAAATATTTGAAACATTTGAAATATTTGAAATAATTGAAAAATTAAGGAATAACATTTAGTTTTTAGTTGCTTATCAAGTAAGGAAAAGTTTGGATAATTATATACCTCCAAAGGATCTTTACCAAAGTGAAAAATCTTGATTTTAATGGATAGTATTGTAAAATGGAATGATTATTTTAGAATTGTAAAATATGTCGAACAGAAAATAGTATTTACGACTTTTTAGTCAAAAGTAAAATATGTACTAAGGTAAATTTCTTTATTGCACTTTTCTTCGTTAAGTGGTAAGGCAGCAAGTGAATGTTTTAACGCAAAACGCCCGGTTTTGGAAATTTTCAATAGAATTGAGAACAAAACATGCTCAAACTCAAAAATCAAACTTTATCTCCTTCAAAAATTTATCATTCCATTATTTTTTACAACATCAAAATATATATAATCGAATTTGTCAGACGAAATTACAATACTAAAAGCCATTACATTACGTTCAACTATTTAAATCCTTTTTCCATTTTCTTTCTTCAAAAACAAAAACTAAAATTATAAACGAAAATTTTATTTCTTTTCTAATAAAAAGACAATCAAAACACTTACATAACAATAACAAAAAATATAAAAGAGAAATTAAATCAACTCCAACCCTAAGTAACGTAAAAAAAATCCTCTTAGTTCTTATTAAAATTATTAGCATCCATTAAAATAACAAAAAAAGAAAAGCTAAAAACTGTATCCAATTTCATTGAAAATTTTCATCCTAATTTTTCCGACTCATCCTCAATCATTTTCATCAAACCATAATAATCGTCGTTTTTTTGGTTCATATTTTTTTTGTGTGTTTGGTAATTCTATTCTGTACTTAAAACTGACAGATTTAAATTAAAATCAGCGACCCTTAAAATGTTTATGTATAGGTGAATGTATGAATTTAATATAAAATCAATAAGACGAATGAATGATTCTAGAATTATTTCTTTTATCTTAAATATTCCAATTTATTCCTATTAACCATATTGTAGAGCGATATTAAATTAATGAAACCAATAAAAAATGGATATTTAACTTTATGATCTTTACAATAAAGCGAACTTTGTTGCATGCACAAATGTTGTTGGAATAAATTATTTATGATTGGGGGTCGTTGGATAGTAAATTTTTCGTTGTAAAACAATGAATTGAAATTTTATTAATGAGTTTTGATATCAAAATTGTCTCAATTTAACGTCAGATTAATTTACAAACTTTTATGTGTATTGACAATATGCAAACGAATGACGTATAGTAACTTGTTTTATCTCTACCCGTTCATAAATGTTTCACAATGACAACCGTTCCCGAGTCTTGATCTTTTGCTTTTCTCTTACACATCGAAATCAAGGTTACGGAGGCGCAATTCATCTTTCCCGTATTACTTAAAATGTCTGAACTCTGTCCAACGGAAACCCATTTAATTGGTCGACAATTTAAATTTTTCATTCAAGCTTACCTCGTTACACCATAGAAAAGTAGGCCGTCCTGGTATATCCGGCAGATATAAAACACAAAAGATAATAGTAGAATTTATAACTAACACAAACCTATACAGAAACATTGAGTAAGAAATAAAAAACAAAAAGAGTTTCGTTAATTATATTAGTAATTGTTTTCATTTTAATGAATACCAAGGAAGTGAAAAATATATATATAAAAATTAAAAAAACAAAAATTAAAATAAAAATAAAAAATTATAAAAATTAAAAACAAAATTAAAAAATAAGAGAGTTAAAAAAACAAAATTAAAAAAAAAATTACAAAACACGAAATAAAAAAATAAAAAAGGGATAATTTAAAAAAAATATTAAATTAAGAAACAAAAATTGAAAAAAAAACTAAAAATAAATAATTAAAAATATATAAAATTACTTAATAATTTTTCTTATTTTTCATATTAGGGCATGAAATTGTCCTACATTTTTTCGTTATACGATTCGGTTTAACTACCAAGTGCCGCCTATCGATGTTGCACATAAAAATATTGATGATTAGATAATATTCAATATTACCTAATATGGAATATTTTGGCTGCTTTTGATGCGTGTTTTACCAAAGCATCAATAGTAGTCCATCCTTATACGGTTCGAGTGACACGATGTAGAACTGTCGCTTTTCAATGCGATTTTTGAAGTGAAACTTCTTTATTGGCGTATGAGAGAAATTTTAAAGCAGTATAAAATTTTAAAAATCGTCACGATTTTCGGCTACGTTGTTTTTTTATAAATTTTAATTTTGTTTTGATCATTTTATTTTTATTAACAGAGCATGCACAATGAAAATACTTTTACTCATGAGATCCAAGTTTGTATGAATATTTATTTTGAGAAAAAAAAATATTTTTGAAATACTTTTTCCTCAATGAAAAAGTTAAAAATTTCTTAACTTTTTCCTCGTGATTAGTAGAGAATTGAGCTACCTACATTTTAAAGCATTGTATTTCTATTAAAAAATAATAATAAAAAGTTGCTCAAATCTCATGAGGAAAAACCTCATACATTGTGCATGCACTGTTATTTATTTAGTATTGTACTAAATGTTATATGAGTTGGATGTGTCGATTGTAGATGGTGGTCATGGTGGTCATTGTGGTCATGGTGGCCATCGTGGTCAGGGTAGTCATGGTGGTAATAGTGGTCATGGTGGTCATGGTGGTCATAGTGGTAATGGTGTTCACGATGGTCATGGTGTTGATTGTGGTTATGGTGGTCATGGTGTTCATGGTGGTCATAGTGGTCATGGTGGTTATGGTGGTCATGGTGGTCACGGTGGTCATGGTGGTCATGGTGTTTTCGGTGGTCATGATGGTCCTGTTGGTCATGGCGGTCATAGTGATCATGGTGGTCATGGTGGTCAAGGTGGTCATGGTGGTCACGGTGGTCACGGTGGTCATGGTAATCATGGTGGTCATGGTGTTCACGGTGGTCATGGTGGTCATGGTCGTTATGGTGGTCACGGTGGTCACGGCGGTCATGGTGGTCATGGTGGTTATGGTGGTCACGGTGACCATGGTGAATTGGAGTGTATCAGAGATATATACGAAGATATATACTCACCGAGCAATTGGTTATCAATAATCGGCGTTTTTTTCCTAAGCCTTATCTACCCAATTTCTGTGAAGTTCTAAATAGTAGAAAAATTATATGTAATAAAGAAGGTTCACTTCTTACCTGTGTACTCTGGTACACACACTACTTTTTTTAACAGAGTTTCTCATCTGGAATGCCTTACCTTCGTGGATCTTTCCTGATAATTTTAACCCTCACAACTTTAAGATCAACGTTTATAAATTCCTCAAAGAAAATTGATAAATATTCTCTCTCCCTAGTTCACTAGTTAGCATGGTATCTTCGGATATTCAGAGACGTTAATCTATAATGCTTAACACTAAACATGAATAACAATGAATTTAAAAAAAAATCCACAAATATCTTTTGATAGTACACTCTTCTAAGATGTCCTTTCTAGAAGGAAAACATTGAGTAGGAATGTAAGGAAGTTGGGATGATGGCAAATGCAAACTTCTGACGTTGGTACATTTTTTCTTTTTAATAAATACAAAAAAAAATGAAAAAAATAAGTACAAAAAAATTTTTTAAAACAAATTAAAATAAATAAAATTAATACAAAATATTATAAAAATTAAAACGAAATAAAAGAAGGAAATTTATTTAAAAAAAAATTAAAAAAATAGAAAATTAAGAAAGAAAAATTAAAAAATAAATTAAATTAAGAAAGAAAGAAAGAAAAACAACTAAAAAAAACTTAAAATATATAATTGAAAAAAAAACAAAATTATTTAATATTTTTTCTTAATTTTCATGAGGGCATGCAATTTTCCTACCCTTTTTCGCTACACCATACAATTTGTACAATTTGGTTTAATTACCAAGTGCCGGTCGCCTATAGATGTTTTATATAAAAAATATTGCTGATTAGACAATATTCAACAAATACCTTTTGAAAAAATTTCATATGAATGTAAGGGGGTTGGGATGCAGGCAAATGCAAACTCCTGACATTAGGAAACGATAAAAATTATCAGGAAGGCATTTTGACAGAAAGGAATATCTTCAACAATTGTGCTTGTGGTGTTTACTATAGTAATGAGAATATATGCTGTTGAAGTTAGGGAGGTTGGAATAAAGGGTTGGAAATTGGCAGATGTGGTTTGATTATTCGTAGATTATTTAGTTTTTAGTTTTTCTTGATGATGAAAGACAAGCATAAAATGATTGTAATTCTTCTTAATAGAAAATAAGGCGAGGAGAATGCTAACTTAGTCTTTTTAAGTTCGCATTTTGCAAGTGTAGTAATTAAAAGATAGGGGTTGTAATGAGAAGAAAAAAATTTCAAAGTTTTGTAAATAAGTCGAAAACTGTGCGTTCGAAAATTACAAGATAAATTGTTTTGTACAAAAAAAAATTCACCTTTCACATGACACTTTACTCGTCAAAGTCAAAACTATTTTTTTCAAAATTTCCACTCTCAACCCCCTCCAAATAACATTTTAAATGATCAACCGACTGCTATAGTTTTGTGAATTTTCTCAAATTTTTTCTTTTGTAGTATTCGAAATTTAAATGGAGGGATTACAGGAAAAATTTCACATTTTTGAAAATAAGTCAAAAACGCTGCGTGTGAAAATTACAAAAAAATTGTTTTGAACTAGAAAAAAATTCGTCCTTTATATAACAAACCACTCTTCAAGGTCAAAACTAATCTTTTCCAAAATTTTCACATTTTTGCAAGTAAGTCGAAAACGGTTTTACTATCTGAGATAGAATGAGAAAATCGATTATTAAGAAATTCGAAAGGACACCGAAGTCTCACCGTTTTAAAAGTACGGAACCCTAAAACTAAACTTATTATGTATTTGTATTTGTAATTTTATTTGCCACCTTATAACATATTTAAGCTTTGTGGCAGCCATTTTGTTTCAAATGTATCAAACATTCAAACGTTTCAATGTTTCAAATGTTTTAAATGTTTCAAATGTTTTAAATGTTTCAAATATTTTATATGTTTCAAATGTTTGAAATGTTTCAAATATTTCAAATGTTTCAAATATTTCAAATGTTTCAAATGTTTCAAATGTTTCAAATGTGACAAATATTTCAAATGTTTCAAATATATCAAATGTTTCCAATGTGTCAAATGTTCCAATTGTTTCAAATTATTCAAATGTTCCAAATGTTTTAAATGTTTCAAATGTTTCAAATGTTGCAATTGTTTCCTATGAATAAAATGTTGCATACTTCTTTAATGTTTCTAATGTTTCGATTGTTTAAATGTTTCAAATGTTTCAAAGGTTACTTTCAAATGTTTCAAATGTTTCAAATATTTCCAATGTTTCAAATGTTTCAAATGTTTCAAATGTTTCCAATGTTTCAAATGTTTCAAATGTTGAAAATGTTTAAAGGTTTGAAATGTTTCAAATGTTTCAAATGTTTAAAATGTTTCATATGTTTCATATGTTTAAAAGTTTGAAATGTTTGAAATGTTTCAAATGTTTCAAATGTTTCAAATGTTTCAAATGTCTCAAAGGTATCATATTGTTAGGATTACAGAAAAATCTAGACGATTGCAGTCACTTCCAGAAAAATCTAATCAACAAAACACAACAAAAAATTAATGAAATGAATAGTGTTGTTGTTGTATTTCTTAGAACTTGGGTCAACAATAAATAAAATTGAAAGATTTTATCAATCAAATCAACTTAACGTAAAATAATCGAATATTCTAATATTTTCTCAAGGTTTCTAAAAAGTGACCTCGAATTTTCTAGAAGTTTTGCAGAATCTTATATAAGCAATTTACCTCTTTTAGAATGAGTTAGTTTTATTTTAAACCTGCAATAGTAAAGTTAAAATTATAAAAGTGATTTTTAAATTAGTTATTGTGAATAAAGTTTTAAGTTTTATTGAATGGAAATATTTTGTGTATTATTTTGAACGTTGTGAACTGGAAATTTCTACAATAAACCGTTGGAGTTTCGAAGCTGTTGGAAGAATATTCTAATATTGTTTCCTGTATTGTTTCCTGTTGTTGTGGAACAATTAAGGAGTTGAATACATAATAAAATCTGGTGTTTGTGCTTACTAATCAGTGATCGAACTCTGAAGAGATTTGGGAATTGCGTTTATCGAATTATGAGTTAGGTCAATTCGAAGTAAGGTTGGAAAAACGTAACAATATGTTTCAAATGTTTCAAAAGTGTCAAATGTTTCAAATATTTCAAATGTTTCAAATGTATTAAATGTTTCAAATATTTCAAATGTTTCAAATGTTTCAAATGTTTAATGGTTCAAATGTTTCAAATGTTTCAAAAGTGTCAAATGTTTCAAATATTTCAAGTGTCGCAATTGTTTCCTATAAATAAAATGTTCCATACGTCTTTAATGTTTCAAATGTTTCGATTGCTTAAATGTTTCAAATGTTTCAAACTTTTCAAATATTTCAAATGTTTCAAATGTGTCAAATTTTTCAAATGTTCAAATGTTTAAATGTTTCAAATATTTTAAATGTTTCAAATGTGTCAAATTTTTCAAATGTTTAAATGTTTAAATGTTTCAATTATTTTAAATGTTTTAAATGCTTCAAATGTTTCAAATGTTTAAAATGTTTTAAAAGTTTCAAATGTTCCAAATGTTTCAAATGTTTCAAATGTTTCAAATGTTTCAAATGTTTCAAATTTTTGAAAAATTAGAAATGTTTCAAATGTTTCCGAATGTTTCAAATGTTTCCAAATTTTTATACACCGCAAATATTTAAAATATTTCATTTAGTGCAACCCGCAGTCCGTATTGTAAACTGTATATTAACGTTTATAAAAAGCTCATTCTATAAACGTCTATTCAGAACTACATGACTGCATCAACGGCTTATATGAACACATTTTCTCCAGTCGATTAAATCACTCTAGGAGAAAATATTTAACAAACTCCCTCAGCTCGACTCATTTCCCTACACACAAATTTCCCAAATGCTTTCAACTTTTATACTTCATCGTCTTAAAATTTTAAAATAATTAATTATTCAATTTAATACAAAAAAAAAAGTTTTTAATTTAATTTCTTTTTTTTCTGTCTTTTAGTTTTTTAAATGTCTTTAGTTCTCGAACATTGTTTCCTTTTCTATTTTATTTTCTATTAAATTGTCGATTGATGGAAAATAGAGCAAACGTGATTTCCAGACAATAGATAATTAAGAAATTTTATCATTTAAGTTTTTATTTTTGTTGGTTTAATTGTAAAAAAATAAAAAAAAATTTAATAGTCAATGACAAACATAAATTATATTTGACTTCAATAAAATTTGAAACATTTTACTACAGATGAAAGGAAATGAAATTAAATTAATCGGACAGATATGAAATTTTTGTTTTAGTGAAATTCTCCCTCATTAATGTGCATTTTTTTAAATGTAAAAAGCAATTTTCATTATTATATATTTAGTTGTTAATTTTAACCCTTCTTCAATTTTATATAATATTTTAACATTGATCACATGTGAAATACAACGATATGTACAAAAAAAAAGTACATTACCACACACCATAATAGGCTGTTATCTTTTTTTGACATTATTTTAAAACCAAAAATCTGGACATAACGGAAATATTGGAGTTTTATTTGTTGTTAATTATAATTATTTTTTATGTAAATTTCAATTTCCCATTTTGGTGTTTTTATTGTTATTTTGTGACAGGCTTACAAGTGTTACTTCTAACAAAAGAAGCAGTAGTAAGATAGTGAACATAAGCAATAAGATACATTTAAACAATATTTCAGCATGGTGGTATGACTTTACCAACGAAATTTACATATTATATATGGTAAACTATTGTTCAATGTCTGTGAATCTGGATAGACTCGGTCTTATGGTTTCACATTGTTCATTAGAGAGCATTTTTCGAGTGATATTTTTGTATAAATATGCTTTGTATATGTAGGATTGAAATATTAAAGTGAGTTGAGACAAAGTAATAGACATTCAAAATACGGCTCGTGGGACCACGGAAAGAAAAATTCAGAGGTTTTAACTATGAGAAAACGAAACATTTTAGGATTAGTAAATTAAAGACTTAGGATGTCTACTTATGAAGATCAAAAACATTAAATGAAAATAATTGTTGAGTTTCATGAAACAATAATAACTTTCAATTCTTCTAGAACCAAAGTTTAAACATGATAAATTACACTAATAAAACCTGAAATTTATTTGAAGAGTTTTTACAGCCATAAAAAGAGGAAATATATAAAACATCTTGTGCCTCGTAGTGGAAAATTATTACAAATTCTTCAATAATAATAAACATATACAATAAGATATATAAATAAAATCAACGAGAAAAACATTAAAACTCAATCGAACGAAACAGAATTTTTCTCCTCTGTTTTTATACATAACAATAACACAGCAAAAGTGTGAAAGAAAACTTATCTCGCTCCGAGAAAAAAAATTAAAACAAAACCAAATCCATGAAAATATAGGAAGAATCACCTAATGGAAATATAAGAGGGAAATATGAAAAAGCATGAGAGTTATTATTTGACTATAGTATATAAGCACGTCTGTACGTATTTTGTTAATCTCTCACATCTGCAATCTCTTTTTTCGAAACCGAATACACCTCGGTATTCAGCAAATTGAGGAAAAATATAAAAAAAAGTTTTTCTTATTTTGTTATGTAAGGAGAATAAGGAAATAAAAGAAAATGTATTGCAAGTTGTAGAATTTTTCCGCTTGTTATAAAATGTTACGTTTTTCACAGTTTTGTTTTTCCATTCAAAATGAGACGATTTTCCTTATTATGATAATTACGATAGTTTAGTTTTGATATATTTTCAGTTATTTTTGTTTCTGTCAGGAAAATGTTGAGTTTTGAAATTTTTTATTTTTAAGCAATTATGCTACGTTCGTTTTTGTTTTAGTACGAATCTGAAATTTGGTTTTGTGTTACGTAATTTTGTATTTTGTTTTGTTTTAGGTGGAAGTAGATTTTTGTTAGAAACGGGGTTGCCTGTATATAGCTAAAGACAGCATCATTTGTTTTTACAAAAGCTCACTACGTAATTGGTGGTTGTTACAAAATATATCCTCTTGTTAGTGACTGTTAGTAACTCATATTAAACTACGCTTAGTATTGAGATATAAATTCCAAAAGGGTTTTTAACAGTCTAAAAAAATTTAAAAAAATTCATAACCAGTCGGATAGAGAGCTCCATTGTATTTTGTTTTTAAAGGTGAAAAAAGAGAAAAAGAGTTTTATCTACTTTTACTAAACCGCTCTTGTTCTCGGCTATGACTTCAGGGTAAGGAGTGGGTTTTCGAGGTTAAAGTTAAATCAATTCGAAAAATATGAAAAAAAGAAAAACCCAAACAAAATTATTGACTATAACTTAGATATTCAAAAAACTACAAAACCTAGTGATTTGTTTAGTTTAAAATATCATTAATCTAATTTTATCTTCAATATAGACAGAAATCACGCAAATAGACGTGGCAAACAATATTTATTTATATTTAAACATTAATTACTCTATCAAAAAATGGTCTAAGAATCAAATGAAAAATTGTATAAAATCAAATCATAACTAACGAATTTTGTATGTAAACAACAAAACAAATAATTTTATATAAAAATTGTATATTCCAAACTGTTATAATCTTCAATTAATAGGCGGAGTTTTAATGTAATTTAAATAAATAAAATGTCTTATTCTTAATAACGGTATTTTATTTGTTAATTATATTGTAAAAACATTTAACTATTTTGTTCACGGTTGAATTTTGATTAATTCCGTTTTTATGCAATCATTTTTCATTTAAAAACAAGTAATAAAAAGGCAACGCTGTCACAGTGGCGCACATCACAACCAGCTCTGAAAAGATAAGATTCTTATAAATATAAAGTGCATGTCAAAATGGGTTGAAACTCATGATGGACACTTTTTCAAGACCAGTGAAAGAAAGAAATGGCTGTCAATATTTCCCTGACAGAAAAAAAAAAGTTCACTAATAGTTTTATCTACCGTCTACCGGCTTCATCTGTTTTGTCAGTGATTTAAATCATGATGATTACACACCAATCTACCACTGTCACCAATGTCATACTGAATCCTCAAAATTTTAATGCAGTTTATATCTTTCTTGAAAAACTTTTACCATTCACATATTTTGAAGTTGGATTGTGAGTTTGAAATTTGAAGGTGAGTGTACAAACAATAAACAATTAGGTCCACATGGACTGGATATAAAACTTTGCACTTCTGTACAATAACAACCTTAAGGTAATTTTTTTTTTAACTTTCTTGTTTTATTTGTTATCTGTGTTTCTTTTTCTTCGATATATTCTTTGACTAAACATATGATAAAATGTGATTTTTTGGATTTCCAATATCGCCATTACCTAATTTGATCGGTGAAATCTTTAACTTTTCACTTTTTTCCGTATGCCTGTCTTTAGGTATTAAATCATTATATCACGCATTAGAATTTTGCTGTTTGATAATCCATTTGAACGCATTTACCCTGATATTATTTGTCCATTGTATTCAACCTCATTTTCAATGCAATAAAATGTAATGACGTAGTTAATTTTAGATTTCTCGAGTTTACTTTGCATAGAAATTTTGAATTTACCTAGAATATTTGAGAAATTAATCAAAACTAATTATAATTAATGCTTTTAGGGAAACAAGAGTTAGTTTTAAATTAAACTGCGATAGTGAAAAGTTATAGTTAAAATTAAACTGCGATAGTGTAAATTTTAAGTGGAATGTGACGGAGTTCCAGAAGGAGAGTTGGTAAATTACATTTGTCAAATTGAAAGTAAGATCAATTCGAAGGTAGATAAAAAACGTAGCATTATCCTGACGATAATGAAGCATTAAATGTCTAGCACATAGCTGATACCAAAAATGTTAACAGAAACCCGTGCATAAACAATTGTAAATTCACAACACGATTTGGTATGCCAACCCATCTCACGACCAACAATTTGGACAGTTTGACTCCATATTAATTTCCGAATTGGCTGAATAAAAGAGCGAACACATGATTCATACCACTTTGTGTCATCTTCAACTTATAACTGAAGAAAACTCAAAGTAAAATAAAACCGTCTAAAGATAGGTTAATTTCACAATAAAATCCTAATTTCACATAAAAATTCCGTACAAGAATTTTATTTATAAAAATTTTATTTTTAACTTTTCTTTTGATTTAATTTAATTGCAACAACCTAAATACAAAGCCAAGCTGCAAACATTTTTTTTCTAATTACAAAAATTTTGATACAAAATTATCACAAAAAGAGTTTGTAATCTTCCAAAAATAGTTTTAAAATCTTGGATATTGGGTTGATCAAAAGATACACTATGTGAAAAGAATATTCTATTTAAAGTGTACTTTATGTCGGTCATTACAGGACAGGACGGAAGAACAAAACTCCCTATCTACGTTTATGAGAAACATAAAGAAAAAGGCAATTAGACTTAGTATTAAAATATCTTCCAAAAAGATTTTAAACAATTAATTTCGGAAGCACCAAAACTTCGACAAATAATCTGAATTTAAAAAAATTTTTTCGAAAAATGAAAACATTTGTAAACATTGTGTAAAACTTTCACAAAGTTCAATAGTTAAAGGAAAGAATTAAAAAACCGAACAAAAACAAAGATGTTGTGAGCAAAAAAAGTCTTAGTAAATCGTCACATCAATCTGCCAGATTACATGTAAGGAAGATACAGATTACACCACCAAACTAGCTAGCATAGATAACAATACGACATCCAGTAAGATATATGTCTGGTATCCCCACGTATCCTACAATCTAAAAGCAAACTAACAAATTCTCTAACTAATTAAACCGCAACAAAGGCATTTTGTTCAAGTAATCAAATCATTGGAGTAGAATTAGCCTGGTCGAAAGCCTTTGGGCTGATGAAGTCAAGCCATTGGGTCGAACAATAAGATCCGTTTCTCGGCGGAGGTTCTAGCTGCTAGCTATTAGTCTGATTTTTTAGAATAGAAAATGTGAAACTTTATGGAGCTGCATCCACAGATCATAAATAAACTAATCGAGATATTCCTATTTTAGGAACTTGTATTATTTTTTAAAATGACGAATGTCAAAACTATAGCTTGTGTTGTGCTATAGTGTAGAATAGATTAATGTTGAGCAGAAGAACAGTGCATAGCTGTGCAGTGCAGAGAAGAACAGTGTGGAGCAGAGCAGTATAGAGCAGAGGGCTATACCTTCAAGGAGATAACGAAAATGTTTGATAGCAGAATAAGCTGGTAGGAGTTCACAATCATAAGCGCTGTATTTCTGTTGCAACTCGTTAAGTCGCTCAGAGATGAAACTAAGTAGTGTCTAGCAATGACTGTCATCACACACCGTCATATGTGAAGAGTCTAGTCATTTTTTTTAAGACATTGAGGCAGAGTAATTGCTTAAAAAAAGGTTTGCACGCCGGGTCGTATCTCCCTTGAAGTAATAATGGTAGTATCATATACCATCAAACATTTGAACACGCTACCTGGACCGTGGTCGCATGGACCTGCGAACTTAGGTTCGATATTAAGTACTGCTGGATAGGCGGGCTAGAAGAGCCTCTTTAATCCTATCATTAGGGCGATTTTGAGCGGGAAAGAAAAGTTGTACTTCAAGTTGACTAGCAATCCAAAAATTTTCTTCGCGTCGGGGTCACCAATTATAGCTTATGTTGTGCTTTAGTGTAGAAAAGAGTAATGTAGAGCAGAGCAGCGTTAAGCAGAGCTGTGTTGATAATTATTTGCTTTAGACGCTGCTGTGTGTCATCGATTGAATGTTGAATGTTTTCTTACATCCAATTTTGATAATAAAACTTAACGTTATCTGTATGTTTATGAACGGTACAACGTGCCCTTCTTCCCCAGATGATTCGTGTGTTAAATACGTTTCATAATAATCGCAGTAATATGTTGGTATTCCTTGATTTGAGGATATGATTAAATATATAAAAAATGCTCACTTATTTTCATATAACGATTAAATTTTTATTTTTATTAAAATTTCAAATTAACAATTAATCACAATTTCGATTTTTTACTTTTTACAACTGAAAGACCAAAGTATGAGCTAAAAGTGAAATTCTTCCCCTCATTTTTTGGCATTTCTTGACGTTTTAGGATCTACTAATTCTAAAAAAGCAAAAAAAAATGTATGTCTGTTTGCCGACCTGCCGGCCGTCACAACCTACGAAATCTAGAAAACCGCTAGACGGATTTCAAATTTTTATTTTCAAAATAGGTTTAATCAATGGGGAGAGCCGAAAGGTCGATGTGTTGATAACTGTACCGGAGTTGTGTTAAAAAAATCGTCAAGTGTGTCAAAAAAAGGAAATTTGCATATTTTTTGCTTTCGTTTAAAAACTTTAATTTTAAGTGATTACGAGTAGGAATATTGAATTTGGAGAAATCTTGATGGTCGGGATTCAAAATCTAGATTTTTGCATTATAAGTATGTCGAATGTGTCAAAATGTTGTTAAGTGTGTCAAAAGAAAGATTTAATTTATTTTTTACCCAGTTTTTTGGAAAAAAATAAAAGTAATTATTTGTTTGACATGAAATTTTATTATTATTATTGAGAATTATGGCCTTATAAGTTTGTCAAAAAAATGTTGTCAAGTGTATCAAAAGAAAGATTTTAATTTATTTTTAAACCCAATTTTTTAGAAAAAAATAAAATTAATTATTTGTTTGACATGAAATTTTATTATTATTATTGAGAATTATGGCATTAGAAGCTTGTCAAAAAAAATTGTCAAGTGTGTCAAAAAAATGATTTAATTTATTTTTTTAGAAAATTTTTTCGAAAAGAAAAAGTTTGCTGTTTGTTTATGTAAATATAATTGAACATGGAAATTTTTGAATTTGTTATAGTTTTTGAAATATTTTTGGAATTCTGAAAAAGTTTCAATTTTTGATTTTGTAAGAACTTTTGGAATATTTTTAGAATTTTGGAAAATTTTAAATTTTTGATTTTATTATAATTTTTATAATTTATAATATTTCATAATTTTTATAATATTGATTTTATTCTAATTTTTGGAATATTTTTAGAATTTTGAAAAAAAAAATAGAATTTTTGAATTTTATATATATAACAGGGTTAATTGAAAAACAATTTCAGAACGCTGGACTAAATTTAACCTCAATTATTTATTATTTATTCTTCAATCTATTTACACGTTTTTACTACGACGAGAAGCTAGTTACAATAATATTTAATAATTATATCTTCTTCTGGTGGCGACCATCCAACCTAAAAACAACTACGTTATTCAAATAAAATAAATTCAATAAACTAACATCAGATGGTACCACTCTCAACTTATAAATTAATTCAATTATAATGTTACAATCGGCCATCGTGTTAGAGGTTATGTCCTCATTCCTTCGCTTTAATATTATCATCTTCGAAACCATCATCGGCTGGAGTTTCTACTCTCCTCATGTGATCGGCTGGTACTATTGAACAAAATCTACGACGACTATCTGCATTAATAGTATCTTCAACACGATAACGATCAGCGTGCAGTACTTCAGTTACCGTATACGGATCCCTAATTTTCCTCATCAGCTTACGACTGCTGCCTGTAGATACGGGTTCTCTATATATTACGACTTTATCACCAACGACGTATTTAGACGGAGATTTGAATTTCAGCTCGAAACGAGCTTTTTGTTTTTGTTGATTGATCTTGATCTTTCTACTCGCTTGCTCACGAATCTTATCCCTATTGTCTTCTATTAGAGTTAATGTTAATTTATCTTGTATTATCGGTCGCGGAGAAAAGCCAAAAATCAATTGCTGTGGAGATACTTTGGTTATTCCATGAGGCAATGAATTTAATGCCCATTTAATGCCCATTGAATTCGTGGTAAATGATTCTCCCATTTGTTATTTTCTGAATCAGCCAAATATGGTTTGATTATATCGTTTGCATTATCCATTTGCGCGTGGAGTGAGTCACGCAATCTGAACATGTGTAATCAGGTATTTGTCACAAAATTCGTTGAAGCTCTTGGAGTGAACGCCGACCCTCGATCGGATATTATTCGTGTAGGTGCACCAAAGTGTATCGCAAACTCTTTCAACCCGTTCACAACAAATCTAGTCGAAGTGTCCTTGACTGCCTTCAAATACAATTATTTTGTAAATCCATCCACCATCACCAAAACATACGAATTACCTTTTGTATTACCTATTTATGAAAGGACCCAGATGGTCAATATGCCACGTGTGGCACTGAGAAGGTATTTTATCTATTGGGTGTAATATAATACGATTGGCGTTCTCCCTATGGAATATACATCCCGGACAAGTATCAATGTACTTCTTAATAAACTGACGCAACCGCGGCCAATAATATTTTCGAATAGCGACAAGGGTTTTTTCAATTGCAAAGTGTCCCATGCAGTGATGCCAGATTTTCAAAAATGAATTTCCCGTTGACGTATCGAAAATTCCCTATTTTTCCCGTTTTTTTAAGGAAAAATTCCTCAGCAATTCCCATCAAGTTTTCAATAAAAATATACATTTAAATTCAATTATTTATTGAAAAAACTTCAAAAACCACCACAATTATAACAATATTTATCCTTCCGACAATTATAAATATAGGTTTATCTCTGTTTTTTACGACTATATTTGTGTACGTTATTAGTCTTTATATATAGAATGAAACAAACAGCTGTTAATTTTATTCTGTACCGCGAATGTGGCGGAACACAATAAAACAATTTATTGGATTGTATTGAATGCTGAAATAAATTTTATTTTATTTTGTAAAAATTTGATAGCATGTTATAAAAAATCAAACATTTTCAACCAAAAAGCAAACATTTTCGCCCTGTAGCCCTATTCCGGTACATCGTGAAATAGGGAAATAAATTGTAGCGATTTTTCATAACTAGTATACTAACTTTTGGATCGATTGAAGGCTGAAATCGCAAAGAAACGGCCACATTTGCAAAAGAAAAAAGTGTTGTTTCACCAAGATAATGCACCGTGTCACAGATCGATGAAAACGATGGCAAAATTGAATGAACTGGGCTTTGAATTGCTTACCCACCCACCATATTCTCCAGATTTAGCCCCCAGCGACTTTTTCCTGTTTTCAGATCTCAAGAGAATGCTTGCTGGAAAGAAATTTAAGTCCAATGATGAAGTAATCGCTGAAACTGAGGCCTATTTTGACGAGAAAGAGAAATCGTACTATAAAAGTGGCATAGAAAAGTTGGAAAATCGCTATACTCGTTGTATCGCCCTCGAAGGCAACTATGTTGAATAAAAAAATCGAGTTTTGTCAAAATTTTGTTTTTTTCTTACTTATCCTACGGACTTATTGAACGACCTGTTACGTCCATGTCGCGGGAAATAACAAATTCGTATAAGAAAATATTTCGTTATTTCATTTATTGCACTTTTTTCTCAATTCACAATTCCCAGAGAAATGCCGGAATAGACGTACTGATTATATAAAAAACAGTCAATTCAAACTGAAGCGCATGTCCCTCTCTCGAATATTAAAAAAGGCAAAGACTACTATGATTAAATTGAATTAAATTTCCAAATGATTGTTTTTTGGTTTCTCATTAGTATAAAATTTGATGTCTACTATGTTTACTATATGTAGGGGTTTCATTACGCTTTTTATAGACTTTTCATTTTCAAAATAGCAAATAATTAAATAGATATCGAAATTGATTCAAATTTATTTAATTGTTTGGAACTAAATTTTCAAAAAAATACAATAAAATTCAATGTTTTTTCCTTATTCGTTTTACTTATTTTATCAACAAATTTTAAAATAATTCAATTTAAATTAATAAATGTTATTCTATCGGAAAGATAAAACGTTGTATTGGGTTCGTTTTTAATGAATTTCATTCTCTCGAAAATTTGTAATGCTTGTTTTCCTTGAAAAATAAAATATTGCATTAAACACTTACACAATATATTACTATTGTTTCGATTCTCCGTACAACTTGTGGAATAAGAAAGAACTGCTATAAAATGGAGCATTAAATCCATTAAAATTGAGAAGGACATATTTTAAAAGAAGTAAATATGTCTTGATTTCATGATTTTCAAAAAATTTTAAAATTGTAATAGCTCTTTTTCGATACGTAAACAACTGCTCAGAAATGAAATAGTGATGCCAAACATTCCAATTTTTTTAATATTTTTAAAAAAGATGGATGCATAGAGAGCGAACTTTAAGTTCCAGGTGATTTCATTTCTCGTTTCGCAGCATGAAAATATTCCTGAAATTCAGATAACATGGTGGTCCGTTGGGGTTTTCAAAACGTACCTATCTCCCTAAGAAATATTTAAACAGCAGAAGGCTTAAATTCCATCGCGGATTTGACAATACTAAAGCCGATAGATGGCATATGCATTTAAGTAAAATTATCGGGTGATCGACATCTTTCTGAAGCATGGTAAAAAATTGGTTGGTGCAACCATTTCAAAATAAGTTTTAATTTGAAACGATTCTGTTATTAAATGTGAAAAATCCCGCACTTTCCAAGTTTTTTCCCGCTTTCCCGTTTTATATGAAATATCCCGCAAACGGGAAAAAATCCCGCGATCTGGCAACACTGGTCCCATGTCGTCGTTGAACGTTCAAGTAACACGCCCCCTTACTCCACTTGGTACAAAAAACAAATTACTATCATCATCGGTTTCATGTTTAAGCGCGAAGGCAACACCAATATCACAAACGTCAAAATTTTCTTTTGAAACAGACTCGGTGTCGATGGTAAGTGATTCATTTTTATTTGCCAGATAAATTACGTCTGCAAGCTGACTTTGTGATAAACGCTCATTTCCAAAACAATTTTCTTGAGGGTCTTCAGTCCACTCTCCCTTGATTTTACAGAGTGAATTCTCATCGAACTCTAAATCAATAGAGAGACATGAATAATTACAGCTGCGTTGAAAAATATTCAAGTATTTGTTTCCTTTCACAACAACAACGTCTGGACGATCAATTACAGAGCGTCCAATCATTACTGGGTAAGTTCGCGAACAATTTTCTATTACAAGCGCTTCAACCTCGCCATTAAACTGATCTACTCTCAATTTAATTGCTACTTTACCCAACGAATACGCGCAACCCTGACCGAATCCTTTGAATTTTACGCAATGATTAATAACATCTAATTGTAGTTCTTTCGCCATTGACGATGTTATTGTAACAACATCTGATTGAGCCCAAGTCAATAAAAGCTCTTACTTTAGAACCATTTATTGCTACAATTTATTCTGACGAATCACATTCTACGCGTTTTATATTTTTCGAAGTTTCATCCTTTTCGGAATTTTTCTTTATTTTCAGGATAATCAATCTCGTAGTGTCCAAGTTGTTTGCACCAAGTGCACGTTAGTGGCTTCTTAACATTTTTGTAAGAATCACAATTATTAGACAAGTGAGTCGATGAGTAACAATTATAACAACGGGGAATATCTCGACGTGCATTGGAATTAGTTTCAAATTTAATAGAATTGACAGTAGTTGTGGTCACGACACTCTCGTAGGATTTAACTGCGTTTCAGGGTATTATGACTTATATTTTGTATGTTCAATAAAGCTATGGTCCATTTCATTTTCTCATCTGACGGAGGAGTTAGACCAGATACTATGTATTTAATAACAAACCTATCTTCTAAACTAATTTCGGAAGCTATTTTACGCATGCGATAAATAAACTCTGAGACTGTTTCTGTGGATTTTCTTTTCGAATTCTTTAACAGTGCGTGTACGTCAGTTACATCACGAACAGAATCAAATTCTTGTAACAGAGATTCAAGTAACCGGTACCAATCATTATTATGACTAGAAATTGTACATAAAAATCCGCGGCTACACCTTTTAAATTTTTAATAACCGAGTATGTACATTATAACTTTATCAGGTATATCGTAAATGTTTTGGATTTGGTCAACGGATTCAATTCATTTTCTAATTGACATGCATTCACGATTTTTTGGATCGAAGTTAGTAAATAATTCGGTTATCTTCCGTGGAGTTAAATTAAAACGATTATCATTTTACGATTCTTACCTTCTCGAGAGTCGGCGCTCAGCTTCACATACGACTATTGTGCATTCATATGACAAAAATTATTCACATTTGATTGATGTTGTAGATTAGGCTGATTAAATTCTGCGAGTTGTGCAACAGGTTGATAATACGTATGATACATTGTGGCTTGTTGCTGTGATGGAAAATTCGGTTTCTGTGTATTTGTTATGAAATGTATTGGCTGGTTGTTAATTACATTGGTGTTCCGTAATTTTGAACATTGGAACACGATTTTTCGACTGTGGCTGCGGAATAGGATATCCTTGAGGGATATATTGAACGTTCGATAAATTCGGCGTCATTACATGATTTCTGCGTACATTTGTTCGTACTGGATTTTTAAAATTACTCGGTGGCTGATAATTATGTTGAAAATTGTTTGAAGGCTCCGTATTTTGCTGTTGTATGTTTGATGGTAAATTATTGTGTAAATTACATGCAAAATTTGGATGACGATACGACTGTCAAAATGGCTGCCCTCATTTATTCTACGATGAGAATTTTCAACATCATCCAATGTCATCTACGACGCAACACTTATAAAATCATCCTGATCAACTTGACTGGATCGATTAGCGGTTAGCCATTGAGACATTTAATAGCGATGTTACTACGACGAAAATTATTGTTTTCTTTATTTTGTAAATAAATTTCGGTTCAGGATGCTTCGGTGAAATGGAGTGATCTTATTATCCTACTTCTGAATTAAAAAACGGTTAATTAAAAAACAATTTCAGAACGCTGGACTAAATTTAACCTCAATTATTTATTATTTATTCTTCAATCTATTTACACGCTTTTACTACGACAAGAAGTTAGTTCCAATAATATTTAATAATTATATCTTCTTCTGGTGGCGACCATGCAACCTAAAAACAACTACGTTATTCAAATAAAATAATTACAATAAACTAATATCAGATGGCACCACTATCAATTTTTAAATTAATTCAATTATAATGTTACATATATATTTTTAGAATTTTGAAAAAAGTTTCAATTTTTGATTTTGTAAGAATTTTTTGAATATTGTTAGAATTTTGAAAAATTTTAAATTTTTGATTTTATTATAATTTTTATAATTTTGGAAAAAGTTACAATTTTTGATTTTGTTAAAATTTATGCGATATTTTTAGACTGTTTGAAAAGTTTTAATCTTTGATTTTGTAATAATTTTTTAAGTATTTTTAGAATTTAGTTTGAAAAAAGTTTGAATTTGTGATTTTAAAATATTTTCTCGAAACGCTAAATGGAGGGGTTTTTGAGTAGTTTGCTGATTGTATAATCTTTTCACTAAATTATGTTAATATATGATCTGTTATGATTTTCCGGCAACGTATTGATGTTTCGTGTTAGTTTTGTAATACGTATCTAAACAGAGATAAAAAATGTACTTTAACAAAAAGTTATGTTTGATATAAGTACATGTACATCGCTGCCTAAAACTAAAAACAATGTCCTCATAAAAGATTTTTGCCGTAAACTATCAAAATCCTTAACTAAGACCGAAGATTTGATATCTCAGAGCTTGAAATTTCAGCCCCTCCATATTTTTTTATTAGAGTATTAGAAATATTTAGAGAACTTTTATAATCCCAATGAAAACAGGCGTGTTAGTTGAATAAAATAACAATGAAGAATGACAAGGAATAACAACACGTATTAACTGCACTACTGACTTTTTCTATGGTAGACCACCTATTCAGATGTCCTAAAAATGAAACTAACCTGACTAAGGAAGATTTATGGTACTGCCTAAAAGCAGTAGCAGTAGCAGTTCCTGAGCCTGGACATGGAGCCAGAGGATTAGCACCTAAACCGTCGCTACAACAACAACAACATGGTCATATAGACGTTACTTATCATATACCACAAATCTATTATATTAGCATAATTTTAAGCCAAACTACAAAAACCATTATTCAAGCTCAATAATTACAGTTGGTTACTTCCCACCTTTTCCAATAATTGCAATATCACCATTTCGTCAGACAAATTTTTTTTTTGGAAACTATCCAAGCAAAACGGTGATCTATCAGATACAACCACAACCACGAGTCACGACTAACCAAAAACATAATTTGTTATTTTTTTCTGTTAAATAAAGGAAATTCTACTAAATAACGATACTGCGTTACCTTCATTCCAAACAAGAATAACGAAAAACAATTTATCTTACACAAAGCATTAAATTTTCAATGTTTCTTCCTCATTATCTACTTTCGATTTTTTTTTCTTTATTTTATGTATACTATTCACATACATACATCCAGTTTTCTTCTCTTTATTCTATTTACTACTTTTCTGTTTAATTCTCTTTGTTGCATGAATTTCCCCTCAATTATGTTTTATAAAAACAAAACAAAAGAGAGGAGCATATATTCATAATATCTCTTTTCACATTCAACTCAGCAAATGCGCATAAAATCGCTGAAAATAACATGATTTGTATAACTAGCTCACTCTAAAAATCAAAATATAAACACGAACAAAAAGAGAAACAAAAACAAAAACAAAACAATACAACAGACGAAAAAAAAATGTTTTTTCTTGTATTTGTAGTCTTGAGGGTTCCTTAAACAAAAATCGAATCGTTATTATTCAGTTTGAATATAGAATTCGTTACGAACGGGTAATATTTAAAAGCGTTAACTGTTATTTTGATCTTTCACGATAAAAAAATTAAATAACGCGATAGTTCCATTTTATTTTTCATTGAATTAATTTTAGTGTATTCTAATAATGTAAGAATCAGAATTGATTTGTTGTTTTGTATCAATTCATTGATTTTTAATATAATATCTGATTTTGAGTGAGAATTTTTGAGAATAAAATAACTCAAAAATAGTGTTACGGTTCTTTTGTAGTGAAGTTTACACTGCAGTGAAGCTAATAAAAAATAAAATTATTAATCAATAATAAATTTAAAAAAATTGGTGTAAAAAGTGTAAATTGGTTAATTTGTGAAAAAGAATAAGTTTAAAATGTGAGAAAATTATTTTGTTATTCATATATTTCCATTAATTAACAAAAATTATTTTTGTTTTGTTAAAAATATGATAAAAAAAATGTTTGGTTATTGGTTTTTCTGAGAAAGAATTTATCTTAATTAAGAGATTCCAAATCTTTGTATGTATTAAATTATTAATAGATCTTATATTTACGATCGCACAAAGACGATACATACATGAACACAATTATACCAACGAATACGTTTATTCTGTGTTCGTTTTCGTTATTTATTTTGCAAGACGGTTTCACTGGCTGACAGAAGATTGAATAATAAAAAAAAAAACAAAAAAAAGGTATTAAAACAGAGAGCCCCGTAAACTTAAATTAACAACAAAAATACGAACATCTGCTTGGATAGATAAATGTATGGTGAATAAATACTGTAAATAAAATTGTTATCTTTGCGGATGTTGAAGGTTGATCCGCTCTATTATTTTATGAAATTTTAATTATTTGTTGTGGGTTGAAATTTTTTATCAGTGATGTTTTCTTTTTTATCTACATATTTCGGTCTTTTTGTAAACTGATTTCTATGCAAACCGTTATTGAGTTATATGATTTTGAAATGGTTTAAACGAATTAATAACGGAAAAATTAAAGTTAGGAATTAGGATACTGAATTCAAAGAAATATATTAAAACTGATAAATGACTAATAAATGTGAAGTGAAATATTTTTTCGATTTATTGAAGAGTGAGAGTGCGAAATATCGTATGGGAACTCCGTCTTCGATTGCCGACAAGCAACAGCTGTAGTTTGCTGAAATTGTTATCGACTAGATTGGTGATACAATATAATTCAGCGACTTAAAATCGTTTTGAGCGTGGCAGTCTTCTTGGTGATTGCTGTGATTTTCGACAGTTCATTGATGTGAACTAAAAATTGAGTTTGGAGTAAAATTAAGGTAGTTGAGACAACAGAGGTAATTAATTTATGTTGTGTGACTACTGACAGTGACTTGGTCCGCCATTTTTCAAACTCGATTGGGCTAGTGTAGTCCTCTTTCACAACATTCGTATTCCCCTTGCCTCAGACTAATTTATTTCTTTGTGTTAACACTTGTCACTTTTAAAAAAAGAAAAGTTGACCTGAACTGTGTTAGTTTTGTTCTCTAAGGTGCTACTACGCCAGTTTCGTTATCTCCATTTAAAAACATGTATTTAAGACTACTTAATTGAATTTGAACAGTAATATATAGGCCACCTCATTTTTTTTAAAACAAATAGCTTAACAGGTTTTAAGTCCAAATAATTTTTATCGTTTTTTGTTACTGGATCTGAAAGGAAAACATTGATTTAAATCAGTTGCGTTTTATTTTAAAATCATCTCTAGAGGGACAAATATTTTTAATGAAAACTAGATAGAAAAATTGTACCTAAAATTTGATTAATCTATTGGTAAAAGTTTAAAACAAATTCTACTAAAAGATTTTCAAATAAATAAAAAATTAAATTAAAAAGTCACTACATAACACTCCCCCATCAGTGACTCGCCAGACGAACAAGCGAAACCAGTTTAAAAACCTAACCAGTTTAAAAAGTAGAGAATTAACTATGAAAATTGGCTACAACGAAAAAAATGAATAGAGAATATGAGCATTAGCCTCGCCAATATGTTTTACTTCAGCTAGCATCGTTTTCTTCCACATCATTGGTGGTCTTCCAACTTTCCTTTTACCTTGTGGAATGAATACTTAATAAATCTAAACTGATTTTGCTGATCTTTTTTTTTGTTTCGTTATCAATTTTCCCTCACGTCCTTCCTGTGAATTCTAAACTCTTTCCGCTGATTGAAACCACTTTTATTAGGGTATTCCCCAAAGGCATCAATACATAAATGAAATTATTTCAAATTTCCTATTCGCAAATGCTGAGTGAAATTCACTCGATAGTAAATGATGGTCATAGGTTACGCTCTAAATCTCGTGATAATCGTCGAAACGCCTCTAGATCAAAATCTAGGGAATCCAAAATTAATTTTGCCATCATTCCAGGTTTAAAGATAAAGCACAACCTTAGAGTATATAAAAATATAGAGAGAACATAACTTTAAAATTGTATAGAGACATAACAAATGCTGATCACTGATATGTCATATTCAATTTCTCTTTTCGCCATTTTCATTTGTTTTTATTTACAACCACACACTTTTTTATTAAAATATAAATTAAAAACCAATAATTTAAAAAGAAATAAAAGTTAAATGTTTTCTTCATAGTTGTGCAAATTGTTATAAAATGAATGCAAATAATTACGAGAGCAATTAAAATTTATTGTGTTATTTCCAGTGATTACTTTTTTATCTCAAATATTTTATAACGAACAAGCAACATTTTTTAATCACACGAACAAATCCTTAAGTTATGTAAATATTTTCAAAGTATATTATAAAAACTTGCTGTCAAACTGTTATCATTAAGGACTTATTCATTTTCCATTGATAAAATATCAAAAATTATATGTTTGGTTCTAATGAAAGCTAAAACACCATTTTCTGTTAATTTATCTTTATATAGTCGCAGGGAGGGGAAACTATTTTTTTTGTGGTAGGTTTTTTCTTATAGATTTGAAAAACCCATTGCAATTTGCAATAATTGTACAATTTTGAATTAAATGAAAAATTTACGCACGTCTATGGGAAGACATAGCTTTTTCTCTCTGAGACAAAGAGATGAAAACAATCAAACAAAAAAACGAGTTGACATATGTCGAGTCACGCTAAATATTAGTTGTGGTGATCGGTTGAGCACAACGCTGCGTCACTAAAGACGATGTCAGTAGTATTGATGATCTTAAAGCCAACCGTCTTTTAGTCCCAAAAGCAATCTTGAAGGAAAATCCAGTTACTGCTGTTAAATAAACAAAGCAAATTATTTGCGGTAAGTGGCACTCCTATTTTGGCACCCAAATTAGGCAAATAAACATTGGTCTTCGCAGAAATTTCTTCTCGGAATTTAAAATTGCTGTAATTAATAGTTGTTCGGAATTTATAGTTCAGAAAGAGACCCGTCCACCTCTGTACTGAGTAGGCACTATGCAGTATATCTAAAATCTAAATATAACGAACCTTTAGTCTTCCTATTCAACAAGACTAAAATACCAACTAAAATTGTTACTAATCAGCGACAGTTGGTGCAGCTGTATCTTGCAAAAGTCGACGCTTGGTTCCTGACAAACTTTTAATAGTCAAAGCCAAGTTCGAAAAGATGGTGCAATTAAGTATTTGTATTTCCAGCAAGAAGTCCATTGCAGTGGGTAAAAAAAACTGAATGGCGTCCCTGTGGAGTGGCGTCCCTGTCCCACTTTAAACAGAATTACGATTGCCGATCGACACTCCATTCCACACCTCCAAGATTTTTCGCATCAGTTGAAAGGGTCAGGCACCCTTTCGCATCAATTTCGAAAATTGATGCGTTCCGTATTAACCGGGTATAAATTTTGTATCGTTTATCTTGGTGATATTTTAATTACATCAAAAAATCTAGTTTAGCATTAAACTCATACAAATGATTTTTCAGAGATTTTCTGAAAACAGTCTAATCATTAATCCAGATAAATGTTTATTTTCAAAATCTGAGATAAAATTTCTAGGCTACTTGGTATCTGAACACGGTATTTTACCAGATCTTAAACGTGTTCAAGTCGTTATAGATTTTGAATGTCCCACAAATGTGAACATTGAACAATCCATCGTTTTCAGCTCGACTAGCTATTGTTGTCGACAAATCCGATACAACCGTAGGAGGTGTAGTTTAATTAATTTGTAGTTTGGTGAACAAACCTGACAACCACTCAGTTCCTTCTCGGTTCGTCTTAACGATGCCCAAATTAAATATATAGCACTTATGATCGAAAACTTCGCGCGGCGTATTCAAGCATCAATCATTTCAGGTATCTTCTTGAAGGTCGGAAATTTAAACAAACCTCCAGTTTTGATTTCAGAATTGGATGTTTCAGAATTCAGAATTCGAGTTCCAACTCTTCACTGAGCTGTATAATCTATGAGGTTTCAACAGATTAAGAACAACAGCTTATAATCCAAAATGCAACGGTATGGTAGAAAGATAGCATCGCACAATTAAATCAAAAATTATGTGTTATGACCGTCCAGACTGGACAAGCATTTTAGCTTCAGCCCTCTTAAATTTAAGAACCCCCTTCAGCGAAGAACTTTAAACAACTTAAAACCCCCTATATATTCATAGCCCTCTTGATTAACGCCATATTAAAAAACAATGAACATTGCAATATGCAAAAAGTAGATTAGTGTTTTTAATTAAATTTTTTGAATTTTTTTTATATGAAGTTTTATTTTCCAAATGGCTCTACTTTTTGTGCTAAAATATGAAGAAGGCTTATATATAGAGAGTTTTGAACAATTTCAGAGGAACTCACATATGGAAAATCGATATGAATCCAAAGACAGTTTCTCGATTCTTTTACAAATTGTTTTGTTCCCTAAACAGAATTCGTCAATGAGATGAGAAAATATTTTGATGAAATACGACCTAAGCCAGCATCAGCAGTGACAGAGTCATCTCTATCTACGTTTTGAAGAAACGAGTGTGAGCCAAGTGTGAGCAAGCGATAAGCAAAAGTGGTTTGGCAAGCTGATTACTATTTTTTATAACAGCCAGGTACAGCTGGTATAATAGCTTTTGAAAACGACCCTACTAGGTAATGCAATGTTGTTCTAGGCTATAGGAGAAAGTCCGAGAACAAAAAAAATACCAAACTAACTAAAAGTTTTTGGAAAAGGCTTGAAGCTTCTGAATCAAGGACTAGTTTATCGTAGAGAGATGAGTTTGAGTCGCGCTTTATATACACCAACTCCCACTGAAAGAACACAATAGGCTGCATTGTCTCAAATATGTTGTCAAATAACGGGTCATAGTCATACCAATAAACATTTTGTTTTACACTCGCACCGTGAAATCGAAATGCAAAACCAGGTCTTTATTAGTTCTGGCATATTAGAAGACGGATCTTTGCCTCATTTACTCATCTTTTCAGTCATCTGTGTTTTAAAATTAGTGTCACACTATCTAGATTTTTCTTAGGGCAAAAGCCTGCTGTAATTTTTAGACGACTGAAGATCATCAACGTCAATTTAACCTATCAGAGAATTTTTGCAAAGTTTTATTTGCTTAATTTCTCTCAATATATCTCTCTTGGATTTTTTTTGGATTTAATTTCCGGTAATAGCAGATATTTTGTCTAGAGAAATAAAAAATTTGACAATACAATTGAGAATGAACTCTCTAAGCCTATAAAATCTGACGATGAGTTATTGGACTTATTACCAAAATTTTCTAATACTAAACTTAAACTAATAGCAACTAAATTAGTAGCAACATTTAAGATTCGATGGACGAATATTTTTCGAAAATCTTCAGAATTGGTCACACACGTAAATGGGTTTTGTCAAAAAAAAAAATCTGACCATCGATGGTCGATATCGATAACATAGTCAGAATATTGCAGATTTAAAATTCCCAATGGAAAGTTTGAAGGTGTTCACGTGGATTTAGATGAATTATTACCACCATTAAACCAGAACAATTTCATATAAACAATAGGTCTGCTATTCACACGCTGGCCATAAGCTTGTCAAATTTCTTACGAATCAGTTTCAACCATAGCAAAAACCATAAAAACCTATAAACATAGCAAACTGTTTCAATCAAATGGTAGAACCAATGAACTTCGATTTTACTAAAATAAAGGAGTCTAATTCCAATTTAAACGCGGTTAACCAAAACAATGAAAGAAGAAAACCTGACATATGCTTTCTCACCTAAACAACAGGCTTACGAGTTTAGCTCTAATCACCATAATTCTCTGGTATTGTAGATCATAGATGTTGATGAAACCATGTTTGGATTATACAGGTCATCAAACTTTCCTCCAGGATATCATTTTTTGATCAAATATTATCTAATCTCAATAAAATTATTACAGACTACCACAAAGCAGGACTAGTAATTCTTGGAGCATTTAATTGACGTAATAAAGAATGGCTAAAGTACACACTGATGACACAGGAAGATAAGCAGAACTGATACTCGAAGATTGCCATTGTTAAATTCAAATAATAGAGTGTCTCACTAGAATACCAGATAATACACATCATAACAAAAATTTGCTGATTTGGTTTTTGACAACACGAACTGACTCAACGCGGACAAAAGTTGAATAACCCCTTGGATCATCGAACCATTTAGTAATATCAAGAACGATATAATTAAACGCGCTGACTGGAAAGAATTGAGAAACTTAGCACATCAGAAGTCAGCACTAAGAATTTTTGAAAAAATAAAAGATGGAATGCGGCGAATTATGTTAAATCGAATAATCACTCCTAAAATTGAGTCTTGACTCACGATGGATGTTAATGAGGTGGTGAAGAATAAACGCAAAGCATTTAAGTCGTATAACTCAAGTAAAATTCCAGAAACCCCTTTGTTAGCAAGAAATACTAGTAAATCAAACAAATCGCCAAGCACCCATCTGGGTTTCGTAATTTTCGTCATGCATTTAAATAATTACATAACAATTTTACTAGATCCCCTATTCCAACCTTAGTTCTGATTTCTGAATAACATTTTCGTGAGCAATGAAAGAGAAGGCGGATCGTTTGGGTCGTATTTTCGTAGAAAACTTAAACATTATTTGAACCAGCCTCCTACATTCCTTCCGCCAGTTGAAACGAATATGAAGCCAGTTATTATTCGGCGTTCTATTGTACGAAAAATCCTTCTTGCTATCATTATCAACAAATCCTGACACCGATGGTTTTCCATCCCTCATTCTTAAAAACTTCAATTCTATCAAAACATTTCTATTTAGTTACTTAGCTTACAAAACAAGAATATTTTCCGATTTTTTGAGATTGACTAGTGTTCAACCTATACCGAAGAAAGGCAGTATAATAATTATAGACCAATTGCAATTCTGTCGGCTTTGACTAAAATATTTGAAAAATATGCTAACTATAATCTAATTAATAGAATATTTCGACTTTTAGGCCAATAGAATTACGGATTGTACGTGTTGTTGTCTGTAACAGGTCAGAAATTTTTTTAATCTCTGGGGTAGGGTACTCACATAATGCACATGACGAGTCCACTCACCCGGCACCTGGGGACTGGAGTTATGCAACTAAGTGTGCTGGAATTTTTTTTTTGCTTCCTTGTAAGCGATATAAATCGTAAATGGTGCACTTTAGGATACTGGTGCCATGGAACTTTTTTGTTCCTTAAATGTTTTTCTATAACTTAAAATAAAAAAATAAACAAAAATAATTGGTTTTGTTGCAAATTTTTGCGAAAAATTGCGAAAAAATGTCTAGAAATCGATATTTTTTAATTGAAGTTAGTTATTTGCAAATAATTGTTTATAACATAATTGAGCCCTTTATTTTGTAGCTGAAACCTCAACGAAAAAAGTAAGCTAAAGAACGTTTCATTCGGCCTGATAGTTTTTGCACAATTCCATTTTGCATTTACCCAAACAAAAATACTTGTATTCGAAAGCTGCCAAAACGGCACTTAGAAACAAACGTAGATCATTTAATATTTGGATTCATAACAAAACTCCCACTAATCGATCCCAATATCTAAAGGCCAACAAAATATCTAATCAGATTATCTCAAACGAAAAGTCCGAAATTGACAGAGCGAAAGCCTCAAAACTTACGTCTATGTCTGTTTCTGACAAGAGTTTCTACAGTGCCATTAATTCTTTAAATTCTGGTACAAAATTTTCTATTCCCCCTATTATTGATGGTGATTTAATCGTCAATGATCCCGCAAGAAAAGCTAACTTGTTCGCTGAACGCTTTGCTCTGAACTCCACTGTTTTGGAAACTCCTAAAGAAATACCCCAAATCCAGTCTTCAGGAGTTAATATGAATGAACTTCACTTCAAACCCAAAATAGTCGCTAAACTTTTAAAGGGGTTAAACATCAACAAAGCATCAGGAATGGACAATATTCCACCCATTATTTTAAAAACCTTTTCCAAAGAACTTGCACCAACTTTAACTAAAATATTCTACCAATCCTACAAATCTGGTATATTTCCCTCGTGCTGGAAGTTGGCAAATGTCCAGCCCGTCCCCAAAAAGGGACCAAGATCCGATATCTCAAATTATAGGCCAATAGCTTTACTATCGGTCCTATCCAAAGTCTATGAGCATTATATTAATACACATATTTCAAAATTTCTGGAAGAAAATCATTTAATATCCGACAGCCAATACGGTTTTCGAAACAAAAGATCAACTACCGATCTATTAAACTATGTAGCGCATTGTTGGAACAGCATACTTGATAAAGGTGGTGAAACATACGTTATCGCTTTAGACATCTCCAAGGCATTCGATCGAGTCTGGCATGCCAACTTAATCAACAAGCTCGTTGCGTACGGTTTTCATCCCAATGTTGTGAAGCTGATTCAAAATTTTCTATCCGACCGATACATTTCGGTAACCTTAGACGGATATTCTTCTGAGTCTAAACTAATTAACGCTGGTGTACCCCAAGGCTCAGTATTGTCCCCAACCCTATTTTTGATTTATATCAACGAATTGTTGAAAATCACCAGCAACCCAATAAATAGTTTTGCAGATGATAGTACTCTGCACAAGTCGTTCGAGCCCCTTCCTTCAAAAGGTAAAATGCACGAACGAATTAATCCTGCCCGGAGAGACGCTGCCATAAACGTGAACAAAGACCTGAATAAAGTCGCCGACTGGGGTGACCAAAACCTTGTCAATTTCAACTCCACCAAAACACAGCTGTTGATTGTTTCCAGATTAAAGACCGAGTTCCCCAAAGATATTTTATTTAGTATGTGTGATGAACCAATAGGTATATGCAAAAACATTCGTTTATTGGGTGTCACAGTTTCAAATGACCTACTCTGGAACGATCATGTAATGGCGATGGCAAAAAGCGCGTCTAAAAAACTCGGCCTCCTAAATAGATGCAAAAAATTTTTCACTCCATACCAATTGCTCCATGTTTATAAGTCCTATATTCGTCCCTGTATGGAGTACTGCTGTCAAGTTTGGGGTGCTGCCTCTGTTTCCATCTTGGCCCTCTTGGACTCTGTTCAAAAGCGAGCTATACGAATTGTAGGTGATCGAACTTTGACATCACAACTTGATTCCCTACAACATCGTCGCACTGTTGCTGACCTCGTTGTTTTTTACAAATATCGTCATCAGCAGTGCTCAGATGAAATCAGCGGCATCATGCCTCAAACTTATTCTTACCCCCGTTCCACTCGGCAATCGGCTGCCGCAACCAGTGAAACGGTAAAGATCCCGCGCTGTCATACTGGCAGATCGCAGAGAGACTTCTTTGTCCGAACTGCGTACAAATGGAATAGTTTGCCGGAACACTTAGTCTCAGGTGGCTTCAACCCACAGATGTTTAAAAAAAGCGTTAATCTACACCTCAGAACGCCAGTTGTTGTGGGACCCAGGTCTAGACCTAGGTCTTAAAAGGTATTTATGTGTTGTTGTGACACATATTCTAAACCCTATTACACAACACATTTTATTAAAAAAAAAAAAAAAAAAAAAATGCCCCTAAAAAAGTTGTTAACTTTGGGCAGGCCGCAAGGTCTGAGTTTTCATCCGATCGCAATCTGCTTGACGGGAATTGAAAGGGTGTAGTGTCAGCTTTAAATAGCATCTGTGTTGCCTCTACCCATATTCAATACTAACAACAATTACAGTGGTTCAAAAAACCGCGAAAATTCCTTAGTTGTAAAATTAAATTTCTCAACGGATTTTCAACTTAACGAGATGCGTTTTTAAAATTTGCAAAGTGCTTAGAAAACCTCAGATTTTAGAAAATAGACCTTTCTAATATGATTTGGGACATGATTACACATAAGTAGTTCATTACTTTTTCATTAAATTTATTTAGTACGTTACAAGCAGTAGTCAGAGTAACCAATCGCGTGTTGGGTAGGCACAGACCCAGCATCTTGTGAGCACAACAGTATCATTTTGGAGGGAAATTCTCGGTTCCTGTCGATCTATGGCATACAAAATCAATGTCACAATCGTGGTTTCAAACAAACAAACTGGGCCATAACTCGGTCCAAATCATGTTAGAGAGGTTTCTTTTTAAATCTTCGGTTTTCTAAGGAATTTGCAAATTTTAAAACCGCATCTAGTTAAGTGGAAAATTCGTTGAGAAACTTTATTTTGCAACTAAGGAATTTTCTTGGGTTTTTCAATCCACTGTAGTTGTTGTTAATATTGAATATGGGTAGAAGCAACACAGATGCTATATAAAGCTGACACTACACCCTTTCAATTCCCGTCAAGCAGATTGCGATCGGATAAAAACTCAGACCTTGCGGCCTGCCCAAAGTTAACAACTTTTTTAGGGGCATTAAGTGCAAAATGGAATTGTGCAAAAACTATCAGGCCGAATGAAACGTTCTGAAGTTTACTTTTTTCGTTGAGGTTTCTGCTACAAGATAAAGGGGTCAATTATGTTATAAACAATTATTTGCAAACAACTTACTAAATTCAATTGAAAAATATCGATTTCTAGACATTTTTTCGCAATTTTTCGCCAAAATTTGCTACAAAACAAATTGTTTTTGTTTTTTTTTTTATTTTAAGTTATAGAAAAACATTTAAGGAACAAAAAAGTTCCATGGCACCAGTATCCTAAAGTGCACCATTTACGATTTATATCGCTTACAAGGAAGCAAAAAAAATTTCCAGCACACTTAGTTGCATAACTCCAGTCCCCAGCTGCCGGGCGAGTGGACTCGGCATGTCCGCATTATGTGAGTACCCTACCCCAGAGATTAAAAAAATTTCTGATCTTTTACGAGCAACAACACGTAAGCCATATCTTTTTCCGTTATTCTATTGGCCTATTTGGAGATATCGCGAATTATCGAAGATAATCTGCCTTCATATTTCCCTTCCTGATGAATTTGCTCCGCAGACATTTTCCTTTCTACATAGTTGACATGGTATCTTAGGATTTGCAAAGAGTCTGAATAATTTGTATTTCATGTTTAGTGTCTTACAATCGCATAGAAAACTAAGTCATATATAAAATTTATCATAGAAGTATATATATTTTATTTTAAAAAAAATCAAAACCGGAAATTAGACTAAACAGGAAAAAAGATCAAAAAAAAATTCTAATTCAATTGGTATCAGTATATAAACGCTAAGTAGATTTCCTCTAAAAATTCAAGTTTTGTTCCTCTACAAATCGTTAAGTCACCGCGTTTTTGTTAATTAGTAGTTTATTGGTTATATGAAAAAATTAATTACATAAACAACCGGTGTAGGTAAGCAAAGAAATAAACGAAAATATATAAACAATTTTAATTTATTTTTGGTGAAATCAATATTTTTTTTTGTATAGGTATTAGTTTAATTAGTATTTCCTGACTCAAAATTACATTGATTGATTTTACACAAAAGTTTGCTATTCACTTTTGTTCGTTAATTTTTCTAACATGAATTGGATAAATACATCCGTTTATATTCTAGTTACTGAAAGATGACTTTTTTAGGGTTTAAAATCGTTCATCAACGTCCGACTAGGTCGGAAATCTAGAAATCGTTGTGAACTAACTTCTTTCAAACTTAAATGTTAAAAATTCTTGAATTCCATGAATGCAATGAAGATTGCTGATTTTCTGAAATATCAGATTGATAGTCTTGAAACAATTGTTTAATTTCGATCAAAGTACACTCAAACCTGTTTTTGTACGGTGGATAGGTACCGCATAAAAGAAAACGCATAAAAACACAATTTGTTTAGAGACCATGTTACTGTGTTTTGTATCCTGATCTTGTGTTATAAAGTGTTATATAAGTGTTATATGTGTTATATAAGCAATCCTGATGACTTGAAAATACGCGTGCCTTCAGTCGATCTTCAGTCCGTGTATTCGGTAATCTTATCCTCGGTTTATGGATGCACACTATGAACTCGGCCCCTTACAAATGCTGGATTTTTGAACCGACGGAAACAAAGGTAAGAAGTAAAGTAGACTCTGATATCCCAAAAATTATTGAAGGACAAAGGCCATCACCATCCACTATGGTTACATCCCCTAAATTAACTCATCCCATGATTTGTTCCGAATTCAACCTGCTATGCTAAATAAATTTATCTACCCATATTAATTACTCAGTGTGACCTCAAATGTTGCACCAGTTGTGAATGATGTAAATCATTTCAATTAAAATTTATTAGTGTTTAATACAAATTACCTGCTTTGCTATGATTTTTTCGAGATAGACGATTGTTGAAAAATATCTTTAAAAAATTGTTCAACGAAATAAACAGGCTATTGTAGAAAAATTTCTAAAATTGTTGCACCAAGAGAAACAGGTGATTGTTGAACAATATCGTTGCACCAAAATAATAAGTGATTGTTGAATAATATTAGAAATAAATTGTTGGTCCTAAATGAATGGGTGATGGATGAAGCTTATCATACAAAAAATACTAATTCCGGTATTTCAATTATTTTAACTCAATTTTTGAATTTGCTAAAAAAAATTTGAACCATTTTTTGTGAAAAAATGAAAACTGTTTTACTGAATCAATTCCAATCGACTGCCATTAATTAATTTACTTTTTTTTAAATTTAATTTTTTTTTATCGAGATTAATTGAACCAACAAATTTTAACTATCAAAAATTGAGTTTTTCTATTTCACTAAAAATTTAAAAGAAAATTATTCTCATCTAATAATTCTCGTCGACTAACACGAATTATCATTTTACTTGTTATATTCGTTAATTACAATGAAGGTGAAACGAATTTATTAATTTAATTGATAACACAGATTTTAAATATTTTTTATTCTCTTCCATTTAATTATATCAGCTTTATTTGTATGTTTTTTCGATAATAATAGTATGTATTATTGTATTGTTTTCTAACCTATAGCCTAATGAACTTAACCTATTGCCTAATAATGAACATTTTATTCAATTGGTATGATTCCAATTGGTCAAATTGTTTTGATTTCATTAAAATTATTTTCAAATTATAATCACAATTGCTTTGATAAGTTTTGTTCAAAAATTAAATTTTGAGTAATTCTCTTATTTCGTTTAGTTGAACTTGGTTGATTGTATGAGAAGGGCGTTTTTTATCATCAGGGTTTTTTTATTAAGAAATTTGATTTATCAATTAAAACAATAAAGATTTATTGTTTTAATTGAAGAAAATGTTTTTATTTTTTATAATACACAATTCGTTTTTATAATAAAATCTTTGTCAGAGAATAAAGTATTGTAATCGATTCGTGAATAATGAATTTTATTCTCTCGCAAATTAAAATTCTCGCTCGTGCCTCGCTCAAATTTTAAACTTTTGCTTGAGAATAAACTACTTCATTATTCACTCATTGATTAAACTACTATTATTTTCTATTTAATTATAGGTGTCACTGACATCCGTTGATATTCCAATTAGAGCGTCTATGCTATTTGTCTAGAGATATATTATTTTTCTATTCAAACACTTTGCCACAATTTTAAACCCAATTTTTCTTTTTAAATTAATTAAATTTCAAAACATAAAACAGATTTGTTTCATGATTCAATAACACAAAATCAATTCCAAATACGAACATTTCAAATCTCACGACATAAAAACTAATGTTAGGCAAATTATTAAAACTTTCATTTTTTTTCAAATTAGGATTAATTCAATACATAATCAAGAACTACTGAAAAAATAAATGAAAGATTTATGATTGAGACACCACAAAACACAATCAAATTCATCATAAACAATTTTGATACTGACATAAAATTTAATTAAATCATAGAAAACATAACCTAAATTCGCAACTGTAACAAAAATAACGTAGACAGATATTTTTTTTTTCGTTAATTAAGTATAAATCATAATTATTTTTCACGTCCGAAAACGTTAATTTTTACATAAATCTGGAAATGAAAAACATGAAGTGGATTTAATGAATCATCTTGGCTCTTGATTCTCAGTTCTTTTAGATATAGATATTCTTCTTATAGAAATATGGTTAAGAAAAATTAATTATCTAAATAAGGAACGAGAGAATAACATTTTTATTTTTGTTAATGTCACGGAAAGCGTGAACTTGTTGCATCAATTTCCAAAGCGAGTTATAACTGAATAGGAAACATTTCACTGCTCCATTTACGTAACACTCATACAGCGGATTATATACAAAAATCCTAGAGCTTGTTAGTACATGAAAAAAATGATGCTTGTTTTGGAATCAGAATTCTTATTATTTTTTTAAAATTTGTTTTATGTTGAAATAAATTAAATTATCTTGAGAATAATAAACAAATCATAATTTACAGTAAACCAAAACAAACAACTTGTTTGTAAATATTTTATTTTGTTGAACTCTACGCACGATTTTATTTATTCCTAAAGGTTTTGTGTAGGAGCGTGAGGAATTATTTATAACAACGAATTTAGGATTGGTTAATGTTGGTTAGCGTGGTGCATGTTTGGTTGAAAATGAAAACCTTTAATAAATTTTGAACTCAAAGTTAAAGCTAAAAGAACAAAATTTTTACGGTTGTGAATGAAATATTGTGCATATAAATCGTTGAAATGCCCAGTTACTTAGATGTTTTTCATTTTTAACTGTAGTACGAAAACATTTCAGAAAAATGCAATAAAAAAATTTAAAGTAATGACAATCTTATTTTGAAGTTTACAGTTTATTATTCAAACAAATGAAAAATGCTGGCAAACAATTTCACGGTGATTGAGATAACTTCATGTAATCATTTTCCTGACAATATATCCTGATAACCGTGATTTTGTTCGGATTGTGTTTCAGTCTATCAGGTGTACACCATGTGTAAGAACCTCCAAGGCGTCGCCCGCCTAGAGTGATTTCCGACCAATCTCAGTTTGTGAGTTCTGGCTTAGCTCCTCAGGCAATTGCAAATGCTGAAATGCACGCGATAAGTTTCAAAAAAAGGAAGGAATCAATGGTACAAAAAAAGGGACTCTGACGACCCCAAAAAATATATTGAAGAGCAAAGGCCCTTACCACTACCACATCGACTATGATTATTTTAAATTTTAATTTTAAATAATAAAAATTTCACTTACCCCAAATTTCCGATATTGTAAGCCTGCTTGTTTTTTTAGCACAGAAAAAATCGTGAACATATAGCGCCATTTTAAAATTAAAACTCAAAATAAAAAAATTTACAAAATAGTTAGTGCCATCTTGAAATGTAAAACTCCATATATCAAAAATTTAATCATAATGACTATGTCATACTCGTACCTAGGGTATTTGATGACCTATCTATCTAAGAAAGCCAAATTTCAACCACGTAAAAAACGACTGTTAAAAGTTCAGGATCAAAGAATAATAATCAGAAACCTGTAAAGAGTCGCGCGCCTAGAATGGTGTTCGACCATCTCAGTTTGTGAGTTCGGTTTCACCTTCGCGGCCCTTTGCAAATTCTTAAATGTACACGATAAGTCTTAAAAGAGGGCGAAATCAAAGGTACAAAGAAAGGAACTCTGTCGCTCCAAAAAGGCTGCTGAAGGACAAAGACCATCACCACTACTACATCCACTATGATTATTCTAAATTTTATTTTTTAATAATAAAAATTTCACTTACCACCATGATTTGTTCTGATCCTAGTCTTCATACTAAGGTAAATCTATCCCCTCATAACAATAATTAAATTAATCCGTAGTCTGTTGGATGATGTCATCCAAATACAGAAAAAAATTTCGTTACAGCAATTATATTGCTCACATTCTCCATGGTCGTTGTTAGTTTATTGAATTAATTAATTGGATTTCGATACTTGACAATATCAATAAAAAATCACAACCCAAAAATCGATTAGTAATTACCTAATTGCTTTTGAGTGATGCACAGATCAAGATGCTAACAGTTGCAAACTTTTCTGCAATGAATATTTTACACAACCATTGCACGACTATTGCAGAAATATTGCAGAGTTTTGCAATAGTCTAATTGCGGCTTAACTCTATAACATTAATCCAATTTTTTTTACATAAAACCGAAATAAATTTTAACACAAAAAAGTTTTGTATCCATTTTGTTTTACTTTTAATTACATCACCTCATTTTTTTTGCAATACTTACGCAACAACGGAATATTATTCCGACGACAAAATTATATTTTTCTTTTAATTTAATTATAATTCAAATTTTACTAAAAGCACAATTGTTCTCATTTTTTTTATACAAGTTTTACTACAAACCATTCAATTTTTTCTAATTGTTTTTACTTCTAACTAATTTGACTACAACTTTATTTATTTATAACTAAATTTATTTAGTATAATTAATTTTTCATTCGAAATTAATAAACGAAAGCTACACAAAAATGAAAGGCAGGAACGTTTGAACTCATTGTTCTATTATAGGTAGAACGAACAATAAGAGTAAACATCACCAGCATCTGATCGGTTAAATTATATTTCAACGCTGATACTAGTCAAGGACAGCCGTTTTGTAACAACCACCACCAGATTCCACATAAAAGGTGATATGCCTACACCCTGTAAATTTCGCTGGTAACAAAGCTGATTTTACATGCTTCACCATCGGTTTGCTTCTAGTTCTCAGGATTTCACACACCTAATTTATTGTGGTAATTAATGTTAACAATGTTAACTCAACATCAACTATTGCCGATTCGTTTTTTAATATCTAGAAATGTCCTTGTTATCTACTTTCTCTCCATGTTCTTTATCGAAATTTTACAGAGCGGTTTTTCTTTATCTTCCTGTTTTGTCCTAATGTTACCAGAGTAACATGCAGACAGAACAGGCGTATGTGGTTGTCAATCAGTTTTCCATCTTTTTCACTTTTGGAAAGCATTTGCCATTTGCGTTCTCCATGGTAATGGGATATGCCCTACTGCCAGACTACTTCTGAAAATTTTCACGAGATTCGGTGATAGTCACTTCGCCTTCTTTAGGGTTATATTCACTTCGATTTCGTCTACTTGATACGGTTCGCCGCACTCGTCAGTACTCTGAGTAGAGTGATCTTACACTCCTTTCATTATCCAGATCGCTTATGGTCTTTGGTCGTGCGTAAACGTCCGATCTGCCTTCTAAGTAAAACATCTCAACACCCGTTTCCGTCAGCATCTTATACAGTCTAGCCACTAACGTTAGGAAATGTTTTCATAGAGGTTCTGAAGTTACTTTTCGTAGTTTTTCTGATTTAAGTATGTATTGTTCGTGGTTAACTCTTGTGTAGTCTTCCTGTATACTGGATTGTTTAGTTTTTTAAAAGAATCTCCATAGTGCTATTCTTAAGTTTGACAAAATCTTGCTCCACCAAGTGGCATTCTTCTGCTTTTTTCAGTAGTAATAAGGCAGCTTGATTTGTAATTTGTATTATTTGGCCATTGCACGATTGCCTCTGCTAATTAATGTTCCAGCGCGGTATAGTGTTTGACTATCGTTCTAACGGTTGCAAGCTGTATGCCGGTTCTCCTTAAATAGTTCACATTTTGTGTTCCTGAAATTTCTAGTAAAAAGTTTTCCCTCTTTCGTACTATCTGTTTCGAACAGATTAATTCTATGGTCCCATAAAAAGGGCTGACTTGAAATTCCAATTATGTACGTAATGTACCAATGCTTCTTATCGCTAGGTGTAACACCTGCCTGTCTTGTATTTTTTTTCAAAATTGAATGTGTTTCCAACGTTAAACACATTGAAGTTTTCTTATGTTAAAAATTTAATAGAAACTCTCCTCTTATTTGCGTCCGTTCTTCCCCATGTCATATTGTGAGCATTGGCGTCAAAACCGATTATTAGAGGCCATTTATTTTTGTTGTACCATTCCATCAACCCCTGTACCTCTCTGTGCAGTATCTATGTTCCGTTTCCTTCGTAGTATGCCGATTACTCCGGTGTAAAATGCAGCCGAGTGTAATGGTAATTGTTATGACCACCAAGTCTCTGGTGAGGTTATCTGCAAGAGTCTTTGCATGTGTACCTCAGGTTCTTGTATGTACGATGGCTTTTCCAAACCGGTAAATAATGATATTTTCAGTAATCGATAAGGTTGGCTTCGACCTTTCTTTGATTCCTAAAGTTATGCGTCGATCTGTGCCCCAAATCTGTGATTGACGATTACCTTGTGAGAGATTGGTAGTATTATTTCTTTTCCTGATCTCGTCACAACTAAATGTGTACCGATATTTTACTTTAGGTAGAACTTTCCCGTGCCAGTTTTCAGTCCACTCATCGTTATATTTTACTCCCACGAATCCAGGTCTGAATTAAATGCTTCTAAACCCAACCTTATGAATGCAACCTGTCGCCACTTTGTTTACCTTATCTTCGACCGACTCCGCTGCCACATTCAGCATCGTATGGGGATATTTTTTATCCAGAACCATTAGCCAGTCGCATTAATTGACTTGGAGTCACTAAGTCTTTGCCTCAACGGGTGTTACAACTCTCCTGACTGGCCTTTAGGTGGTAAGGGTGGGCTTTTTCCTTTCTCTTTACAACCGGAGTTGTACTGCTCCGCGCCTTAACAGTATTTTTTACTGCTAATACGTTCTCATCATCGGCTTGACGCAGATGCACTATTGTCGCTTGTGCCTACTCCATTCACCATGGTGACGTTGATTTTTGTATTTGTTTAATTTTTGTGATTATTTCTGTTCATTTTTGTGTTCCTGGAGTATCACGGGAAAAGACGGACAACCAAGATAGAGCACTGATGAGGAGGCTCTTTGGTATCGAAGTGGCTCCGTACTTGACACAAATGGGTTTCTAACCTCTTTGATCCTCGGCACGGTCGCATGACACCACTGATACTATCCATTTGCTGGTAATTTAACGTTACCCGCCCTTCACCTAGGTAATTTGTTTGACTCATCATATAAAATGAGATTGTGCACGACGTGGCATAATACGTTGAAAAAAAGTGGAGTGCAAAAGAACGTAGACCCGAAAGTGGCTTGTGTTGTGAAGCCTTCCAAATTAACAAATCCATCAAATTATTATTTTGTCCACATATTTGTATCATTCAAGGTGACCATTGTAATCATAGCGACCATGTAATCACATGCAGACTGTTAAGTCCTTTATACCATCCTCATATTCAAGAGCTGAAGATCTGTTTTAAAAAGCCAATAGTCTTGAATGGTCTGTTTTGCTGATATTTTCTATCCTTAGATAGTTTGATCCTAACATGCATCTTCGGAGCCCTAAAAGAGCCAAACATTCTCCTACAATGATTCATCCTCTTCAAGACAAAAACGACATGTTGCACCATTTTCTACTCGACGCCGTACCATATGCAAAACAAAAAGAAAGATGGCGTCAAATGGGCAAGATGTGATTTGTAACAAGTGCAATAGAAAAATTAATAAAATTACAAATACGTGGCTTTCTTGTAATAGTGACTGTGGAAATTGTTTTCATATTAAATTTGTTGGTATATCAGAAAAAAAAATTACATAAATTTAATAAGTGATAATGGAAAACAGTGGCTTTGTGTAAAATTTAAACTTGGACGTAATCGACGCTCATACAACATAATGACAACAAGTACGCCCAGTACTAACAATATAACAGATATATCAATGAAAACAACAGTAAGCACCAATGATATATTTGATAAGCTAACTAAAATGGAAATGGATATTGTTAGCCTAAAGCTGCAATTAGACTTTTGCAGAACTCTCCAATATTTCTGAAATAGTCGTGCAATGACTCATTGCAATGCCTTGCAATGAGTTCATTACCAAACTTTTCTGCAATGAATATTTTACACACTACCATTGCACGACTATTGCGGAAATATTGCAGAGTTCTGCAATAGTCTAATTGCGGCTTAAGAAATGAAGTTAATCAATATAAAATCGTTGCTGAATCATGGCCAAACGAAAACACAACTTTACGCAAAGAAAATAATAACTTTAAACACAATCTTGATCAGTTGGCTTACCATGGAAATAATAGCAAACAAAACAACCTTGATCATGACATTAAAATATGTGGTATTATTAAAAGTGATAACGAAAATTTAGATAATACAGTCACTCGAATAGCAGAACAGCTTGATATAAATATTACAGAGAGTGACATAAAAGAATGTTTCAGACGAAATATTACATCACGTGATTCTGGTCTACCTCCGAATATTATTGTACGGTTCAATAAGAAGCTTATACGTGATAATATATTGAACAATTTAAAATCACTACGCAAAAGCTGCTTCATCATTCAATACCAGTATGTTTAGTGTTAACCGTGAAAATATTACACCAATATATATTAATGAAAGACTAGCAAAATCAAATTCTTTCCTGTTTAAATGTGGTAGAGATCTGACGCGGAAAATGAAATTGAAATATGTGTGAATTCAAAATGGTAAAGTTCTTGTTAAAAAAACATTGGATGAGGCTTGTCCCATCGTTAATATCAAAAGTATAAATCAGCTGCATGAATTTAATCTCTGATGAACCAAATTTTACTTTACCATTTGAATCACACTCTCAATTTCATTCTCAAATAGAAACAGTTAAATTTTGCATTTTAAGTTCAATGAAATGTATGTACCTCAACTCTCGTAGTAGTGGAAACAAGATTGATGACGTGAATTATTTATTAAAACACGAATTGATCTAATTATTGTAACAGAGACATGGTTTTCAACTAGCGATGCCAAATTTTTTACTTTTCCAAATTATGTTTGCTATTCTGCAAGTAGACCAAAAACAAGTTGGTGGAGTAGGCATTTTTGTGCATAATTGTTATTCATCGAAAATAGTAAAAGTTTCAGTAATGATCACAGCAGCATTCTAACGGTAAATATAAAATTTGAAAATTGCAATATCAACATCATTAACATGTATAGACCTCCGAACCAAAATCAGAATGATGTGGACAATTTTTTGCAACTTCTAGACAGTGAATTCAGTAATCGCTCATTTTTATTTGGGGATCTTGATTTGAGTAAGATGGATGCTTATTTTTTTATTTAGCGTATGGTTTTTTTTGTGACACATTAAAAATTAAACTTAAAAATAGGTAGACTCTTCTATGAAATCTACCTAAAACAAAACATGGATACACATAGATGGATGCTAATACATGGAAATATGTATCAATAATATCGTCGAACGGTTTTTACATTTGTGATGCAAAATCGTTTACAAGGCCAATATCTAAAAGTTGTCTAGATCACCTGAATGTCAATAATTCAAAGTAAAATATTAATCAATATTTTGTAGAATATGAATCTTTTGATCACTGTATTATCTTTTCAGAATTTGTTTCAACAAAAGGAAAATTAAAATTTAAAGCTATGAAAAAGATCGATTCAATGCATAGACAAATTCACTTGGATCATCTATCTATAGTCCTGAATCCAATCAAATTATGCGAATCAGATGATTGCAATACTATTTATGAGTCTTTTATTGATCAGCTAGATGTTCATATTAGAAAAACATACGTATCTACTAAATAAAATCATAAAAAACATACAAATTTTATACAATTTAAACCCTGGATGGACTCTGAGTATCAATGTGTCATCATAGCAAAGAATCATTGGTTCTCAAAGTGGTGTAAGGACAGGAATAATATCTTACTCAAAACCGAATACAAATTCTGGAAACAGCAATCAGTGAATATTAGGCAGCGAAAAATCAAAGACTAGTATGGTAAACGATTGATTCAAAAATAGTTTAGGTGATATGAAAAAAAGCTGGAGATGCATCAAAGAGGTTCTTCACGATGGGGATACACCGGAAACAAATATTAATATTACACCTATTAATGGTCTGGACCATGTATCAGCTGTAATTGTTGAGGAAGTTAATATTCATTTCTCAGTATCAGGACAGCATATTGCAGAATCCATAAGATCATCTAATGAACTCACAATTGAACAGAAAGACATTAGCACAAATCATTTCCAATTATATACATAATCAAGACTAGATGTTCTTACTGCAATTGATGAGCTAAATAATACTACATCTCTAGGACCAGACGGCATTCCAACGAAGGTTTATAAATTCTGCAAAGAACTGCTTTGTGATTCTGTTGTTCAGATTATCAACAAATCATTCGTCACTGGTGAGGTCCCTGTAAATGCAAAACTAAGTTAAGTAATTCCAGTTTTTAAATCTGGGTCTAAAGAAGAGTATAATAACTACCGACCAATCTGCTTGGTTCCCGTTCTTAACAAAATAATTGTTTACAAACAACTAAATGCTTTCTTGATGCAGGAAAAAGTTATTAGTAGTCATCAGTAGGGATTTCGCTGCAAATCTAGTACACAATCAGCACTACATGATCTTGTTTCTACGTTACAGAATCACTGTGACGATAGAAATAAAGTAGCTGTGTTATTTGTGAATCTAAAAATCTCATTCGACACTGTAGATAGGGGTATTCTTCTATGCAAGCTGCGTTGGTATGGTATTAAAAGTATTGCTCTATCCTGGTTTGCAAGCTACCTTAGCAACAGACAACAGTACACAACCATTGGTGAAATTTGTAGTAGCAGAGGATCTGTAAAATTTGGTGTTCCGTTCCCCAAGGAAGTATTTTGGGGCCTGTTCGACTAGCGATGCCTGCCTGAATTTCGATAAAAGCAGGATAAGACTTAAACCATTAAACCCGCTAACCCTTAACGATTTTTACAATCAAACCAAATCGTTCTTATCTAAATTTATAACCCCGTAACTATTTAAACCCCTTACCCTATGACCTCAAGACTCCATAACCCTAAACCCCGTAAAACAGTCACAAAAACAAATATCACCCTGTCTGACTATATGTTTAATATATGCTTTTGGGGTCGCTGTAACCAAAGTACCACCACACATCAAGCTTTTAACATAACCTTGTTTTTTTTAAGGTTATGTTGATAAAACCTGAGGTGTTGATTTCAAACCGAATTCGACTGCAGCGACCTCAAAAACATTGTGACCAGAGATAGTTTGAGGAAACACTTTGGTGGATTTTACAAGGAGTACAAACATAATAATCCCGTTTACCAAGAAGCCTAAGTCTAACCTGAGACCAATCATCATGCGAGGTTCGGCAATTCTAATTGAATGGTATACAAAATATTTGGGAGTTATCCTACCAAGAGTCATACATCATGTATGGAGTAGAAAAGTGCAGCTCTAGTCGGGGAAAATAAATTAAAGAAGAAACAGAGACTCGCATGTATCTGCATAATTGAGTGGATCAGGACACACTGGTGTCAAATTGGATATACTCTGAGAATTAATTCGACTGCCCATTCAGGTCAAAAACATAGCTATAAGAAAGCAATCCTTGCATTTAACTTGGTAGTTATGGGCAAGAGAAAGATCATCGACACCAAACATTGAGCACAATTTTCCAGGGAAAATCTCTTGCCAGTGAAAAGTATGCACAAGACGGCACGGTCATAAGCAGCTCAATTTCTAAAGAAAATACATTTCGATGTTGAGCAAATAAAACAGAGCAGTGAAAATATTAAGCACAATCGGATCTGAGCAATAACGTAATAAAATCGTACGCGTTGTAAGATTATTTGCACCAAGACCAATGGTTAAACTTACGTCAGTGTATTTCAGATTACACTTTACGGAATTGAAAAATAAATATTGGCAAGATAAATTATCGGAACAGGTTTATATCCATCTTGTGAAACGGCAAACAGCTGTTAAGGCATATATCATTACATCCAAACTATTCAGAAACTGTGTAAGCAAGCTTTACGAGGTTTGTGATGGTAAGACATTATACTGAGTACATTAACATGTAGATAATGCAGGTTTTAATTCAAGATCAATTCAAAAAACAATAAGAGACAAGAGTGAGAACGAATGGTCTGAAGCTTCCAACAACGCCACTGGACTAAGATAGTATCAATAATATGTTCAGGATTGAAAAGGATCATTTTAATAATACTGACAGACTTACTCATAGGACACCGCAGAAAGTAGCATTAAAAATTTGGAATGTGGCAGATGAAAACCTTTTTTGAAATTCGTGTTTGAACTTGTCAACAAAGATTTGCTCACGGAAAAAACGGCATTTTTATCTCTTGTAGCGAAATATAATGTTTTTATCAACTTATGCATGATAATTTTTTGTTAAGACAGACACAGTTTAAAATTCTGACATAATTTCTCCATCTAGAATCCTGGGCTTGAATTGAACGGAAACATACGCAAAAACGCAAATACCATTGGTATAACTTTTGTACGACTTGCCTGATTGAGGTTTTTTTCTCATTATATATTTGTTTGATCGAAACTAGGGTTCATAACTATAGACATCAGAAGTTGGCACTGTATTCAAGTTTTTTCACAAAAAATAAAAAATTTGCTCTGTGTCAAAATACAAAGCCAAACATAAACCTTACTTTCACACAACGTCAAAATCACAAAAATTTTCCTTTCAACTGGTCTTAGCTCAAACCAAAATGTGGTCCATTCTAATATCGAATCTTTACGTGATTAGTTTTCTTTCTTCTAATGGTTTCACTTCTGCCTTCTTCTTTCTCTTCTTCAACTGCAATAATACAATAACAATAATTCAATCAACTGCAATTATTATCACAATAACAAGTGCATCCAATAATTTTGATTTGGTATTGATTTAACGAACTTTTGTCAAAATTATAATTTGTTTTCTTTATTATTGTTGTCGGCATTGATTTTCTGAGTGATATATAATAACAATTGTAGTAGTTTTAATTATGTATTTAAATAAATCTTTGTAAATAATATCTTTTTTAATTCGGTTACTTTAAGAAAAGTTGGATCTCTCATGTTTATTGAATTAACCAACTGTTAAAAGGCGTATGATTATAAAAATAAAATATAAAATAAATGAAAAGAAAACGCTTGAAAAAAATGTAAAAATAAACTACTTTTCCTGAAAAACAAAAGGTTGTTTAATAATTTACAAGTTCCACTCGTTAACATGTCAAGTATGTAATCATATAAACCGTTTTCTGAAATATTTTTCTTTTTACTATTTTCCTCTTTGAAAACACATTAATATAAAACTTAAAAAAGAAAAAAAAAAAGAAATCTTGGATATTACTTACACAAAAAATTAATTTTACTGATGATGTTCAATATCCATCGTATGCAAAGATTAGTCTTTAAAAAAATTAGTTAGGAACACAGTCAGTCAAATCAGAAATTTGTAAAATACAGTTTGACATTCGTAACATATATACTAATCCTCTGCCATCAAAAAATTTCATTCCTCGACATTTTAAAATAATCATGTGAAACATTTTTCCATCATTTTCTATTTAATATTATTTTTCATTTTCATCAAATATGCTCTTTGATAACACAAAACAAGAAAAGAAAATCGTAAAAATGAAAATCTTTTGGTTTTAATAATCATCAAATGAAAATTTTATTTTTTGTGAATTAAATGAAATTAAAATTTTTTTTACAAAGAAAGTTACCAAAAAAAAATTGAATTGAATTGTTTTGTTTTGTAGATTTTCCGAATAAACCGAAGAAAATGGAAATTAATTGAATTTTTTATCTGTGCCGGTTTTGGTATACATGTAACGAATTTTTTATGAACGTATGATGAAGTTGAAATGATTTTTTTTACTGCATGATAACTTTATCATTTTTTGATTATTCAAAATTAAAAGGATATAAGCTGTTTTTTTTATGTTCGTTCGTCTGTTATTCTCTTTGTTTTATGTAATCTGTAAGATTAAGGAAATAATAAGCTAGAGGGTGTTTATTCGTTTTTTTTTTTCATTCTTGGTATGGCAAACAAATATGGGTTTTTTCCAAATTTTAATTTAAATTTTCTTTTGATTTTGTTTCTATATCTTGAAGAAATTGAATATTTATTGTAATTTGTTTACCGGAGGTTTTTGTTTTCATTTTTTATTTGTTTTATGTTATGATAAAGGAAATTTTGATTGGATCAGTTTGAATTTGACTGAAGTTTGAATATTATTTATTTAAATTGAAAAATATGAAAATTGTAGGTAGAATTTTTCAAGTAAATAATTTGAAATGGTTTTACTTCCTGAAAAATATTTCGGGCGTGGGCAAATTTTTGCTCAATAAAATCAGTTGCCTGGGTTGCAAGAGCTAGTTGGATTTACCACAACATCGGGTTTAGTAGAAGAAAGTGTGTGTGTATGTGTGTGTGTGAGAGAGAGAGAGAGAGAGAGAGAGAGAGAGAGAGAGAGAGAGAGAGAGAGAGAGAGAGAGAGAGAGAGAGAGAGAGAGAGAGAGAGAGAGAGAGAGAGAGAGAGAGAGAGAGAGAGAGAGAGAGACGAAGGATTCCAACAAATCACTTCTCTCTTCTCTCCACAATCCACATCCCTCTGCCTATTACCATTATTTTATTTCTTACTAATCTCAACAATCACATTTTAATTAAAAGAAGGCAAATTATATTACATGTTTCATTATTATTATTCAATTTGTTTTGTTTTTGAAGAAAATGTGATAAGGAAGGAAGTATGTCGTTATGTTGTTGTTGGTATTATTATATTTATAATTATTGGTTTAATTTAATTTTACTTTAAGAAATTAAATGAAAAACAAAAACCATCTGTAATTATTATTATTTAATTAATTTTTTTTGTGTTTTTTATGTTGTATTCTTAGCATATAGAATGAAATGCGATTATCGTTATAGGTTGCTTGAATTTAATAAGATGATTATTGAATTTTGGTTTTGTTTGTATAGAATGTTTTGTTATTAATGGTGAACCATGTTATCGGTAAGACATGTTTGAAATATAATTATGTTTGTTGCCAACTCATCCATTACGTAAGTTTTCAGTGTAAATATATGTTGAAAGTCACACAAAATGATAATGTTATCGGTATTGTTTTCATTCACTACAGTCGTACATAAAAATATTTTAGAAAAAATTAGATTATTTATTAGTTTCAATATCCAGTGTCCATAAATACAAACGAACAAGGTAACGAAATGTATGTCACTTTTAACACTAAGATGAACAATGAAATAGATTTTTTTTTTAATTCGCGAAGATGTGATAAATTTTAGAAATACCACATGAGCGACAAAAAATTTTCAATTTGCCAAAACCTGCCAAATCTAAAATTTTCTACTACGAAAAAAACGTCATCCTCGATGGCACTAGTTGATGTGTGTAACGTTTGGATTCTATGTTCTAATTTGAAACTACTGACATTGTCGCTGGTCGGTATTGCACGTGTTGTACTTCGGATTCACTGTTTTTGAAATTTCAAATATCTCAAAAAAACAGTCAAGGTTTTAAAATAATCTTATTCTTCCTTTCTAATTTCCCAAAGCAATTTAAATTAACGATAAAAAAACAAATTTGCAACCGCAAATTAAGATCTTCCAAATAAATCCAAACATCTCACCTTTTCTACCCCAATCGTGATTTAATATAGAAAAAAATCTACCTGTATCTTCTATTCACAAAAAAAAACAAAATTTATGAACAGTCATATAATTTTTCGTCCGTCAGTTTAAAATTTTATTTTTACAATAAAAGATACAATTTACCACAAATACATATATGTAATTATTCTATATATTTACCATAGAAATAAACATAAATAAATACAAACATATCCATATAAAAAGAGAGACCCAGGAGTTCAAAATTCTTTCCAACAAAAAACCAGTTTTTAGTTTTCTTACAAAAGAAACAGAAAATTTTAACTTTAAAATTTACTTTTTCTTTCTTGAATGAAACATATATGTACGTAGTTGGGTTGAGAAGTAAATATCTAATCAATGGAATTTTTTACATTTTTAAATAATCATATTTATGTTGTAATAAGAATAAACATAAATTTGGCAACCCTGAAGTGAGAAAAAAACCGATTCGCGACTTGATACTTTTTGTTTCAACATTGCGTTTGAGGAGCTTGAACATTGAACATATCTTAAATTTACATTTCTTGAGCGGTTTTTGTATGCGGATTTAGTAATGAAAACCTGCGATCCTTGCATTGGTTTAGGCCCTCATGAACTTTTTGTTTATAGTATCGAAGTTGAATCCCGGACCGATTGACTCCTGGGTGGGATCTTTTCATTTGGTAGTGTTGGAGACATGAACATTGACGACCTTTTAATAAGTTGACATCATAGTTCGACGATCCCATTTTATTCAAAGAGAAATATTGTTGAACGTGACCCGCTGATATAACTGATTGAGACTCGTTTGTGTTTGTAGTCGCTCGTTTAATAACAGAAGTTCAATGCTTTAAAGAAAATGTTATTGTGAGTCGTAGTCGTAATCCAGGTCATCCATCAAATTCTGTCATATCTAGCAAATTCCTATTCTAAAAACTTAATGAAATAAGTTATCAACCTATCCTGGTTTAGTATAATTCGATGAAAAAGAAATAATTTTTTATTCTATTGTTTGTTAGTCATATCTCTTATTTTCGTAGTTCCCTTTTATCTTGTCTACAATTTTTATTTTAAAATTTAAATAAATAATTCTTCGAATATTTCCCCTCTAAAATAATAACTTTTTATAAGTCATAAATATGGAAATGTTGAGAATGAAACTGTGTTTTTTATTGTAATTGTATGACATATTTTGTTAAATGGTGAAATAAAATACTTGTCTGCATTTGCGGTTTTCGTGATAAATTAATAAAACATTTTTCGATCAATTTTTAGCATAAAGATGCTTTGATCTGTGAAGACAGTCGGCTCGAAGGACCATGTTTACGTACTGTATATAAACAATACAATCAAATAAACAATCGGGCTTAGAGTTATAATTTGTTTTGGAATTTTAAAATATCTATAATGTGGCTTTCATTTGCACCCAAAGGTGCGTTTTCAACATAACTTCTGAAACGGTTATATTAGTATTGACGATTCTTGACATAGAATAATCTTAAGTACTGATGTGCTTTTGCTGTTTATAAAAATCGCCCTCCACGTTAAAGGAGCAAATGAAAATTTACCATCACTCCGAATGTTCGACTTAGCAATATACCTCGGGATCACATTGGGCAAGAAACTTCAGCATCAATTCATATTGTAGCAGGTCAACAAGGAAGCCTTTGCGGTTTAACCATCAATGCCAAGTGTAAAAATGGAAACTTTTACCTAGTTTAGGTCATTGGTCTTCCATGTTCTTTATCAAATCTATGCTATTTCACATAGTGAACTTACCCTTTTTATGGTGTAAAATAATAGATGGTGGAAAAAGTATGGTTATGGAAAAGAACATAGTGATTTCGGGCGTTTTAATAGCTCCTTTTGTTTCTATTACCATTTAGGTATACACAAAGTAGAAAACGTTGAAATAACTTGAACATTGGTTTGCGATAAATGGCTAAGTAATTTGGCTTTTAAAAATCAAATAACGTTAGTAATGAACATCAACGTTGAACATCAACGAAGTGGCATAGCAGGCCGCGTACCTTGCGAGAGTTATTTACAGCCCCAAACTAGCTTCAGTAAGTGGGGTCCAACGAAGAATTTACTGCTGCTCCAGCACAAATATCAGTCTTGTACGTGTATTTCGATATGGAAACGGATCAAAGAGAAGCGAAGTGGAATAAGCAGACTCTGGCGACCCCCGTATACGAAAAGAACCCCGATCACCACGTCCAATCCCATAATTCTAACACATTCACACACTCTCGCACTTCATCCACTCACTCACACACAAACATACACACATACTCACACACACATGCACACATCCATGCCCATACGTGCATTCACACTACGCGATACAGCCAAGCTACCATATTCAATCAAACAGATTAGCTTGATATCATTTTCATGATTGATGATATGTATGATATGAGATGTCCAACCAGAATATCAACTATTTTGGTTTCCGTTGTAGAATAGTAGGCAAGATTGTATTTGTTTCTGGAATGTTTTATTTGAACCTTCAGAAGTTTTTTCAGGCTCAATTGCATGACGAAAAAAATGTTTAGGAAAAGAATATCAGATGACGAAAGATCTTGTGTTTGTGAATATAATGACAAAAAAATTTATGTTTAACAAAAGTTAGTGCATGACTTCGTTGTGAGAGTTGATCTTGGTTTAACTTTTCGGTAACCGATTGTAATGCTTTCAATGCAACATTTCGTACATCAGAATTTACTAAAAGCTGTTCAACGGCTTCTACTAGTATAGACTGATAATACTTGTACACCCCATTCCATGAATCCATTAATGATGTCAATATATCTCCGTGTTTTGGAATTGTTTTTAATAAAATCACATTAGGACCACACATATGTTTAACAAACGAGATGCACATCCCCAAATGCCGTTGTAACATTTCTTCCAATTTCGTTCCAAGTTTAATAAAAAAAAGCATTCCCTAAAAATGTTCCAAAGATAATATTGAAATCATTTTCACATTGCAATGTAATATACGAACTATCGAATTGACAAAACAACACCCGTTGAGATGAAATAATTGGACTAAATATTTGTATGATATCATTTAAATGAATATATTCCTTTTTGTCCGCAATATCTTTTTTCACTAATCTAATCGTTACTGCTAATTCACGAAGTTTGTTTTTCAATACATCATCAAATTTACGATAAACTAAATCATTTTATCGATTAAATATTAATAAGCCATCCATTTTTAATTTTAATCACTTTTAAGTTTTTTTTATAACAATGAAATTTTTGTTTTTAATAATTATGCAAAATTCTTGTTCACATGCTTCCAATTGGATTATGACAGTCATACGCGCATGCAACACATATACTCGCACATACATACCCACATCCACACATCAATATTCACACACTCATACACCTACACACATCCATATTCATTCATACATATAAATAAAACAAAACTAAAATATGACTCACCCCAAGGTTAGTCCAGTTCCCACTCCATGTCCTTCGAATTAGCAGGTCATCCCCTCAATTTTACTTTCATCGTTACACATTGTAAATGGAACCGAGTTCCTATATATTAAAATATCCTTTTTGCACAAAACTACAAGACCCCTTATTCAATCCAGGATTTACTATATCTTCAAAATCAAAAATTTCTGTAGTCTTTTTACTACAAGCACAATAACAGCGTCTCCAACCCAATTTTTATTGCTGAAAACTATGAAATCATACACTATTCATTTATTAGGCTAGTCGTATGACCAGTATGATATTTATAACAGCACACATAATTTTTTTGGAGCACAACTAAAGCTGGGTTATTTTAAATATTCCACAAAAAATTTCAATTACTATTTTGTGGCAAACAGTACATTCCACCTTAGTTATGATAGTATTGTTTCTGTAGTATCCACACACAAAACATGAAACCAAGGATAGATTTAACAAAAAAACTTTTGCCGCTTTTTATTCACCAATTTTTTTTATAATTTGGCAACAAAAAACTTTTTGTTTGTTTAAAATTTTACTTATATAATTTTTATACACCAAATTCAATCTATGGCGGATGGCCACTACAGAATTTTCCACAGCAAAAATGAATATATTTAAATCTTGATTGTAATATAAGATGAAATATTTGTGGTAATGACTTAACAAAAATGAATACTGTACTATGACTTAATTGTTCTTAATTTAAACTAAAATTGTACTATTGACCTTTACAAATAATTGCACTACAACATAAATCTTTTTTTTTTGGTTTTAGCATTATTTTATCACATTTAAGAGCATTCTAATAATTGAACTAAATGTTTTCTTATTTTTTTTTTACAATAATTTATCAAAATTCAGTTGAGTACCTTTACGAAACTCCCGAAACAAAGAATTTTTTAGTCGACAATACATGCAATGTGTAAATATGTCAATCAGCCGAGAATGACTCCAATCAGAAAAATGGCAATAGACTAAGAGACAGAGGGGCTCTATCGGCCGGTATTTATAGCTCAAAAAAGGCCGTTTTCAAACGACAACAAACAAATGGTAGTCATTATCTGGTAGATTGAATCAAAACCACTAAGGAGATTGCACATCTGTTACGTAATAAACTTGAGAAAAAAATATTGTAAGAGATGATTACGAATTGAATGTAAGAAATTGTGTTAAAAAAAAAGAATTTAACAAAAACAATTTCAAAAGTTATTGACATTAAAGCAAACGAGCAGTAATATATTGAACTCAATTTATAAATTAGTGCATGTGAGAAAGTAGGGCGACTCTAAATTATGGGTATTGAACAACTGCTTCGTAACAGTGGTCTGCTAGGAACGTAAGCAAAACCAAAAACTCTTGGCCTACCTTCGATTAAGTACTTTTTGAGAAATTATCAGGATCAGTAGAAGGTAGTTTTAAACCTACTATGTGTGTGCCCTGCATTGGTCTATTTTCGACAAACGTATTTTGAATCGCAAGAAATGGGTGGATGGTTCGGTGGGTTGTGCGATCGATTACGGCATATTGTGATATCAGATAAATTGTACTCGCCACAAATGAATGATGGTAGGGTCGAATGTATCGTATGATTGGTGGGATCGGTCGGATGGATGGGTCGATTGGTTGGTCTAACTTCGCCGGGAAAAAGTATTTATATTTGTTCATCGCATCAATGATAGTTTATGATGAATCTTCTTCCTTGCTTTATGATTTCAAAATTATAAAAGAATTTCAAAATTCCGTCTTTATGATGTCGCTGTAGTTTAATCTGAAGATTTAGCATTATTTGATCGCAGGATTCTTCTATTATTGGTTACTGTCTGTCGTTCTTCTTCGGTGATCCCATACAGTTTTTGATGTTTTTGTGTTTGTTGAAGCTAACTATTCGAAGGTCTGCCACGAGCTCGACACTGTAACAGACGTAACTGAAGCTTTCTTAATAACATTTGTCTCTTCTTTTTCAGTTATGTTCTCAAACCATTTAACGCGATCCTTTTCAATCTTCTGCCAAATGTCTTCTTGAATATTTAGTTCGTTCTTTAATTTTGATATGCTTATTTCGTAGTCGATCCTTTCTACCTACACCAAGACTCAGAGGATTTCTGCATGTGTTTCTCGTAGAAAGATCAACATTTGACGTAGATCAGGGCAGGGCGGACTACCGTTGAGTAGAAACAGGTCGGTAATACTTCATTTCCCAGCATATAATCAGGTCTAGGTGCGAAACGGTCAGCAAATGGGCAGAAAAGGTTTTCGTGTTTATCCTACTGACTCGCAATCCATTATCTTCCAAAGTGTTATCTTCCATTTGGTGTACACACTTCGAGTAGGAGCATAACGTCGTCACTGACAAGAGTAATATCATCTGCGAATAACAGTATTTCTAGCAGAGCGTCAGTAACGTTTTGAGTCAAGTAATTGATCACTACTATGAACAAAAAGGAGTTAGAACGCTGCCTTGGTGTATGTCTACGTTTACTGAGAAGGGTGCTGTTGTTCCTTCCGTAGATCTTACTTAAGCTGTCGCATTTTGGTATATAGCTTGAATCAACATCATATAATACACAGAAACACCTTGGTACTATGTCAACTGCTTTTTCTAGATCTATGAATATTACATGGAGATTTTTCTTGGCGTCGCGATATTTTTCTATCTGTATCCAGAGAGCTTGAATAGCGTCAGCTGTTGACTTTCCACTCACACAGTCACATTGTTTGGAATGTAGTTTTTACTGGAGCATCCCCACTAATCGATTAGCAATGGCTCTTTCTCATATTTTTATAGTATGAGAGGTCAATTTGATACCTCGATAATATCCACAATCTCTTGAATCTTCCTTTTTTATAGAACGGGAGGAAGAAACCTTCTCTGAAACCGTTCGGTAGGGGGTCACCATTTTTGATTTTATTAAAGAGGATTGGTAGAAATCGTGTACCACTTGCTCCACATTGCTTCCACAGTTCAGTAGGTATTTCATCAGGACCTGTAACTTTGCCATTTTTCGTTTGATTAATCGCTGTTTGCACCTCTTTGTTAGTAAAATCTTCAACACCTACTGCAGCAATTTGCGGTGCCATAGGTCTTAAATTTCTGGAAAACTCCTCATTCATAAGCTTTTCAAAATACTTTTGAATTTTTTGAGATCAAGTAAACTCAAGTAAGTAAAGAAGTAATTGGAATATTTTCAATTCAAAGGTATGGTTTGAAGTTTCTCAGAAAAAAACTTCACTTCACATTTTTCGTGTTTTGGTTGGGATTCGAACCTACCTCGTCAGTGCCCGGCTCGAATCCTTGGGTAGACACGCTTTTCAAAATACTTTTTTCAAGCAATTACAATTTCTTCGTCCTTCGTAAGCAGGTTTTCGTTTTCATCAAAAATAAACTTTGGTGAGTAGATATCTTTACAATCGATTCTTCTCTTGGATGCAATTTTATATAGCGTGTTTTGTTCTCCACTCGTTACCAAATCATCGCAAAATGTCTGGCAAGCTATCGCTTTTGCTTGCGATACAGCAGCCCGGCCAGGTTCTTCTCTTCGACATATTTGGCTTTTAGTCTATCTTTCTCAGCCAAGGACGTTCGATCACATTTACACCATGCAATGCATGCCTGCCTTTTCTCTGAAACATCTTTGCTGTTGGATGGATGAGCTAGTTGGGGGATCGACCAATTGGGTGGGTCGGTCGAATGGATCTGTAAGTATGTTGGTTGGGTTAGTCGGATTGGTCGGCTGGTGGGCTGGGTGGTTGAAAAGGTTAGACGGCTGGGTCGGTCGATTTGTCGAATTTATTGCATCACATCGGGATATCAGATCGATTACGCTCGGAAAAAATAATGGGAATGGATCGGTCGATTGGGCGAGTCGGTTGGTTTAATTTTGCCGGGAAAACGAAGGCATATCGCGACATCGGATCACTGGATCGAATTTACGCTAAAGCAAAAGTACTTGGTCTACTTACCTTAATTTATTGAGAAGTTGGTATGATAAGGAGGACACAGTGTTACACCTGCTATGTGTGACAGTCGTATTTTGAATCGAAATAAATGTGCGGACGGTTCGATTGTATGGGTCGGTCGACTTGGGAGATTGTTAGAATGGGTGGGTCGATTGGATGGATGTGTTGTTGGATTGTGTGGGTCGGTTTATTAGAATCAGCGGTTGGTTGTTTGGGGCGGAGGCGGTTGGTTGAAAGGGTCGTTTAGATAGGTAGATCAGTCCGCTGGATAGATTAATCGGTTGGGTAGGATGATTGGCTGAGTAGGATAGTAAGCTGCATGGTAGAGAGGGCCGTTTGGTATGGTGTATGTGGGTGTCTGTGGGTTGGCTCAGTAAGTGGGTTGTCTGGGTTTGTTGTGTAAGTGGGTCAGTCATGATTTGGGTCAGTCGGTCGGTCGATTGAGTGGGTGGGTGAGTAGAACGCTTGGATCAATGGTTCGGTTTTTTTTAGGTGAATGGTTCGGTTTGTAGAGTGTGTGTTGGTCGATTCGGCTGGTAAGTGGATTGCACAGTTGGGTGAGTAGTGCGGGATGATGGGGGAAACCCTAGATATGCGTGGTGGGGGTTGGCGAAAAGTTTATTGGCCGGGCGCTAGGGAGGTGGATCCTTACCAATCCAAGTTAGTATTTGGGTGGGTTATTGGAATCGGTGAGTTGATGTCTTGTTTGAAATTTTTTCAATTGTTATTTGTTGCTCTCCTAAATGAATGTTTCGAACAGATGTTAATTCTAAACTTATTAGTGTGTTGACTAAATATTGACTTAATGTAATGTGTTATATTACATCTAACTTAATGTATTTATGTGCAATTTTGAATGATTGAATGAATTTTGCAAATCTCCAAGTTGTAATTTCTAATTTTTGTTCCTCTGTAGTCTATATCAAATTCAAAATGGAAATGCTAAAACTTTGGAAGTTATTGAATTAAGTAATGGAAGTAGGTTGGGAGTCTCTCGAATGCGTTTTTATGTTCTACGATTTTAATGCAACTTTTAAATGGGTTTGTAATAGTTTTAGGCATAGAAAAATAATAAAATTAAAATAAAGATTATGAATTTTTAAATACATTTTATAAAAATTAAAATAAAATACATGCAAATTTTAACTCAATGTTTTGGATTGTTACTCCAAATTAAGCAGAATATTAGAAAAACTAAAATTATTGTCTGAGAAAAAACAATAATAACAAAACATTCAAAAGAAGGTCGATTAATAAATTGATGCTAAAATATTCAATGATTAAAAAGAATAAAAACACATTTACAATGGAAATGAAGTTAATTAATTTCTCACATCAAATTTTCAATTCGCGACAAACTCAACGTTTATATTCACGACAAGGTCGTTAATTATGAATGCATTGAGCAAAGTTTTAGGTAAATTTTAGTTTTAAGCAACCTAAGTGTTCTTCGTTCTTCATATTCTTTTCGTTCCATCATTTGAAATGCAACACATCAATAACAATATTTTTTTTTACCATTAAAAGCCATTCTCTTTTCTGAAACAAAAATATTTAGATTTTATTTTAACTGCGGTTTTACTTATATTTTGATAAAAAACAATTTATTCATTACTCGATTTTCACATTAAAAAATTGTATTTGCGATTGTAAGATATACATAATTTTATTATAATTTTGTTTCTGGTACAACAAATATAAAATATTTAAATTTTTAATTATGAAATTTCTTTGTCTTATAAATATTTAATTTTTTATAGAATTTTGATTGTAACAGTGCGGCAATTTATTTCTTATTGGTCAAAATTAATTCAGTTGAATTCTTTGTGGTTTAGCCTTGAAGAGTTATTATTTTTTATTTTTATGTTGGTCGGTTGATTTTTTTTATTACGATCAATATAAAAATGTAATCCTTTAATCTAAACAAATAACCTCTGATACATACACAGATATTAAATCTAAGTATATCATGTATCTCATAAGTATCTCATACATATTATACAATTTTTAAAATTTAAATATCTCAGAGTATGTTGTAACTCTTTTTCAAACAATAATCGTATAAAGTAAATCGATTTTCTGCTTTAAAATAAAAAGAATGAAAAACTCGAAGCTTTTCTCAAATTATCTTATCCATCTTCAAACCATAACGAATAATAAATTGCCTTATATTCCTCATATATTCACATTCTAAAAGTAGAAAATAAATATCTTTGTTTTGCACACAAAAAAAAAATTAAGTTATATTTTCTTATTCTTTTTCTTACTTCGTATAACAACATACACGTAAGAATTTTTACATCTTTAAACCTCCTTCGAATCAGATTAAAAGTTATCTCTTTTTCTTGTTTTTTGGTGGAAATAAAATAAAATGTATCTATATCAGATATTTTTGTTGGTTTGGTTGTTTATTTTTACTGGTTGGGAAAGTATTAAAAAGTTGGAATCGTTGGCATCAACACCTAATGGTAGCTCAACTTGTGTTATTCCCAAATTCTTTTTCTATTACTTAATCTCTAGCAATAATAACTATTGTTTCCAGTACCTACACTGTACCCTAAAGATATAATCATATAAAAGCAATACAATAATTGGATTTTTGTATCATTTCGAATTAAAATGAAATAAAAAAAAAATCGTTCATCCAATTACTTTGCTTTACTTAAGTAGTTAAATATAATTTCATTTCATTCCATGTTGGCCTTTGTATTTTGTGTCCCGCCAGGTTTCCTATTTTCTTTTCTATATAATTATTATTTTTTCTTAGTTGCTTTTCCGTATTAAATTTGTTGTTGCAGCCTTATGGGTTACAGGTAAATTTATTTTACTTTGTTATAAAGTAATTTAAAGGTTTTTACAAAAAGGTTTTTTGGGGACTTTTTTTTTAATTTTATTTATGTAGCTAAAAGTTGGACTTTTTGTGGAACCGTAAAATAGGACTAAACAACTAATCCCAGGTTATTGAATTTAATCTGTTCTAGTTTCGATTTCGATGGTGTTAAGGATAATCAAAGAAGTTATTTATTAAAATGTGTGGGTGGATAGTTTTGCTTCGAATAGGAAATTAAATACTTAAGGTAATTTTCCATGAAATTTTGGTTTGTGGTTTTTATTGAAAAGAAAATGTGACAACTTCTTTTTACAAAAAAGTAATTGTTCTTAGTAGGTTTAATCGCATTTTGAAGAGAATCTGAAATTGCATGCACTTGTACCCTTTATGACCAGGTAAACATACAAGTCTATCACAGTTGATTTCTGTAATCTTTTGTAAATTCTGGTAGCATGCCTTGTTGTCGTGCATTTAGTTGTGAGCCCCAACACCCCTTTACCAGTGCCTTAGTTTATTTTGGAGTTATTCGTAAACCAGACGCTAACGTTGCGTTGTAGTGACCCTAGTCAGCTGTAAATACCTCTACCGGTCTCTATGTTGACAATATTTTTCTGTCTAGATCTGGAGTTAAAGTTTTACTTAGTGAATATCTATTCTCAAACTTGATCATATATTAAACCACAAAAATTATCTTATAATCAATTTTTCGGATGTCAACAACCAATCAGTGATGAGGACCGACCGTCTCGCCGTATTGATCTCTTTTTGTAAAAATTTAAGCCCCTACGAACATAATAATGAGTTTCATAGATTTCACAATCTATCAATTATTTAAACGCATTGTGTTCTCCCTATGTGTGCAACAAAATTTTTTTAATGGAAACAAATTACCACTTTCAACTAATTTTAAAAAATTATTTGGTCCTGGTTTTAAAAAACCTAAAGAAAAACAAAATTTTGACCAAGGGTTTAAACTGAGCTTGACAACTTATGTTCTATTGACTCCATTGTAAATTTAAAAAATATTTTACATCAAAAAATTGTTACGATTCTAACATAATCGTTTTGGTTTACGATAAATAGCATTGTAATCTTGGCAGAACCAACATATAGTTTCCTGTTTTGATGATATCGGAAAAAACTAAATTATTCTTGAAATAAATGAATAAATTGATTTATTAGTGACAAATTATTTTTAAGTACACACACACACACTTTGTGCTTAAAAGCTACATTTATTAAAACTCATTGTCCTTCCCCAACAAAATTTTCTTCAACATAAAAATCAAAATTAAAAATTAAAATTTCAAAAATTTAGCAACGAATTTTGTTAAATTTATACCCAAGCACATCACCATACCAAAACCAATAAATTCAACACAAAATAAACATTTTTCCTTTAATTACTTTTCATATTGTTTTTTTTTTTTGTTCTTATTCAATTTCCTTAAACGAAAAATATTTCCGAAAATATAATTTATTATCAAAAAAAAAAAACAAAATTCTACTTAAACAAAATCAATAAATCAATTAAAATTTTATATTCTGTTTTAACAAAACAAAAATAAGCAAACAAAAAAAATTATAATAATAAATTATTTACGTTTTTCTTTTTTATTTCCACAGAAAAATCTTAAGAAAAAAAAGCTCAAGAATATGAAAAACTGAAATTTCAATTTTTTTATTTTTATTATGTTCAAAAAGCTCAAAGTCAAAACAGAAATAATATAAAATAATAATAGTTTTTTTTATTATTATTTTTAGTGTAAAAAAAAAAATTCGCATAAGCTTTTTGATTTTCTTTTACATGAAAAAATCTTTAAGATAAAGAAAAGTTTATGATTTTAAATTTTATTTAGTTTTTTGTTTTCTGTTTGATTTATTTTTAATTTGTTCTCTTATCAATAAATAAAAAAAAAATACAAAAAAAATTTAAAGTAATTTGAAATTTTTATTTTTAAAATATAAAAAAAAAATGATTTTAAAAATGGGATCAAATTGGTGTTCGATATTTTCTTTGATTTTAATTGTATTCATGGTGGATTATGTATCAAGTGATTATGAAAATACATGGAATTTTTATTATGAACAACCATGTTGTGGAAATACAAACGGACAACACCATTTAAGACATCATAGAGGTAAATTTTTATATTTTTTTTAATATATTTAAATAGTACTTTATTTATTATATATAGTTGAATAATTGAAAAATAAAACATTTGAGGATGGATTGAAACATTTCCTGACACTAACCGCCAAATCCAAATTACGATACCATACAAATTAGTCCCAGTTTTTGGAATTTTAGTTTTAACGGGTTTGTTTGTAATCATGTCGGTTATTCTATTTCCGAATACTTAAAAAAATTAAAATACAGAAAAAAAAATTTGACGTAAAATAAAATTTTTTTTTTTTTTTTAAGGATGTGTAATATGTAGCGACCCTTACCATTCTATAGTTTTAGACTCAAACTAGCAAAAAATAGTAATATATAATTCTAAATTCAAACTTCCGTTTCTCCTTTGAGTTATCATTTTTGTTGACACTCTATAGTTATTAAAATATTTTAACGAAACTTTGGTGTTTGATTTGGTTAGTATGGTAAAGAAGTACAGAATAAATAAAACTTTGATAACATCATAATTCAAAATGGCGGACTATTTTTAATTTAAGATACCAATGTTGGAAGTTCTCCTAAAGAAAAAGAATCAGTTGAATATATCTACTTCACAACTGATGACGTTCTTTTTACCAAACATAATTTTCACTTCCTAATATAATATCAAGGTATAAAAGCTTATACTCATTCTTCTTTATGTTAGTTTACAAAAAATAAAATAATAAATTGAGTTATTTCAGAATTCCTTATTGTAACATACAATTTCAACTGTCTATATCAGTGATCGCAAATACGTGGCACGCGTGCCAGACCTGGCACGTTTGAAAATTTGTCTGGCACGGCAAACATTTTGAAATTGTGTCCAAAATTGTTCCTAAATTCGCGTTTTAGGAATCACAATAAAGAAAAGATTTTTTCAGATATTTTGTAATAGGTTAAATATTACTGTTAGTCCAGTAAAAGACGGTAAAAATAGTAGGGAACCTCCGAATTCTTTGAATCAGCATCGATTTGCCTGAAATGCCCGAATCGATTTGCCTGAAAAATTCAAATTAAGCTTAACACACCCTCCATTTCAAAATCTACCCTGTGCGCTTTTATTTTTAGGGGCGAAAACTACCCGTTATTGTCAAAACTTATTAAGCTACAAATTAAATCTTAACAGATCGAAATAAAGATCACAACCACATATATCAACCCTTAAAAACCACCCACTATTATGATTACATTAAAAAAAGTTATTACGGGTGACAATAGTAGTTTGTGCTACAAGTTTTGAAATGAAGATTTTTTCAGCACTAGTCCTAAGTTTGGAAAGTTAGGATGTGTGCTGAAAAAAATTCATTTCAAAACGAGTTGCACACAACGTTTTCTGCACTTGAGTACCACAATAGACAAAAAATAAAAAAAAATTACAAAAAATCACTACAAAAAAACTGCGCGAAGTATTGATCGATCAACAATGCCATGACAATATGCAAGTTGGATTATATGCAAGAAAAAAACGTCATTTGTTCTTGATTGTTCCCACACTACAAACGTGTTTTCATTTCAAGTGTATTTTATTGGGAAACTGCAAAAAATGAGCCCAGGGGAGGGTTCCGATTTGGAAGGAGCAGCAGAAAGAGCTTTTCAAGGTTTATTGCCGGTAATATCCAAAGAAAAATACGAAAAAACGTATCGAGCTTTCAAACAATGGTGCAGTGAGAAAAAAGTTAAAGTGATTGACGAAAATAAGTTGCTTGCTTATTTCGATACCGAGATGAAACAATTCCAATCGTCAACTACATGGAGCATTTACTCAATGTTAAAATCTACGTTGAACGTGAAGGACAACATCGATATCTCAAAATGTAACAATTTGCGAGCTCTTTTGAAGCGTAAAAATGACAATTATTTTGCGAAGAAATCAAGAATCTTCACTATTGAAGAAATCTACAAATTCCTGAAGGACGCTCCCGACGATGTTTATTTGACTATAAAGGTAAAATTTGCTGATAATTTTTTTGTTTTATTTTCCTAACCTCACAATTTTCAGGTGGCCCTTATTGTCGGTGTCTATGGTGCTTGTCCACGAAGCGAATTGTTGAATTTGATCGCAAAGGATGTCGAATACATGGATAATGGCATTAAAATTACCGTACCGAAAACGAAAACCAAAATCATTCGACAATTTGTCATCAACGAAGGAAGTGATCGGGACGTAAATTTGGTTGACATTTTCAAGATGTATTCAGGACTAAGTCCCCATGGCGTTATCACCAACAGATTCTTTTTGGGTTTTCGTAAAGGCAAATGCATCAAACAGCCGATCGGCATTGACACGATTGGAGGCTATCCGAAAACAATTGCAATTTTCTTGAATCTTTCGTCACCGGGTGAGTACACTGGTCATTGCTTCCGACGATCGTCTGAATCCTTTTTTGCAGATTCGGGTGCGTTTTTAACTACAATTAAGCAACATGATGGTTGGGAGTCTGATAAGGGTGCAGCAAAATACATTCAACATTCGCTCAACAATAAACGTAAAATTGCTGACAGCATCATGGGTTTGAAAATTGTTAGAGCTGATAACGTTTCAACAACTTCATCAACACTGCTCAATCTAGTGAATCAATCATTGAAAATGGCAATGTTTCAGCCGGTACAAACAAACTTGAAAGAGTGGTTGGAGAGCCTTTGCCACAACCACCGATTCCTGGAGGATATTCATTCAATAACTTGCATAATTGCTCTTTGTACTTTGGTCAAAAGTAATGTTTTCATTCATTTCTACTTTAGTAATAAAAATGTCTACCAACACAAACGCACCGTTTCGTCTTTTAAATTGGCAGCAGTGCGGAAATGAAAAACGAGTGCGGAAATGAAAAAGCAGTGCCGAAATGACAAATCAGGCGGAAATAACTCACTTTTCCGCACTCAAACGAGTTTCGATATATGTCGTATTGTGGTACTCGAGTGCAGAAATTTATTTTCTTTCTTAATTTAACTACATTAAATTTAAATGTTTGTTCATTCATATTTAGCACATGGAATCCTCATGAGAATTATAATGACTGTCAATCTCCTCCTTTTCTTGATCTAAACGGAGCACTATTATGACAGATTTTGACGGAGCATCCACTACATGTTGCGTTGCAAAAAAGCCCAACTTTTCGACAGATACATAATGCACCACATCCTTTTTTGCAATTACAGAAAATCATTTTTAAAAGGTTTTCCGGGTTTTTTGCATTCTGATGGGCTGCAAAGATAATTCTTATGTATTCTTATGAGGTAAAATTTTGTGAAAGACGGTTTATTTCTACCACCTTCATACTTTGTTCATAATAACTATCAAATACAACAGTAATATTATCACCGAAATTTCTTCTCAAATAATAGATGTATTCCCAGAAAAAACTGCTGTAAATGTGCCATTTAATTTTATACAAAAGCATATTTCAAAAAAGGTTTATAAAAATACCTGAAAATATTTTTAAACAGTTAAAATTTGATTTTCATGCGGTTGAGGTGTTTGCATTGGCAGTTGATGAGAGTACAGATATTAACTCCAATGCCAGACTGGCAACTTCTTTGCGTTGTGCTACAGTTGGGCAAATACGACAAACTGCTAAAACTTTGCAGAAACGAATGATTATTTACACATTTTACGTTCGTGAAATGGTCTCCCTCGACGCTAACGCGTCTCGTGAACAAAATGTCACTAACGAAAAAGCAACGTTTTCATCCCTTGTAGCAAAATGTACTATCTCATAATTGGATTGGCACGCGAAAATAGCAGTTATTAGAAAAAAAATTGTTTCGGCACGCCAATAAAATTCAGTTGCGAACCCTGGTCTATATCATCAACCAAATAATAGGTTGAAAACATTTAATATCAGTATTTATTTGTTTTTATAATAATTTAGCCTTTAGCAGAACACAATAATCCCATGTTTTTCAATTTTCATAATATATAAATATAAAAATAAAACATTTCATCGTGGTCTAAAATTAGTGTCGGATAAATTGCATTCAATTTATTTATTATAATATTCGATTTCGTCATTTCAGATCATATATCTTGATTATATCGATCCGAAACAGAGCACAAAGAAACTATTGACCCTGATGCTTCATAAACATAAATTCAATTTATACAAAACATAATAACAATAAAATTTTCATTTAATTTTAATTAGCTTAAATTAAATTGCATTTGATATTTTTCTTTTGTGCTTGAGTTTAAATCTTATTTCCTCATTTTATCATTTCCAAAGATTACATTACTGGCCTACATTATTATTTTGTTAGAATGTTAGGGGAAGTTGATAAGTTGTAGGAGAATTTTTTTTTGTACGTCTGTTAAACAATGTTATATGACGTTCTCTTTTATAAAATTTATTGTATATATCAAATTCTAAGATTCTAAAATACATATTAAAAATATTCATGTTTAAAACTTTAGAACCCATCCCTCGTTTGCCTAACACTTCAATATTAATTGCAACATTTCAGATAAGAAATAAAGTGGGTAGGTTTCGATATAACAAATAGTCGGTTAAGAGTTAGTCAATTCGCTCACCGAGGGTTTCGTGGATGTGAAATAAGAAAGATAATTTTTGTACTAGATGTCATGGATATGGGAAGCCTATACTAACAAGTGGGTCTGCTTTACAGTTTCCCTTGACAAACTTCCTCAAAGTTTGTATGAGAGATGAAAGGTTTTTCGTAAAACCAAGGCTGAAGGTAATGTGGGTATCGTTTTCCACATCGTCATCCGCCAGACCAAACACCCCTTTTACCTAAATAAAATATATGACATTTTTTCTGAAACTCCTTTGAAAGAATAGTCTGGGTAGTATGTAGTTTGAGCATTTTATAACGGCCAATAATTCTACATTGAGCTAGCCCTATTGGAATTGGTTAATCGGTATACCGACATTAAAAACAACCATTTTAAAGCACCAACCAATCCGAATCTTGTTCCACATATAAGGTATTTGTTGCGAATTCAAAAATGGATAAATATTTGATTTCGGAAATATTCCTTAACAGAACAAAATTTTGTTTGCTAGAATACTACTGGAAACTCCATCAGTGCTAATCATGATCAAATTCTAACGCATCGCAATAAATTTTGCAATTATTCAAATGGTTTCTGACCCGTCCAAGACTTGTTTCAATGGATGAAATTCATTATTTGGACGACCGATGCTGAAACCAACCATTTTAGATCGCCTTTATGCTTAACATAAAAGTTGTATATGCCTGAAATAAAAAATATGTACTTGTTGTTTTACAAAAATTTTAAAGTGTTTAGGTTGAGAACAGGGTGGTCTAAATTTCAAAAAATTCAATTTTTTGGTACCTTGGAAATCAAGAGCACGGTTCACCCGATAACAACGTTTCATGTGCGTTGAAAAGGTATTTACTAGCCTATTCACTATTGAACAAAAATTATTTATAAATTATATTTTGCTTACACTGTTAAAAATATTAAGAAAACATTTTTCTTGGAGATTTGCATCTCAGGCCAAAAACTTTTAGTTTTAGTTGAAATTCGTAATCTGGACAACCGGCGGACGTTAAATTATCTCCATGCTTGGCATACAAGTAGTGTAGGTGAAATAAACTTCGAGGTTTTTAGGAAAAATTTAAAATGGTTAATTTGAGAACAAGATGGTTCGAAAGAATTTTGGAATTTCAATTTCAGGGTAGTTTGAAATAATATTACTAGTGAACGGCTAACCCAATAAAACGGATTCGTGTGCGTTGGAAAGACACTGGACTGGCTTATCAGCCTATCTAAAAAATACACAGTAAACTTTTTACTTACACTGTCAACAATTCTTTTTAAGCCTGGCACTGTTGTCGAAGATCAAACATTTTTTGAATTTTTTTCACAATATCAAAGCTCCAACCTTACTCTAAAACACACCAAAATTTAAAGAAAAGGTTTTGTTTTGTTTTAAAGATAACAGTTCTTAAAAATGCGCATCTCAGGTCTAACATTTTTTATATGAGATGCTCATCGTTTAAAAGCAATATCTTTAGAACAAAAACAAACTTTTCCTTAAAATTTTAACATCTTTATATTACAGAGACAAGTTCAAAAAATGCTTGACATACTACTTCATCCCCATCTTTAAAAAATTTACTTCATAATAATTTTTACAGTGTACGCCAAAAATTTACTGTGATTACTGTCTCGATAGGCCAATGAATTACCTTTTTTACTGCACATAAAATTTATGGTATCGGGCAAGCCGTTCTTTTGCAATTCGATTTCTAAATTTTCTGAATTTGAATTTACAGAAATTTTTCGGACTACCCTGTTCTCAAACTAAACATTTTAAATTTTTCTAAAACCCACATATTTTAGTTCACCTATACAAGACCAAGTAATAAGTCGATCAAAATTTGTCCGGATCTGCAGCTACGATCGCCAAGATCACGAATTTCGTCTAACGCTAATTTTTTTTCATAAGAAGCACGTCTTCAAAAATTAATATCTATATAATAAAACAAATTTAATATGTTTTAGAGTAAGGTACTTTCATACTAAGGTACTTTCATACTAAGGTACTTTCACTTTCACACTGTGGAAGAAAAATTCAAAAAATGCTTGATCTACGACATCAGCGCCATCTTTAAAAAAATTTACTAATATTTTTAACAGTGTAAGCAAACATGTTGCTTAGTATTGTTTTTCAATAGACCAGTAAATTACCTATTCAACGCATATAAAGCTGTTGCTATCTGGTAAGCCGTTCTCATGCAATTTTATTGCAATGTTTAAATTTCCAGAAATCGTTCGGACCACCCTATTCTCAAACTGAACACTTTAAAATGTTTATAAAAAACACGTATATTTTATTTCACCTAATTGTATGTCAAGAATGAAGTCGATCAAAAAGCGACTTTATTGGTTGTACAGAACACGAATTTCATTAAAGGTGAGAAAATCAAAATCGAAAAAACATTTTTGTATTCCAAGTCCAACTGTATTAGTCTCTGGGTCCACGCCGATTTCATATTATGATAAGTGATAACCAGATATTTTATACTTCGTGAGGCGCCTGTCCTTGACGAACCCGAAAACTTGTGTTCTGTCATTTTTCTCGATTCGGTCGCTTTTTTATTCGGCAAGCTTCGAAAAATGCCGATTGCCCGCGATATGGGTGGTGAAAACTTGTTATAGAATACGAGAGTAAGCTTGTCCGACAAAAATGTGTCTGCTATTGTCGAGTCCGATATTAGACATTTTGGTATGTTTGGGTTGTCGTACTCGACAATAGCAGATACATTCTTGTCGGACAAGGGTACCTCCGTGTTCTAAAACAAATTTCCAGCCCACATAGTTAAAAAACAAAAAATTTACAAGTTCCGGGCAATCAGGGTTTTTCGGAGCTTTCAGCTTGCCGAACGAAAAAGGGACCGAATCGAGAAAAATGGCTGAACAAAAGTTTTCGGACTCATCAAGTACAAAGTACAGGCGCCTCACAAAGTATAAAATGTGTGATTATCATCAAATTAAATCGTGTACCCAGGGACTATATGCTTCGATCTGAATCGCTTTCCATATTCCAGTTTTAAGGAAAGGCCAAAAATTAGAATAATCTAAATAATTAATCTCTGCAAACATAAACGATCATTTACCGTGGCACCAATCGTCTAAACATTGATCGATGTAAGTCATACTGCAGCGTTAAAAGATTAATTAATTATTCTGTCCGAAAAACAAATCAAATACAGAAAAAATTATGACTGATCGCATAGATGATGTAATTTCTGCGAAAAGACCTGATCTGCTCATTGATCTAGATTTGCATGCAAAAGTGACTAAAAATATGTTTTATGGTTCATGTGGAATTATTAATCCAAATTCACCATGCATGGTTGATGCACAGTGCACAAAAAGTTATCCATGATAATTGCTTCAAGAAACAATCTTTGGCAATGGTTTAATCAATTACATTGAAAGTGCGCAACAATGATATTGATTTTGCTAATCCCTGGATTGCACGAAATACCGAGAGGCATGCCAACAAGTGGAATTCTTGTGAAAAACACAATTTCTGATGCTTCGATTACCAGAATTGCGGCAATCATAATGTAAGATGAATCATACGAAGCCTTCGATCGCACATTTCAAGATTTTAGAACAATGTACGTTCATTTGGAGGAAAACTGATTCTGTTATCCGGTGATTTCCATCAAACACTATCAGTGATCCCACATTCAACACCAGCTAATGAGCAAAATCAAATCATCCGTTGTTTTGCGCAATGTTCATAAATTAAAATTAAGAAAAAATTAGGCGTGTGCAACTGCAATATGATTCATCAGTATAGGTCGATTATTTAAGCAGTTGTTGCCAATCGATTTTACAACTATTTGCATTTGGCTTCCTTCCTCATGTGTTGCATTTGAATGCTGACGTGTTTATCATTGTTCTGCGTTACGTTGACCCACCACGACATTGTAATGGCACTCGGCTTGCTGTAAAAAATTGCATAACAATCTCATCGAAGCGACTATTATGATTGGAAAATATAAAAAGAAGATGTGCTGTTGTCAGAAATTTCAATGATACCCACAGATATTCCGTTCGATTTCAAACGATTTCAGTTTCTTGTTTGATTGTCAATTGCGATGACAGTCAACAAAGTTCAAAGTTGTTCTATCAAAGTGTGCAGATTAAATTTAGAACAACCGTATTTATCGCATCTATATGTATCATTTTCAAATGTAGCCAAACCCACCGATTTATTTGCTTACGCTCCAGATGGCAAAACTAAGAATATTGAATAAATAAATTAATTTTTTAAGCAACTTTCAAAAAAATACTATTTTTTTCTGATTGGTGTTGCGAAGCGCACAGAGTTACAGCTAGTTAACTATAAACTTAAACGGTGTAATCTTAATTGTAATTTACAATTCTAAATATAATAGTATTTTATAAACATTAAAATTAAATCTTCTTCCTCCTTGCTTTTATTAAAATATCGACCGAATGATATAATAAAACGTCCTAGTTTTCTTGGTGATCTTCACAAAGATCGCAAAGTCGTTCTATTATTCCGACCCGTTCTTCCTCGGTCATTCCATGGAAAGTCCAACATTTTGCATTATAAGTCAGCGTTGGTCTTATTGCTGTGGTGAATAGTTTGCCTTTTAGCTTTGGTGGAATTCTTCTGTCACAAAATGTAGTAGAGTTTTCGATCCATTTAAGCCATCCTACCGATATCCGGTAGTTCCGTCTTCATCACCAGTACCACATTCATTTATAATTGAGCCAAGATATTTGAAGCTCGTACACAATGGCATAACTTTTCCATTTATCCAAATATCAGTAAATGGGGCGGTAGGGTCACTGAATAATAGATGCATGCATTCTGTTTTTGTCCCACTCACTTCTGGTCCATTACTTCTCAATGTGTCTTTGCAGATGTTAAAGAGCTCTTGCAATTTCACTACATCATCAGCAACGAGTACAATATCGTCAGCAAACAGCACATTTAGTAGGAGTTCGTTCATCAGATATGCGGTGATGAAGTTGAAAACGATATCATAAATTGGATGTATCTTTCTAGTACACTGTGACTCCGTAAGGAAGTTCATATCAGATCACGTTGGATTGTGTCAAATGCCTTTACCAAATGAATAAAAATGATGTGAAGATCTATACCGGCGTCTCTATACTTTTCAGCTAGTATTCTCATCGCTTGTAGTGAAGCCGTTAGCCGTAGTTGATCGTTCAGAAAGGAAACCATCCTGATTTATATGCATCTTTGGTAGCGCGGTTTCGAGAATTCTCTTGTTCATAACCCTTTCCCCAATTTTGCTGGTATGAGGAAGTAATTTAATTCCTCTGTAATTACTGCATTTACACATGTCACCTTTGCCCTTGAAGAATGGTAACAGAAAACTTTTTCGAAACATGTACGAAACGTGTACCGGCATTGGATTTCCATTCAAGATCTTATTAAACAGAACACATAAAAACAGCAGCAACTTCCTCTTCTGAGACTTGCGGTACATCAATTTCTAACAAATCTTCACATACCGGAAACGATGTTCTAGGCCGTACTTCGTTCAAAAGTCTTGCATAGTCCCTTCTCCATTCTTCAGTTATCTCTATATCAGATATCAAAAGATTATCATTTTCATCTACAATAAATTTGGGTTAGGATATAGGCTTCTGGTTGCTTCTTCTTTGTCTAGCCAATTTGTTGATCATTCCTTTGCCGTTCAGTGATTCAAGATCATCATATAGATCTTAATACTCAAGTGCTTTAGCCTTAACAACCTCCTTTGCTGCATTTTTCTTGGCAATATTTTTCAATATCCACAAAAAGTTGGATCATTTCTTAAAAGTTTTCTTTTTCTTTTTGACTGCGTTTCATACAACTTCGTGTTTCCAAATCATTTCCTCTTTCTTGATGTTTAGATGGCCTTTTGACCTGCCCAGTTCTTCTTTTATCTTCAATACACAAGCATCTTAGAATGTCTGCCACGTTGTATTTGCATCAAGTTTTTCTTCAGCTTCCACTACATCTCTGATCTATTTTTTCATAAGTTAAGGTATATGGATTTCAGGTATCAGCAGTCTATGTTGGTCGGTGACATCTTCTACTAGAATCAGTTTTACAGTCTTTTAAATTATTTTTTATTGCTCTAGAGCACAGAAGATAATCGTTTTGGGTTTGTCTGCGCCACCACTGCTGTACGTGATCAGGTGCGTTTCTTGCTTTTTAAAGAAGGTTTTCAATATTTCTTAGTCGTGTTGCTTAGCCAAGTTAACTATGTCAGTTCTTTGTTCATTACGTGTACCGTATCCATAACTACCGTGCCATCGTTTGTCACCATTATTTGCTGTTCCTACGTGTCTATTCATATCCGCTCCCATGAATATCAGTTCAACTGGCGGTATTGATTTTAACTGTGTTTCAAGATCTAGATAAAAACCTCCTTTTCTTCCTTTGTGTATCATATTTGTGGTGCATACGCGCTTATAATATTGTAAATCACTTTGTTTATGACTAGCTTGATAAACATTACTCTGTCATTTATCTTCACAATGCTAATTATGCATTTTTGCATCTGTTGTGATACTACAATTCCCAAACTGTTTCTCTGGTTCGTAACTCCATGATAGTAAAATTTGTATTTCTTCAAACGAGTATCTAGAAATCGGGTCTTGCCATTCAGATTACTCCATTTTACTTCTTGCACACACCAAATAGAAAGTCTTCTACACTCTATTAGTGCTTCTATTTGATAACTTTTTTGATTCATTGTGCCAACATTCACCGATCCAATACGAATTTGTTCAATCTTCCTTGATAGCCTTACTTTGATTGCTCCGGAATAGACCAATCTCTGACTCGTGCAGGAGCTCTTGCTCTCTGTGCAATGCACGCCCTGAGCTCATCCACCTCGTGGTACGTAGTATCGGTGCTCAGGGGGGTAGTATTATCATTTACTACAACTTCCATAAAGCTATGTTGACCTATTCTTTTACATCTATCTAAGCCCAAAAGGTGAGCTTGACACGATTTAACTCCTAATTTATCAAGATTCGGCTTTCCGTTTTTGTACCACTGGTGGCCTCCAGACGTGGCAACCCACGTAGCAAAACTTACTTGTGGGATAGTCTTTAAAAAATCTTTCCCTCTTTTGGATATTTTCTTTGCAGTACAGCTTCTTGTTCAAAACAATACTTTGGAATCAGGGATCAATGTCAAATGATGATTGTCAAGTTACATAGCTGTGGAGATAAGATCTCTCCTCTTCCCTTTGAAGAATTTCTTAGTCCGCATTTTTTCCGTGTATGAAGTATCCTAGTTTGATTTTGTTTTTCTAGTAGGAAAGCACAAGTTCGATCAACACATTTAAGGATTCCTCTAACTCCAATATCGTTAATACCTCTATGAAAATTCAGGGTATAATATCGTTAAACGCTTCCTTGATCTCCATGGAAACGATCAAAGTAAAATTTATGACTTCCAATAATTTTCAATACTTCATACTAGACTCTAGAGAGTGCAAATCCATTTTTGCGGGCACACATTTATTGTTCGCATGATGAGTTATTGGCGTCATTCAATGTCTAATGTTTTGAAAATTTTACTGTCTTTTTTATGTCTTAGGAATAAAAACTACGTTGGTTTCGTCCATAATGCAGGTATATAAGGTTTATATAGGACCACCAAAGTGTTATCTTTATTTTATCAGAACTAGCTGACTTGAATGGTTCAAATTGTTTTATTACCAAGAGCAACTTGACGTTAGTTTGACACTTGATGTATTTAGGGCCTGGCTCTTGGCTAAGTGGAATTCCAAAATTGGATCCTTTTCTGTCTTGCAGTAGTTTGTCTGATATCATCTGATTTAATGAGATAACTTGATATCATTGATTTGTTTGTAAGAATTTCCCGGAGTCTAGAAGCGTCCGTTGCTTTTTTATGTTCACAAAAACGTCTTCAGAATTTTCTTTTGACTAGGCGTAATTCTTACTTATTTATTTGAACCACTTTTAACTCCATATCGACACTTGGGGATCATCTTCTACTTACTACTACCTTTTGTCCTACTATCTCCATTCGATGTCAAATATTATCATCGATTTCTTCATGTTAAAGTAACACAAAGAGTCATCGAATACATGAGTGTCACCGTCGCATGTCCGAAATTCTGCAGTACATTTTTGTTCTTTCTCCAAACTGCTAAAAGATTCCTCTTGTGACTGACTACGTTCTTACCATGGATGTTTGGGTGAATGGTGACTAAGTTATAGCAAATTTTTTTTTATTTTGGCCTGGTGGACTAACAACCTTTTGTTAAATACAACAATTACTTGTCACGCATTCCTGAAAAGCTCATCGACTCTGCTGATCTTGCAACTGAAGTTTGTAGAGTTTTGTTATTTAAAGAAATAGTAAGTATACTTTTTGGATCTAAAGGTTTCGATTTTGCCGGGTTTTCATCCGAGTTCTTGGTGTACTTGACATCTAATCTCTTTCGAAAATCTAATCTAAATCTAAGCTTCCTCATGGAGTTAATAAGGATTTTGTGAGTAACCTCGCATGCTCCCAAATTCTAGAGTCTGTCATGCCATCTTTCATATTTGCAGTTGGGTTATGGACCAAGGTTTTCCTGTAGCATCGAACGCAAAGTGGTGATTACCGCTAGTTTTACTATCTTCTTACTTCTTCCTTTTTCATAGCTTTTGCTCTCTTTATCTATTAAAGTCAAATAAAGGTGAATTTTTAATATGCCACAGTTTGGGCCGGATGAACTTTTGCCTGCTTGGCCACGTTCATTATCTCTTCCTTCTATCTTTGCCTGTTACCGATGATACATTTCTTAGTGGATGGTCTTTATCTTAATTGAGATTGACGTGCTCAGAGACGCTCTGTATGTCCCGCGATTGTATTTTTCTTTTCAAAATACCATTTTTCAGTTTTATCGATTAGGATGGCGATTTACAATATTGTTTTATGAGTCGAGTGACCATATATTGACTCCAAAAATCAGTTTTGAAACCGATGGCATGAACCTAAAGTAGTCAGCAGCTGTTAAGCCAATATAGTTCTTTTTAATGACGCTGTTATTGTGGATAAGAGACACGAAAAAAAATAATATTCAGAAAAGGAAAGTGTTTGGCTCGGAACCTTTTACTGGTTTTACAGGATATACTCCAATGACCTTAGTTTATTCTGTACAAAACTGCGGTCATCATTATAACAAAAATAAATCCATTTAAGTTATCGTTATCAAACATAACTCTTGGTATAATAACTCTTAGAAAAAAAGATGATATAGCCACAATTAGTAAAATAATTGCAAAAATTATATCTAAGCAATTCCTGTTGCAGAAAAAAAACAGTGTAAGTTGTATTGTGATATTTTGACTAGCCAGCGATAAATAAATTTGAAACGAAACGCTGTTTCGTGTACACAAAAAAGTGTAAATAAGAAACTGTTCTGATGCTTTACAAATTACTTTTTTTCTTGCAGATAATTACTTTTGCCTGCACCATCTTGTGTGGGAAAGTAATGTATTCAATGTATGTACAGACAAGCAAACACCGCAGTCTAACCAACACGTTTAACTTTTGTTTTAAAAACGTAACCTTAAAAATTTATTAGTAAATGTTATCTGATTAAACGTCCGTCTTATCGATATCGTAAAAACAGAAATTCCCACCCAATTATCGGATAATGCATTTTCACTGCTCGTAAATATTTAATTATTTTGTTTGTATATTATGTTATGTCATTGACCAGTTAATTGTAACTAATCTATTAATATGAAAAAAACTTAAGTAACCATTTTATTTCAATAATTCTATGATGTCAACAAAATTATTAAAAATAAAACAAAAATTAGATAATAAATGAAAATAGAAAACAAAAATTATTTAACACATAAATTATTTTTTGTGTTTCTTTTATCATAAAGAAGAAAAAAAAATTAAGTTTGATGAAAATGTCTTTTGATAATTTAGTGACAGTTTATAAATTTTCTTGTAATCGGAACAAAAATGAACACATACTTTGTTAATGAAACATTTTGTGTTACAATTTAACATCACTCAACTAGATTGTTATGATATCGTTGTGGTTTGAAATTTATGTTGTTAAGACAGGAAAAACATGTAACACGTAATTGTAATATTTGTTGGTTTGAACCATCTAGTTACAACAAACATTCTAAAAAAAATTCATAAATTTTAAATTCAAACAAATTTATAACCATTTAATGTTTCAAATCCTTTTTCCTCTTAGTCAGAAAACATAATTCAAAAATTATATGTATACATCTTTCCATAATGAAAAGAATTTCCTTAAAACATTAGAACCCTTACATAGATCAACTTACAACCAAACTAAATTAGAAATAGTTTGTTTTTATAATAATAATTCTCTTAAATATAATAACCCCAAAAAAACCAACATCTGTACGAGTAAGATGAAAACTGTTTAATCCTTAATGACAGTATATCCTATTTTTAATTATCTCATTCACCGAGAGAAAACGAGAGAGAGAGAAAAATCATTAGGAAAACATACCAAAATGAGAAATAAAAATAATTAAAATAAAGTTAATCTAATTTAAATATTTTTCCTTCAATTTTCCCAAAACTAAAAAAAATGGAAAGTAGAAAAATAGGAATTTACATTTTTTGTAAATTTGTATTTAGGTATAGAAGCTTGTCGAATTTTTAAACAGAAAAATCAAATCAAAATAACAATGGAAATGGAATTGTACAAACAATCGGAAAACAAAAAAAAATGTCTTTCTTGGCTTTTGATTTGTTTAACGTTACGCCGGCAAAAAAACAGTCAATTAATAATAAATAATGTGTATGGAAACCTGTTACACTTTTACTCGATATTTGGAATAATGTGAAAAAAGAAATGATAACAGCCAAAAAAAACATTCATTATCTATATATATGGAGGGAACAAACAAAAATTTTTTTTCCTTCAAACTTTGGGGATTTTTAGTATTCCATCAGAAAACACTTTCCGAATTTTTCATGATTCTTGGCCAACCCCTTCGGCCAAAAACCACCTCCAAAACCAGTTTTCAGGTTATTACTTATGCAGTAAAACGAAAAGTAAATTAATGTATTATAAAATAATCATGTTCGCTGAATCCAAATCCGGTGTCAAATTATTTAAATTCAAAATGGCGGCTCCAATATGTCTGCTCCAATATGGCGGCCAATATTTTTAAATCTATGAGTCTTGCAAATCAAAAAATATATTCGTAATCTACGTAAAATTCTAAGTCAAAATTGCGATGTTCAAAATTTTCCTACATAGTGCCTTTTCCGAGAAAAAAATAATAATGTTTTAGAACTGCGTGAAAACTGTGTTTTATTACCTTCAGCGCCTTCTAGTGCTCACATAAATACTACGATGGAAGTAGTCATCACGAGACAAAAATTAATTAAAAGTACATACTTTAAACTAAATTAAAAAAAAATTAAAACAAAAACGTGTCACACATTTCGAAAAACAACACATTTTGTTATGTCATTATATAATCCTTTTCCATTTTTCTTAGAATAAGATTCTATGTTTTAGTGTGTTGTATCGTAAAATAAAACGATTATATCATGATCGTATATAAATTAAATTTGATTGATTTAGTGGTTAAAAGAACAAAGAAGAATATTTTTTCAGTTTACTTCGTCTGGGTTGATATGAAAATTAACGGTCTCCATCTTTATCGAAATTTTACCAAAAGTTGCGGACCAAACATCAATTAGTTTTAAACCTTAATTACTTCCAGTATTCATCCATTATATAATATTTAATAATAAAATTCAGCCTTGCTCCTGTATGGCTTACTATAAACAATTAAAATAATTAATTTTTTTTAATGTTTTAAATTAAAAGATCAAAAAAAAACTAATTTCATATAAACACTAACAAAACCATACGAATTAAACAAACCAAAATAAATTACAAAAATTAAAAACGAATAAAAATTATCTTAAAATAATTTTCAAATTTAATTAATTTAATAGATAAAATTTCCCTTTGTTTTCATTATCGACATAATATTTGACGCCAGAACATTTCAATGAATGTTAAAAATATTTTTGTTTTTGCCTAAAGATAATTAAAACTTTTGAAGTGAATTTAAATTACTAAAACAAAAAATAAATTTAATTAATTCACCACTTATAAAGATTAATTTTTCAATTTGTGGTCTTATGTTTTCCATCAAAAAATATTTTTCAAATTTGACAATTCTTATACATTTATTCGTTTTCAAATCAAAAATATCAATAAAATGTGTAATAGTATTTCAACAAATTGAGTTTTTTTTTTAGTTTGTAAATCGAATTGAACATTTTTATGTTTTCTAAATGGTTGTAAGTATTTTTGTTTTGTAAAGTAAAAGATTGAAGATAATATTGTCACCAATTGGAATTATAATATTTTCCCTTTTTACAAAAAAAAATAAAAGGTTTCTTTTGATTTATTGTGCTGGAAAAAGTAGAACAGTTTTGTGCTTTTAAATAAAAAATAACTTAATAATTTAACTGTTTGCGGTGGAGAGTTAAATGAACCGGTAATAATGGAACCAAATTACAAAAATCATAAGAACGTTCATTTTTAGAGTTGCCATTTTGTTAAAAATGGTAAATTGCTAAATTGTAAATTTCTATATGTGTCGTAATTATAAACTATCTAAACTGCCTAGAACTCCCTTTGCTTTTATCTGTAGCATTGTTTTTTTGATTCGTCGCATAGTTTAATCACACATGGTTTGGTAACCGGATTGTTGTTTCGTGAATTAATAAATCTTCGATCCGGCTCGAAGGACCAAAATGATTTAACCAAAATGTCATCGTTTGAAGCTGGAATTCTTGACAAAAACAAAATCTTAATATATTAAAACTAGAACAAATCTAAATTGATTTCAATTTTTATTTCATTTAGTGAATTTCAACAAAATTGCTATTGTTATCTCAACAAAGGCGTCATGACAGCGTCTGACGATGAAAAAAATACCAGCAAAGTTTTTAAATGTGAGCAATTCCACGACACCGCAATATCTATGTTCCTGACCCCCTCTGATTTCGATCAAATTTCATAAACAGATATCCAATGATAAAATAGAAATAACGTTTCTTTCAAAAATTAAATTTCGCTCTAGGGATGACACAGGATGGCGGCAAAGTTTTAGGGGTTTGCAAAACATCAGTATCTTTGAATATCGATTGCTTACGATTGACTAAACAGATTTAAATAATTTATAGCTCATTGGAAAGGTAATTGATAAGACTTATGAAAAAAAACTGTGTTAAACTTAAAAAATATTTTCAAAGATGGCGCACATTTTTCTGAAAAAAATGTTTCATTAATTCTTAATACAAACTAAATATCTTCCGATGGCATAATTTCTCGTTTTAAAAATAAAATTTTTACAAAATTTTTATTTCCGTTTTTTTTCGTGCACACTCCTCATCCACACCCCCATACACTCACATATACCTACATACATGCTCTCATCCATAACCACATCCATGCCCACATACTCACCCTACACACATACATGTATAGATATGAATATATAAAGGTACTCACCCCATGGTTAGTCCAGATCCCACTCTTCCTCAAACCTGCCTTTGATTTAGCCCCTCATTTCACCTAGCTGCTTGTTTCCGGTGAAATCGTTGCACCGGCACATCCGGTGGAAAATAAGAGATAATATAGTGGTATCAGCGTATCACGATGACGGCGATTGTGAAATAAAATTGTAGCTCATAGTGAGACAACCAACAAACTATATGGTCGATCTCAATCCTTTAAATTTCTTAAGACATTACGGTATTTTTTTTTCTTTAAACCAAAAATCTTCTTATCCATGAAATATATGGATCAAAAACAACTTGAGTTAATTGAATTAATTAATTTTGTGATTAAAAAAAATAATTTAGGCTTATATACAATTAGATTCACATGAACCAGGTGTCATGTAAATTTTTGTTTTTACACATTCATTTAAATTTCGTAACCCGTTAATTATCTCTTTACAACCGAAATCTTATTAGCCATTAATTTTGATTTAACGTGATTAATATGAATGTTTTATTATTGAAAAAAAAACTACGTTAGGCTTTTCAACACTTATGTACACGGAAACTCGTTTCTCACTCATTTAGATTTATTAACAAATTATGGTATATTTAAAACCACCTTATTTTTTCAACATATTTTTATCTCTCACAAACGATAAAGATGGCCACTCCACAAAAAACGTCAAACCACGAATTCAATCCAATCGGAAAAAAAGACTAAGAGGACCTCTATACGAAACTACGCGTATTTATATTTTTTTAAACACATCGAAATAGATCAACTTCAACGTATGTCACCAGCCGCAAACAAAAAAATCAAATAAAAGTTAACCACTTATTACTTTTGTCTATTTACAAGACCGTTGCTACTTATGAGTTGTGAAAAGAAGTGAAAATATTCAAATTTACAAATAAAAACGGATTATAGTCAGAGTGGCGGTTGGTCGCCTGGAGCATCATAACACAATGGTTTTTCTTCTTTCGGTATGAACACATGAAATTATTGTGTACCTTTTATAGTTACAGCCTTTCTTTATCTTGCTTCTAGCTGTAACTTCATTTTATTATAATCATTTTTGCTGGTATATGCAAAAATCATTGTTGATTGCCATTTTGTTGCACATTCATAAAGATCCAATGGGGTTTGAATAATATCCTTGTTATACAAACTATATCGATGAGTACCTCGATTCAATGTACCTCCTATTCCATCACACGGTCCTTTTCCATCACTGGTGCAACTCTGCACACTCTATATTAAAATCACATATGTGGTAGCATAGATTTATAAAATTATATTTATTTTTATACTGAGATCCCGCACCATCAGTCATATATGACTGAAAATAGTCTATAATAGACTATTTTTTCAATCGGATGATCTATTTTATCTTTTATAAAATCAATCATTTGTGATATGAATCATTAGGAGACGAATCATTATGGATCATTAGGAGACGAATTCTACAAGACGAACAATTTCGCATTTGCGTTCGTAAATTAAACACAAAGTTTATCGAAAGTAATTTATTCTGAATTTCAGGTGTATGATTTCGTAAAGTTTTTGAACACTTACCGATACCAAATGGTTTTAAACAATGATATTTAATCATGTTTTAAAAAAAACTTATTTTAACTATTAAAACACTTTGAAGCTTCTTTGCTCACACAACACTAACATTTTTTAACAAGATTGACAAATGAATTTAGTAATGATGCTGTACGCTTCTAAAGACTATTCTTTTCATTACTGCGCTCTCATTTTATGACAGGTATTATCATTAAAAGGTAATAAAGTATGGTACGCGATTTGTCTATGCCTTTAGAATTAATTTCGAACAGGTAAATGAATGGAAAGATAAATTATGTTAAAAGGATCCACACCCTCAAATACTTAATTTGTATCCTTTAAATAATTAAATGGTCATTAAATTACTATAAAACAAGAATTCCGGTGGGCTTAGTTAAATAGATGACTCACTGCATTGTTAAAAAAAAAACGGAAATAAAAATTTTGTACAAATTTTATTTTTAAAACGAGAAATTATGCCATCGGGAAATTTTTAGTTTGGATTAAGAATTATTGAAACATTTTGTTCTGAAAAAAAGTTGGTAAAAGTGAGGGTACCCCCAACAGCGCCATCTTTGAAAATATTTTTTAAGTTTAACAGAGTTTTAAAAAATAATTACAAAATTTGAAGTATTATTTTTTTAAGTCTTATCAAATACCTTTCCAATGAGCTATAAATGACTTAAATCGGTTCAGTCAATCGTAAGCAATCGATGTTCAAAGATACCCATTGTTTCGCAAACCCCTAAAACTTTGCCGCCACCCTGTGTCATCCCTAGAGCGAAATTTAATCTTTTGAAAGGAGCGTTACTTTTATTTTGTCATTGTCTATCTGTACTTGAAATTTTATCGAAATCAGAGATGGTCAGGTCACATGCTAGAACGAATGCTGTTGCGGTGACGTGAAATTGCTCATGTATACAAATATTATCTATACTTTAAAATGTATAAAAATAAATAATAGGTAAGTTCAATATATAATCTTCAAAAGTAGTCAAAAAAATGTCGGCTCAAAAAGTTACAAAAAGTGTCCAAAATAATAAAGAAAAATATTTATTTTAAATAACACTTAAAACTTTGTTCACAATTAAAGTGTAACTTTACTTCTATTTACACAGTTTTATATTAACGATACAGCGTTTCGTTTACAATTTATTCAATTAACATAATTGCATTCCACTTAAACTGTTTATACGATCGCGGTTTAATTTAAATTAACTCTCATTTTGCAAAAGAAATTCCTTAGATAAAATTAATTTCCAAATAATTCGTTATAAATCCTAATTTTCTTTACAAAGAAAACTCGAGAAATCCTAAATAATTGACGTCATTATTTTGCATGTTTTTGTTTCAAATTTTTGGTTTAACCCTTTTTCTTGGAAACAGTGTGATGGTAATTTTAGTTTTGAAATATTGTGTAGGGAAAATTGAGGTTATATACAATTTTGTTTGTTTATTTAATGTTGACTTGTTTTGCATTTTTCAGGATTTAACGTTGTAGTATCTGTTGATTTGAACAATGTTAATGACGACCAATTAAACGAAATTCGGTACTGTTAGAAGATTTTTCTACCATTATCAAAATCAACTCAAATTTATTACTAGCAATGTTAGTATAACAATTGCAACCACAAATTAAACAATTCACAAATTTTTACATCATTTTTCCAACAGTTAACAGTTTTTCTATTTGCCTTTTTTTTGTGTAATTTTCAAAATATGCAATTTTCCTATATGATTGCATGTCCATATTGCATATTGATGTTTGTAATAATATATGAGATTACAGTATAAATAGGAAAAATGTTGTTTATAGAAAAATAGTATAACTATATGGTTAGTTGTGTAAATAATTTTTTTTGTGTCTATATTGTAATAATATAATAAAAATAATTACAATGGGATTTGGTAAATAATTTAAGCAAATATTCGTGCATATAATTGAATTGACCGACCGCCTGCTACAAGAATTTATAAGGCTCCAAATTGGTAACTTTTTAAATTTTTTATTACAAATAACAACTTTAAGTATTTGATTGGTAGTTCATGGAAATTTACTGTCTTATGATAGTTGTTATTATTTTTTATGATTGATTGATCGATAATGAAATTCTAATAATATTTTTATTTATTGTTTCTGGTTTCTATAAAAATAATAATAAGAGGTTAAATGTTATGGAAATGGGATTGTCATATTCGCTAATTTGAAAGAAAACAATGTATTTACCGGAGTAAGTATCGTGATCGTTGTTTACGAATAATTTAAATATAATACAAAGATAATTATGATTTAGTTGGATAAACTAGGGCAAATAAATAAAATTACTACAAACTGTTTTGAGTTGGTGAATTGGAAGAACGGGAGAAAGAAATGTATGTTGAGTATAGAATTGAAACCGATTTTAAAAGTATGATTCGAATTGTATATTTTTTCACGCCAAAAATGTTCTGTTCTTTGGCATACAAATTACTGGTTCAAATCTCTTGAACCTCTTTGAATAATTCTTGTCCGATTCGTTCGACTTTTTGTTTCGGTGATATTCTGTGATCATGCCGGTGATATTCTGTGCTTGTGCCCGAGATAATTCATGGAATTAGAGTTTTAAGGCTCTATTTTTAACTTAGTATTGTAGGTGTCATGTTCCACTATCTCACACTGCGGGGAGCGAGCTGAATTGGTTTATTTTTATCTCAATCCCATACCAGGAGACGGTAGCTTTTGTCAACAGCCTAGGTTGCTACCTGAAACAGCTTGTGAAACGGCAATTTGCTACCATCAAAAAATTGTATAACATAAATTAATATATGCATAATTTAAAATGCTTCAATACAAAGAGGGTAGGGATGTAGTGTCCATGTGTTCAAAAACAAATTTTAAATATTGAAAATAAGCAAGACTCGGAATTTAAAATATTGTAATAAACTTCGTCCAGAATGGTTTAATTTACTCATAAATAACCAATACATTCGGCAAAGATGAATTAAAAAGTTAACTCCTTTTAACTAATACATAAATTAATGTAAATTAAATTTGTTATAGAAATGTTTACATTAATGAACTAAAAGGAGGTGTGGCCTATTGTTTCTACAAAATACACTGGCAAAAAAACTGAGTTACCAGACGTTTCTGCTTATTTGTTTTTGAATATAAATAAGCGAACAAAATATCAGATGGTCAGTTTTAATTTTGCAATTGAAAGTGTTTATAAATATTCGCAAGTATAAGGAATAATCGGTGGTACTTGAGCCTGGGTACTAATAGTAAAAGAATTTGAACTTAGTGGAATAGTAAATACAGATTTTACGATTCCGAATATTATTGATTCAAATTGTGGAAAAGCGGTGAAGTTTATCGTGCATAAATTGGAGACCCTGGAATTTATTGTAATTAAAATCGGAAGTTGCTGTAACTGGTTGATAAATAAAGTTTGAGATTTTGTTAACGAAAGATCTGTCTTTTTACTGTCGTATCTGCTCAAAGGACCAACGAAGAGTCGTTACAATATTAATCAGGTTTTCTCCTAGCCAGTAGGGAAGCAAAAAAATTATTGAGAAAAGTTAAATTTGAACCATTGTGTAGTTTGTAATTTGCTTTTTTGTCATTTTTTTTTAAACCAAAAACTACACTAGTTTACAAATTTTGATCTTTTTTTGTCTCCTTGACTTAAACCCAACTTTTCTTGTGGATTTCGCAATCGCTGTGAGAATTAATTAGGATCAAAGCAATATGAACTAACAACGCCTGTTTGAAGATGGGCCACCATTTTATGGATGACACGAATTTAATTTGTTTTAATAACACTAGGTTACAAGAAAAATCTCCCTAAAAAAACCCAACTTTTCTTATAGATTTTGACCTGCTGAATACGAATAACACACTCATTTTTTAGGTTAGCTCTTGTTATTGGGATATTCGCCAAAGACCAATTATTTCGGTAAAAAAAGCTTATTCCAGTTTTTGGATCGCCTATTTAACAAAACAAACAAATTCATTGTATTAATAAAAGAAGTGCATAGTTAAGATGCCAACAAACATTTTGAGCTTTTTTTGTAAAAATTCATCAAGTATTCTGGCAGTTACACTCGAAAAAAGTTGAAAAAAAAATTGTTTTTTTAAAACTTTTACATATTCAACGCCATTAATTTTAAACAAACAATGATTGTAAATTGTTTTAATTTCTTGAAACCTGTGGTAAATTTAGTTCCCTATCTTTTAAGTTAAAAATCACGAATTTTGGTGCATGTTGCACAAGTTATTCAGGTTTTCCCAAAAAAATCAAAACAAAAAATTCGGAAGAAATCATTTTTTACTAAGAATAATTTAAAATTCTGCAACATAATTGATTTTTATATCATGTGTATAAGTTGTTATTCAGATTTTTGAATAAAAACTGCGAGCTATTTTGAGTTTTCCTTATTTCAACCGCGTTTATGTATTTATTCTTTTCTTTTTGTTCCGCATCGTAAATTTGGTTTTACAAGTTCAGTCGTTCTCAAACATCAATTAAGAATTCGTTTAAAATACTAAAGTGTAAAGTTAAAGTTATTTAAATGGCGTCTCAAGAAGTTGCAAGTGTAAAAATAGTCCAAATTCATTTTGTTTTATTTGAGGAATTTGTAAACACATCCTGCTAAAAAAAATCACTCCATATATAAGAATTGCATACCTTCATTATTTCGGCATAAAAATTGAATGAAGATAAACCGTGGATGCCGAAAAATAGTTATGTCAACTGCAACTTAACACATTCAAGATGGTACTATTTTTTTATCAAATTTTTAGTGTTGACTTTTTTTGGGAAAACCTGAATAACTTGGTGCAACCTGCACCAAAATTCGTGTTTTTTAACTTAAAAGAAAGAATATTAAATTAACTGTAGGCTCCAAGAAATTAAAAAAATTATGATTTTGATTTGCTACTACTCTCCAGATGTTCTAATAGCTGATTACAAATGTTTGTCATTGTACCTGAATTTTTTTTATCGAAATGGCACCAATATGGCTATTCATATACTGAACTAAAATAACTTAGATTATTTAGAACAGTTTTAAAGTATTTAATTTGAAAACACGATGGTCCGAAAGATTTCCAAAACTTCAAATCCAGAGTAGCTTTGAAATTGAATTGAAAGAGAACAGTTCACCCAATATCAACTGTTTTATATGCGTTTGAAAGGTAAAAAACATTGAACAAAAATGCACAGGAACCTTCTTGCTCACACAGCTAAAAATACTAAGAAATAAATTTTTTAAAGATTGCGCTGATGCCGTAGGTCAAGAAAATGTTGAATGTTTTCGCACTATGAAAACTTTTACTTTCCCCTAAAGCATGCTAAAATTTAAAGACAGTGTATTTTGCTGTTAAAGATGTGCATTTCGGTTCAAAAATTTCCAAACATCAAAAAATTTGAAAAACAAACTCTTTCTTTAAATTGTAGCATATTTTAGGCTTGACGTACGCCATCATAAAAAATTTTATTTCTTAATATTTTTAACAGTGTAAGCAAAAAGTTTCTTGTGTTATTTTAAGGAAATGCCAAGTTAATTAACTCACACACAACCGTTGATATCGAACTAGCAGTACTCTTTCAATTTGATTTCAAATCTTCTCTGAGTTTGAATTTCTAGAAATCTCCCAAATTAAAACATTAAAATATTTCTAAAAAGACATATATTTTTAATTTTACCTATGCTATTTGTATGCAAAATATGAAGTTGTTATGAACACAGAATCTACTAGTGAGTCACTAGCAGGAAGAAATATGGGGATTGCGTGCCTGGCATTGTTGTTATCCGATGAGCTTCAGCCATGTGTGTTCAAACAGTAATATCCCCAAGGTTAGTATAGTAAATGGCATTAAATAAGCAAAACAAAGACCAGGGAGTCTGACGACCCCAAAGACCGAAGAAACTGAGATTATCACACCAACACCAATACAACTGAAATTATTACATTTAACAAAATTTTTTGTTCTTCTAGTACTGTCTGTCTGGCTGAGTTTTAACCAGTTATTGAACACACTAAATATGACTATGCACGTAAACGTTTCTTTAAAAAACATGAAAACTTCAAATTTTGATTTTTCATATTTTCTCTTAACTACGGATCAATTAAAATTAGAATTATGGGTTTTTCATCAAAACACAAGATTATTACTACAAGATCGACGTTAATACCTTAAAAAAAAAATTAATCGTCAATAAATTGACAAAATTCCAAAAATGAATTCATTTGCATTATTTGATTCCGTTTTTCTTACTTTCATTAAAGATACAAAAAAAAACTTTAATGGTTGAATATGGGTAATTCTTTTATAAACCGAACAGATTTGGACAAAATCTGACCGACCCATTTTTGATTTGGCTGAAATTTTATTTAGGGGTTTTCTATCGAAAAAAAAGATATACGTGTTCGAGGATTTTTATTTTTTTTTTTTTTTTTGGAAAATAGAGCTGTTCTAAATTTCGAGAATTTCGTGATTTTCGGCTTGAAGACTTATTTTCAAAAATTCATAACTTCGGTTTTATAGAAGATAGAAGGTTTTTCTTTTCTTTATTTGAAAGTTAAAAGATGGAATTTTTTAAAAATAAATATTTTCAACTAAAGTTATTAACAAATTCCTATTGTTATAAACAAATAAAATGTTAAAATTAAATTTTAACCATTGCCCCACCCATGAAATTAGTTTTTAATATTATCATCGTATTTATCGTTCAATTTTCTATAAAAAAAGTATTTTTTTTTAATGGAGAAATGATATTTACTGTTAGAAATAAATTAATTTATCGAGCGTGGGACGACAAAAAATTCCATATATGGGTCATTCTTTTACATACCGAACAAAATAGGACAAAATGTGACTAAGACATTTTTGATTCAGCTGAAAATTTTTTTGAGGAATATTAATTTAAAGTTAATTAATTAATAAAGTTTAAGGAATTATTTTAAAGAATAGAGATGCAATTTAAAAAAAAAATTATTAATTATAAAAATTATTAACAAATACCTATTGTTATAAACAAATAAAATTTTAAAATCAGTTTTTAGTAATTATATAAAAAAAAATAAAGAGTGTTTAATGTAATCATCGTGTTCTACGTTCAATTTTCAATAAGAAACGTATATTTAATTAGTAGAGAAATGAGTTTTATTGTTAGAAATGAACTAATTTATCGAGCGCGATACGATAACAAATTTTATAAATTTTTGTCGTCCGGCGCTGGAAAAATTAACTTATTTGTAACAGTAAAACTCATTTTCTCATTAATTAAATATACGTTTCTTATTGAAAATTGAACGTAGAACACGATGATTACATTAAACACTCTTTATTTTTTTTATATAATTACTAAAAACTGATTTTAAAATTTTATTTGTTTATAACAATAGGTATTTGTTAATAATTTTTATAATTAATAATTTTTTTTTTAAATTGCATCTCTATTCTTTAAAATAAAACAAACAAAAAGTGTTTATCTCTACCAGAACCGAAGCTATAAATCTTTGAAAACATGTCTTCAAGCCAAAAATCACAAAATTCTCGGAATTTAGAACCGCTCTATTTCCCCTAAAAAACAAAATAAAAAAAAAATCCGAAAACAAGTATATCGTAATGTTTATATAGAACCCTCAAAAAAATTTTCAGCTGAATCAAAAATGTCTTAGTCACATTTTGTCCTATTTTGTTCGGTATGTAAAAGAATGACCCATATATGGAATTTTTTGTCGTCCCGCGCTCGATAAATTAATTTATTTCTAACAGTAAATATCATTTCTCCATTAAAAAAAAATACTTTTTTTATAGAAAATTGAACGATGAATACGATGATAATATTAAAAACTAATTTCATGGGTGGGGCAATGGTTAAAATTTAATTTTAACATTTTATTTGTTTATAACAATAGGAATTTGTTAATAACTTTAGTTGAAAATATTTATTTTTAAAAAATTCCATCTTTTAACTTTCAAATAAAGAAAAGAAAAACCTTCTATCTTCTATAAAACCGAAGTTATGAATTTTTGAAAATAAGTCTTCAAGCCGAAAATCACGAAATTCTCGAAATTTAGAACAGCTCTATTTTCCAAAAAAAAAAAAAAAAATCCTCGAATACGTATATCTTTTTTTTCGATAGAAAACCCCTAAAAAAAATTTCAGCCAAATCAAAAATGGGTCGGTCAGAAAGGTGTTCGGTTTATAAAAGAATTACCCATATGTATCACGACCTGTCATACAATATTTAAAAATCCAAGTAAATATCAAAAAAATTTCATGAACCAACAACATACTAAATTAGATAGCAAACAAAAAAAAAATAAGAATCCGGATCGAATGAAGATAAAATATGAATAAAAAAGACGATCAGTTGTATTGAATGCGTTCATCACAGAGAAGAAAGTCGTTTAAACAATTGAACTTATACGGGTTAAAACAGTTTCGTAACAAAGTCGATAAAAAATGGTTGGTTACAGATCGTCCAGATCAAGAATTTCATCCAAAGTTTAAACATCAATAATTTTATCCTAAACCTCGAGACCTAAACAACGATTTTTATGAGACTTTCTTGGAGACTTATAGAAATATAAGTTTTTGCAAGGTTTCCTTTAGTTGTGAATCTCATCTGCTGGCCTATCACTTACAGTGTTGTATTTCATTTTTTTATATGGGCCAGTAGTCAATAGCTTTGAAACAATTTTAATAAATCTTAGACACATAACTCTAACTTTTAGGAATTAGTTAGACGTTGAACTATATTGAAACAAAATGTGGGGTTCTTTCGAGTATGAGTTGTTTTTATTTTGGACTGTTTATTGACTGTTGACTGTTCATAAACCATTATTGAAACTAAATGAAAAGAAACTTGTTAGTTTTGGGCGAAGTGGGTGATGATGCACTCAATGATTGGGGATATCACAAATATTAGTTCTGGGTCACGCTCGGTAAAATAATTTTCATTTTGTTTTTATTGTAATAAGTTTTTCTAAAATTACAGCTTAGAAAAATTCATGACCACAGTTGGTCATGAATTGAACTATTTAAGGGACAAAACTGGTGTTGAAGTGTGCCAATTTACCATGCTAATTCGCATTCTTTGCATGAATCTAACTAATTATCAACTTACCCTGCGAATTATATATACATATTTAATTTTTTTTGGCATCACCACAACAACAAATCAATAAAGTTCAAATAATTTTTATCGTGAATTGATTCTCACTCTACGTATATGTTAACCGCAAGGACATATGAATAGAGAGTTCATTGATCATTTATTTAGTTTACAAGATATATACAAATGTGTAGATTTTTTTATACTTTCGGTTTGTGGTTGTTAATTTATAGTTTCATTTTAATTGATGAGAAGTAGTAAAGTAGAAGAATAACGTTTTTGTTTAAGAAAAAAAAAAGTTGATTATATAGCAGATAGATGATGTGCGAATTTTGATGATGATAGAAAGGGGAACAAATTTGAAAAGTTTTAAATTTGATTATAATTAATAATAATTTAAAATTTCTAAGAATAATACATATTTTATGTAGAGTTCAAAATCGATAATTTTGGTTGTTTCGCTTGATTGAAAACCCAAATAAGCGCTTAAGACTTCTATATCCGGGTTTCACACCGTATTAGTTAGTATTGGGATTAGTGTTAGTATTGGGATTAGTGTTAGTATTGGGATTAGTGTTAGTATTGTCATTAGTATTAGCATTAGTATTAGTATTAGTATTAGTATTAGTATTAGTATTAGTATAAGTATTAGTATTAATATCAGTATTAGTATTAGTATTATTATTGGTATTGGTATTAGTATTAGTTTCGTATTAGTATTAGTATTGGTATTGGTATTAGTATTTGTATTAGTATTAGTATTATATATAGCATTAGTATTCGTATTGGTAAAGAAAAATAATATTACTTCTATCACATTTTTTTAAACATATGAATGAAGCACTTCGTTTTTCTAAATTTTCATAAATCTACTTACAACTTTCTCCTTTTAATTTACCCTATCACCACATAAAATAATCAAATCATAAATCAACTTGCTAATTATAATTTATTCTTTTCCACTTCTCTATGCAAAAATAATCGCGCCAAAATGATATATCACAAAATCCAACTATCACTCTATAATTACATAAAACAATAAACAAAAAATACAACAAAAAATCTTCCTAAATGTTATATTAAAAAACTATTAATTGTAGAAATATTTTAAATATAATTGGAAATTGTTTTGGTTTGGGCTTAGATTTGAAATTAGAATATTTTACAGACAACACGCGAGCCAAAACAACAATAATAATAACAACAACAAAATATATCATTCTACAAAAATAACAACAAAAAATATTAGCGATTAGATCGTGTGTGTCTATATACATAATATATGTATAAATAATATAGGTATTTAAGTAATTAATTGTGCAATTAGACTTGTGTTGCGTTTAGAAAAAAACAAGAAAGAAAGACAAAAGGACTTATAGTTTTTTATACTTGCGAGTGGGTTATTAAATTTGACACGTATTGATGGATTTTAAAGTGTTTTAATTCACGTTTTTTTACATAGCGATTTCAGTTAACCACTTTATTTTTAAAATATTTCAAAACATGTTATTGGGTATCACTGAACATCGTCCATTCTTGATTTTGTAAATAATAATTTTTTTGTTTTTCTATTAATATATACATGATTTTCGTTTTTGATTTGCTTGCAATGGTTTTCGTTACTTGACTCGTATGTTCTTTGTGTTATTTTATGCATGATCTGCCGGTTTGTCCGAGTTTTGGAGAAACATAAACGAATTCACATTTTGATCAGTTTGTTCACCAATAATTCACCATCGGAGTAAGCATAAAATTTGCCACAAATGTCTTAAAATCAAAAGGACGAAAAATGAAGCTGCTTAAGCTGAAAAATAAAGCTGCTTACTTAACTTTTAGTTTTAATTATTTTATTCTTATCCGAATAACTATCATCTCTTAAAAAGTATTACGGTCAGATGTGAACTAGTTCTAATATCCATTGTTCAAATTTATTTTGATTGTTGGCTTTTAGGAGAAAATATGTTAGAGTTAGCGGTCTGTTGTGATTTTGATTACCCCATGTCCTTTTTTTCTCTATATTTGAGAAATGTATGTGAAGTTGAAATATGCTTAGAACCGACTCTCAAGATATGAAAGGTCAATTTTGGAAACAAATCTCTATCTCCGTTCGGGAACTTAAACAGCTCGCAAGATTTGAATACTATACATGTCGTTCTATTTGGAACATCTAAACCTGTAGTTGGAGGTATGTTAGATAGTGAAGGTCTGCTAGTTGGTCGTGTACACGAAATGCACTCTACCTATAGCTTGAGTTGCCTGGAGGTTCTGTTGACTAACCTCACTCACAACAAAGTTTAGACAATTCCTTCCGAAACGCGTACCAGAAAACGCTACCCAGAATCTCCAAAAGAGATACCTGCAATTTCACAATTCTCCCTATAATATTTACGCTAAGAATTCATTTTATTTTATTTTATACACAATAAAAATACAAATATAATACAAAAAGTTGGCTGCTTTGCAGATTAATGCATAGAAATCGAAGAAACTACGATCATTGATGGTTGCACTTGGTCTATTTTGGTGATAAGCTTATGATGTTATGCTTAAGAGCTTATGTTTAAAATGCTATTCGTGGTCTGGTGTAATGATGAGGTAAATTATGATACCGTAGAAATATTTAAACAATAGACTAGTTATTATTTCAACAAACACAAATAACAAATAATATAAGGAGCCCAAAAAATGTACCCAAAAACAAATATAAGAAAAACTAGGAAGATCCTGGCCAAACTGTAATGAAGCGCTGCTTCGTTGACTAACAACGAAGTGGCATAGCAGGTCGCGTACCTAGCGAGGTTAAATTAATAGCCCCAGACTACCTTCAGCCTATGGGGTCGAGAAACAAATCCTGCTCTCCACAAATAACTGTACAGTACGCGTAAAAACATGATAAGAACGGCTATGAGAAAAGGCAAGTGAAAGGCTGAGACTCTGGCGAACTCCTTATGTGAAAGAACCACGATCACCACATCCAACCCCACAGTTCAATACATCCACACGCGCTTGCACTTCATACACTATCCCATACACACCCACCCACACACATATAACCACTCACACACACACGTACACACATTCATACACCCAATATGCAATTGAAATTCAATATGAATGAAAGTTGTTAAAAAATACATTAAAGCAATATATAAATCTGCAATCAAAGAAAGGTTGAGGCTACAAACTTCAAAATAATACTCTTCAACGTTGGATTACCATGGTTACACTGCCATTAATAAAACAAAATTTTATCACCATCCATTCCTTCTGCAACTTCTTTTTATGGATCGAAAATCACAAAGCGGCTTCCTTTTAGTTTCTGATAAAATAACAAAATTACAATTATTTGTTTACCCAACTCTCTCTAGTATTTCCAAATTTAATTTTCATTCATTTGCCATATACGAAAGGGAACATCGGAACATTATTATATTTGCTGATCTGTTTCAGACCAAGATACCATGGGTTGCGACCAGTTAAAGACACAACTTCACGGAATCCACCAATAACCGAAATGATGAAATTTGGCGGTGCATAACGACAGCTCTTATCACGAAAATTTTCATATTTATCTTAAAAAGTAGTGGCAGTAACTGTAGTTTGTTTATTTGTAACACTATATGAGGAGATTGGTATGAACAATTCCAAACCGGTGAAAGTTATTATTATCTTCTTGTATAATAATTATTGAATTGGGAAATCGAGAATCATTTAAAAAAAAACTTTAACTTCAGAAAATATGGTTTCAAAACTCAGCACCCACTACATCAACAATAAAAAGTATCATTAGTGGTAATCAAATGATTTTGGGTTAAATGCAGGGAATATTATCATTAGTTGTGATATCATGGACCTTGCAACCATTAGTTATTATTTTTGCTTTCCTTCTTAGTTTCCAACAATAAATTATTGCAAAAAAATGACTAAATCACATAAAATAATGCTCTAAGTAAGATTTAAATACATAAAAAAAAGAGCCTGTAAAGATTATAGGTTCGATCACCCGCCCATACATATCTCATGCATTCCCGCACACGTACACGCACTCACGCACCCTTTCATACATACATACACACCCTCACATACATAAATTTTAAAAAAAATAACAAAACTCACCCCATGGATGGTCCAGACCCCGCTCCTGTTCACAGAATTGATCAGCCGATCATCCGTCCCTCCGCCCCAACTTAGACGATACTTGCCACACACCGGTCGAATTCAGCAATGGTGGATAATAAAATATCAGCTGGTCTTTCATGTGGCACGGGTGCTATGGACGCTAGGCGAAACGCTTTAGATATTGATGTATGTTGAGCGACTATTGGTTCAGGCAATGTTACGTAGCAAGGTATCGGATAAAAAAAAACAAATCACGTTTGTTCTCTACAACAGTAACTGAATGTCTCAGCTGATATGCAAAACTCGTAATATGGTTGTAGGTGGAAGATGGACGTCTATCGTTTTTATTGTTGTACACTATGATGTTGATGATCGGAGTACGAGCGTTGTAACAGCTCAAAACAAACTATGGTTTCATCCACTAGTCAAAGAATGTACACCGATGATATGTAGAATTGATACTAATCTTTTTTTGTTAAATAAGCTGTACGGCTGCTACCGGATATGCAAGAACCACCATAAAAAAACCTGAAGAAAAATCAAAACCCCGTTTCTCTTTCAGCAAGATGGTTCGAGAATAATTTCGATTAACCTTCCTCATGTCGATGTTGGTTATATTTCCTTCTTGTTTGTTTTTCACTTCCTTAATTTTTATTTCGGTTGTTTATGCTCATGGAATACAAATTTAAATTTATATTTAATTTAATTGGTCTTTGGGTGTATTAACAAAATTTGACTAAATTATTTATTCTCTAGTATAACACCACACCCACGATAATGAAATAATCAGTTTCTTTACATTTAATTTTAGTTTTTTTTGATATCTCATTAAATTATAAAACAAAAGAAATCTTTTTCTAAACAAAATTGATGTTACATTTTGCGAATTTTACATATAAATATCAACCGACATATTTGTCGCCTCAATATATTTTTCTTTTGTTTGATTATTTTTCAGAACTTACAAATATTATAATGTGTTCGATGGTTTTGAATATATTTATCTAACAACAACAGGATAGACATCACAAACAAATACTTTTTTTTCTTTTAATTTCGATATTGGTATCTATTATTTAATCGACTAATATAAATTTAATTTTCACTAAGATATTAAACATCTGACATTTTGAAAACAAAATCACAAAAACATCACATTTACTGCACTGTCAACAATAATCAGAGAATCCAATCAGACAAAAGAGATTAGAATAAGAGACAGAAGCTATCTATCACGTTCTATTTATAGTATCAACAAATGGTAGCATTAACTGGTAGCATATTTTAATGACTGAAAAACCCACTAAGGAATTTACATAGCTAATTGGTATAAAAAAAATTGAAAAGAATTAAATGACAAACATTGATTATGATACGATTGTAAGAATTATATATGAAAACTGCGCGATTACGAATCAATGGTATTGCACAACTGTTTTATGACAATCATACAGCGATTAACGATTACAAATTGAATATAGGAACCTACATTGGGAAATAGCACACAACTATTTTATGGTAATTTTTTTAAACGGAAATCATTGTAGATGACGACCACGGATTGAGTACAAGAAACTATGGTTAAAGAAAGAAACGAAAATAACCATAAATGATTCCGTTAATGTAATTTTAATGCGTGTGAGAAAGTAGTGCGCCTCTAAATCAAGGGAATTACACGACTGCTTCGTTGATCACCAGATTACTTCGTTTCAAAATTAAGATCCCGTCACAACTCACAACGGCTTCCACTCCCGAAATAACCCTGGTCAGTAGTAGCGCAGAGCAGTATGCCAGAAAATAGATTGCTAAAGTGTGGTCATAGTTATTCCGTGTGGTGAAGCGTTCCAAAAGTTCTGCTCTATGAAGGATCCTTCTCTGATGAATGTTTGTTCAACTTGCCAAGTCGCATTTCGTTTCGAGGACCTTAACGTGGTACCCACTTCTCAGTCCCTAAGAGCCACCTAAAACGCGTTGACTCGTAACTCCAAAACTAATGCCCAACGTCTTCGTGACGAGGCAACTGCCGTTGCATCACCGAAGTCGAAAACTAAAGGGAATTCTAAAGGTAGGCTTCTTTCTAAATCACCGATCGCTGTCCCCAAGAGGCAAGAACAATCATTTTTCAGGAAGGCAGATCACAATTTGTCCAACATACCAATTGTACCTCAAGAGCAAGTCATTAAGACATTAGCGAGGACGACCTACATCCTGGTCAGAATCCGCTTCCCCACCCACCAACTGATAATACAAATTTATTACAGGCACCATTACTACGGAAAAAGCTGAACCATACTACCGATGTAAATCCCGTACATAGCATTTCTAATCCTCCGGCTGTAGCCAGGACTGTACGCAGTCCAAATACACCCATACAACCACGGTAGCTGTTATTTGGGCTAGGGAGGCAAATATTTTGCGAGTGCTGGCTTGAGAGGTCGCGTGACTATATCCCGTGGTCAGGAACCTCAATCCATCCAACGTTCAGATCAACATTCTACCCAGGTAGCCTCTTCGAGATGATCCACAGCATAATCGTGTCTAATCCTCATCCGAATTACCAACACGATCATCACTATAATCCCCAATTCCATCATTAGCCTAATCAGCAGACCTGCCAAGTGGAACATCAACCCGTCATCAAAATATCTTCAGTCCCTCCACAATCGATGTTTTAGTGAGACTTTGCAGTCCCAACATACATCAGCTTTCCTAGATATCTGCCACAGGTCCATCTCCCACCACTTCGTACAGAGAACAGTGGGTCGACTTCTACTAAAAACATTCCAATACTATCCGGAATTCGAATGTAGTTTTTACCGGTCGACTTGATGGTCTGGAAGTGAAAAAAATTATATACCGAATTGGAGTTCTGAATCACAATTCTGTTGCCGATTAAACAGGCACCCTTTCTCATTACCTTCGTCATCGAATATGGATAAACACATTTTCGAACATGGCGGATATTATATTACTATCTGCGAGGCAGAAAGTTACAGTACATTTGTCATAATGTTTGATGGCCATTACAAACCTATTCCTTGAAATTGTGTGACTTGCGTAATCAAACGAAAGCCTCTTTCATGCTACTTTAACTCTTTGGACTCCGGTGATGTGGTACTGGGAACTCAGAGGTGTGGTGTATGGGTTCTGGATAACGATCCAAACGTTTGTTGATTTTGTAAAATCGGTTTATGTAATTTAGCAAGAGTCTATGATGTGTAATGGCTCACTCCTGATCTTCCTTAGAGTATTATCCCCCTTTGCTAGACACTTCTGACTTCATAGGATAGTTTCTCAGCTGCCAGGCTTCAATTTTGGCAGGGATATTGGCCATCAACAAAGGTATTTTACGGAGAGTGTCTTCTAAATAAAAAAGAAACGCTGGGATCCAAAATCGCACGACGAGAGAGATCGATCATCCACAGCCTCAGTGTTCTAATTAAGCTATCTCACCCGATGCGTTGCTAAAGAAACTTATACTCGATGAGTATAATATATGATTGCAACCGCTCATTTTGATTTTAAATTTCCAAATTTGGCTGAAAATTGTTAAGAATCAACTGCTGGAAAAAAAATATTACAATTACCCCATATAGACTCTCTTAAGTTATTCTGAAGAAATGTAAGTGAGTTTACAATTATTACAATCATGGGATTACGTAAAAATAATACTCTAATCATTAAAGCACCGAAAAAAAAATTTACGTTACTGTTTCAATTTCGTAAAAATCAAAAAAGAAATCTGATAAAAAAAAACAATTGACAATCGCCATGACAATGGAAACATTTAAATTCTTATAAATAACCAATAAATATCTAACTATCTACAGCCTCATTAAAAAAAAAACATATAGTAAATAAGTATGAAAGTTAAAATCGACTCACTGACATTTGTTTTACAAATTAATTCAATCCTTCGTGTTTGCGCTGCTGATTTCCGCCGGCCATCTTGTTCATTACTTGCTGGGAATGCATTATAATCCAACAGGTATAATCCATTTAAAAAAAATCTTCCAGGTATGATTAACTTGGTTCTCCGGTATGACGTGCAATTAGGTATATCCAATATATTCAACCGAATCAACCACAACATTGAATTGCCTTTGGCGAGTCAAAAAAAATGATGGCGGTCGAGCGAAGCGTGATTATAAGGTTTTTCCTTCTTTTCTTATCTTGTTTTATTTGATTTTTTTCACTGAAGGAAAGGAATCTATATAACACTATGGAAGTGCGGTTATCAGTCAATTTTTAAAGAAAAAAACACTCCAAATTATCTTAACACAGATTATATTCGATCACAAAATGCTACATATAGATACATGGTTGTAATATAACCTGATGTTTTTTATTTTTTTTTTAATTTTCAATCTTAATACATAATAATATGTGAATTATTTTAACTAGTACCATTTATTTGATAATTTAGTTCATTTTTAATTTATACTTATTTTTGAGTTTAAGCAGTGCAACATTTTACTTAACTTATTACAAAAATCACCGTAAGGCTTAATGCTTCAGAGTTTTAATTTGAAAAGTTTCAGAAGGAAACCGAAGCCATACTGATATGATTACTTATTTCTTTTATTTTTGATACTTATAAATTTAACTTTGCATTCCTTGATTCATTTTTAATTAGATATAATATAACACTTTTGGAATGCTTCAAAGACTTTTAATATTTATCACATCACACAAAACAATACAAACCAAATTATAACAAACATGGGCACTTCCACGTTTACTTTTTTGATTTTAATTTTATAGTTCCAGAAGGGAACATCAGACACAATTGTATGACCTTTTTCTATTTTAAGCAAAAGCCGACTGCTTTCCCGAGTAGAAAATATCTTGTAAATATACTATGCTGAAGGCGGAAGACGACTACCAAAGTCAAAAAGTTTATTATAATTAATATTAAAAGACAAAATTTGATTGTGGATATAATCATGTTTGGCCATAGATGGCAATAGGGTTGGATTGTTTTGATTTTAATTTTTAAATAAAATAAATTGCGAATAGACTATTCAGCTGTTGCCTATTTAAATTTTAACCTATTCTATGTTAAACCAACAAGGCAATAAGAATATTATTTTGAAAATTAGGTTATTCTTATTACTTTGTTTCTTTTATTTTACTTAAAGTATAAAAGTAATAGTTAATTGTTTATTGAATCATTTATTCATATTTAGTTATTGCTGTAAACAATTCAACCTACCAAACCAATTTTTAAATGACATCACTCCCCATGACAACTTTAATGGATTTACTTAGATATTTAATGATGACGTACAGCACCAATACAAACAATTTAGTAAAAACGAAAGGGATTAAATTATAAAAATCGTGTATAGTAATACCATCGGCAATAATTATGTCGTAGTTTATGTGTGAGTATGAATTAAAAATTGTTGTTTGTAAGTGTTTGGTAAAAGGTTGTTGGTTACTAAACAAAATAATTTGTTTTTTTTTGTTTTGATTAGAAAACGATAATTAGGCATTTAATGAATGATTTCAATTTAGAATTTCCAAATATTTTGGATGATTTTAGTGACTAAATGATTAGGTTTATTGTGAAGAGAAGAACTCGGAATTTCACATTAAGGTCGGAAGTAAGATTAGGACAGTTGTTGATCCGATGCATTATTTAACCACACCGAAAGCAAACGTTACAACATAGAGTTCGCAGAATCTGTTAAACAAAAGATTTTGCTAGCTCTAAAAAAAAGTTGAATTGAGGTGTAGCAATTATTACGGTCGTTGTACAGTGTACTCGCCAATAGAATTTCTCGAAAAGAGACTAATCATCAAATGCACGACTATCGTTTAATATCTTTTGTATGATATGTACCTGTTCTTCCCCCCTCTACGTCTTCTAGTTCCAGCAGCGTGTTCCCCACGTATCGGATAACCCTCGACTCTACAAACTTTGGAGCCAATTTCACAGAAAACTGCTTACCCGCATCACTCAATCTAAAGTTACGTCGGTAAACAATGTCGCCAATTTTAATAGCCGGAGGGCGAGTTCTTAAATTATATCGAGTCGAAGTTTTTTCGTACGCTTCTGCAATTTTATTTTTCAACAATGATCTAATATCCATGAGTTGATCTTGTCGATTAACCTCTTCACTCGGTTCCTCTAAACATTTCAAATTTTTCCATATAGTGTATGTGGATCCATGATTGATCATACTTAGACCGAACATTGCATAATATGGCGAGCAATTAATGGAAGTGTGAATCATACTCCGAAGGGCACCGGCGATGTCGCTTAGGTGGGTGTCCCATTTAGTGTGATCACCCTTCAAGTAAGCCCTAATTCCAGCCAGGATACTTTGGTTTACTCTTTCAGAGGCGTTGGCTTGAGGTGAATAAAGAGCGGTACGCAGGTGTCTGATGCCATATTTAGCTAGAAAATTTTGGAAAAATACCGAAGTGAACTGGGTGCCGTTGTCTGAGACGATTATTTCGGGACAACCAAATGTTCGAATCACGTAACACTCTATAAATTTACATATTGGTTCGGAAGTTAATCTGCTAAGAGGGAACAAGAAAGTAAATTTAGTAAGATGATCCAAGATGATGAGAATCGCCACACTGCCAGTCTTGGTTCGAGGATAAGGGCCTAATATATCAACGTATAAACGCTGCATCGGACGATCAGTTTTGACTGGAGCAACCATTGGTGCTCTAAGGACTTGATTGGTTGGTTTCACTTCCTTACAAATCTTACAGCTTGCGATGTGTGATTTAACTTGTGAGAACATATGAGGCCAAAAGTAAAAGCGTCTTAGATGGTGTAAAGTCTTTGCGACACCAGCATGAGCCGATGTTGGTAGGCCATGGGCTTTAATTATTAATTCAGAAGTTATTTCTTCTGGCACCCAAAGCTTCCACTGTTCACCTTCAAGGCACGAAGAGAAACCAATTCTTTTGTATACTTTGTCGCCTAATACCTTCAAATCTGGCAATGTTGCTTTATCATCCTTCACTAGCTGAATTAATTTTAAGTAATTTGGTGATTGAAACATCGGTGAATTCAGGTCAATTTCTTGTTCATTAGTTGTGTTCAACGCATCCACACAAGGTATGCGAGAAAGAGCGTCTGGGACAGCATTCAGTCTACCTCGCCGATATTCTATTGTGAAAGAATAACCTTGTAATTTTAGGCTCCATCGCGCTAGACGACCTGCCAAGTCTGTTTGTTGCATTAACCATTTTAATGATGCATGGTCGGTTATAACTGTGAACGGGTGTCCTTCAATGTAGGCTCTGAACTTTTTAATTCCGAGAATTACTGCCAGACACTCCTTTTCGCTCACCGAGTAGTTACGTTGAGCCGCATTCAACTTTTTCGACATGAACGCAACAGGGTGTTCGACATCTTCATCGTCAAGTTGGGTCAGCACACATCCCACTCCCTCATTACTTGCATCGCACTGAAGTGTGAACGGTTTGGTGAAATCAGGGTTGGATAAGACAGGGGCTGAGGTTAACGCTTTTTTAATTGAAGTGAAAGCCACATCAGCTTCTTCCGTCCATTTGAATTTACCCGTAGATTTCTTTAACAAATTAGAAATAGGAGTCGTAAGAGATGCAAATTCGGATATGAAACGCCTGTAATAACCTGACATACCCAGAAATCTTCTAATTTGTCTGACCGAAGTCGGGGTAGGGAATTCTGCAATAGCAGCCACCTTTTCCTCATCTATCTTGATGCCATCATAACCAATTACATACCCAAGATATTTTACTTCAGGTCTAAGAAATTTACTCCTCTCAATGTTTATTGTAAGGTTCGCACGATTCAAATGATCAGCAATTTCGGCTAGAACCTGGATGTGCGACTCGAATGTTGAAGTTATAATTAACAAATCATCGAGGTAAACAAATACTTGAGTTTTCAGACATGGGGGTATTACCCGGTCCATCAACATAGTCATAGTTTGGGCCGCGTTGCAGAGACCAAATGGCATACGTACAAAATGATATAATGGTCTACCGGGAACAGTAAAAGCAGTCTTTTCTCTAGAATGGTATTCCATAGGGATCTGCCAAAATGCATCTTTTAGATCGAGACTAGATATGTAGCGTGACTTAGGCAGGCGACTCAAAATACCTTCAATGTGGGGGAGAGGATACGCTAACTTCTTTGTGACACTATTCACCTTTCGTGAGTCTAGACAAAGTCTCACCTTACCTGGTTTTCTCACTAGGACGACTGGTGAGCTCCAAGGACTTGAAGATAGCTCGATTATCCCTAACGAGAGCATTCTGTCCAGCTCCTCACCCATCAGCTTTTCAATCGCTGGAGATATCGGATAGTGTCTCTGTTTAATCGGAGTCGCTCCACCTGTATCAATGACATGTTCTAATAAATGCGTTTTTCCCAATCCGAGTACCGCAAAGGAAGGCAGGAGTTGGATGGCATCTTGCAGCCTTTCTTGTTCATCTACCGTCAGACTAGCTACTCTGGGATTTTCAGTACACAACGACAGTTGTCGGGATAATGGTTGATAAAGATTGAATTGAATGAAGAAATCGATACCTAAGTATAGGTCCTGAGTGAGGGATGGGATTACCATTAACTCTATTTTTTTATTAACACCTAGGAAAGAGATTTTCGTATTGAAATAACCCACGATCTTCTGGCTCGCCCCATCAGCAGTCTTAACCTTGGCTGTAGACCGCGTTAAAAGACCAGGAGATTGAAGCAGCTCTTGAGCGAACGATCCACCAACAGCACTCAAGGAGGCACCGCTATCTAGGAGGCCTATTCGCTTTGAATTCAAGATCATAACCTCTGCATATGGTCTAGGATCATTCTCCATTGAAACAACTGAGGACGGACGAGAAGATTTAAATGAGCGCCGAGTTTTCCAAAATTCCCGTATTCTCGTGGAAGATCGCGTTCGATGCGGAATGTTTGTTAGTTCATCGATTCCTAAGCGTGTTCTTGCAGTCATATAATCGTGAAGTCGTTGAAAAGGCGTTTTAATACCTGTAGAAATTAACGTTGGAGTTATTAGCGTTGTATCACGTTTCAGCAACTTAATTGGTGTATTTAAAATGACTATATCATTCAGATCACTCCCCCTCGAATCAATTGTTTTGGTAGTGGTATCTTTGTCTATGAAGTCTGGTGACGAGCTCGGTGATATTACCGGGCTACATTGGGCTGGCTTTGTTTCTGGGAGCGTGAGTCTTTGTCGACCACGCTCCCTTTCAAGTTTAAACGACACTTGTCGCATTTAAAGAGGTAAGTATTGTCCATACCACAACCAAAGCAAAAGAGTCGTAGAGGGTGTTGACATTGACGAAACCCATGCCCTTCAGCTTTACAGTTCCAACAAGTTATGGACTTTTTAAAGGTATCTGGAACGCCTTGATACGCATACAACTCAGCCTTTGGAATTCCCAGATGTGATAGAGAAGGAGGAATAGAATCAGTGTGTAAATGGCTCCTTGCTGATAGATTATCATGTTGATCACCCGCATCAGTAAATTCAGATACGCCTGGTCTGAATGAAACGGTACGAGAAGTGGAAGCAACGGAACTCCACAATTTTTCGCGTCGGCGACATAGTTCCCGTAGTTGTTCGATCGATACTACATTTACGTACAACAACTCTTTCCGTATTTCAATTTTCAGGTTGTTAATCAGTATGCTTAGCAAGATCTGATCACCCAATGGGTTACTCAATTTGTCACACAAACGCAATATGTCGTTGTACATTATGTCGAAAGACTCGGTTGGTTTTTGTTTCCTTGCTCGGATTTTATCTATTACTTCGTCATCAGAATTTCTATCTCCAAACTCGATCCTGGCTGCGCGACACAAATTTTCCCAATTAGGTTGTGGCGTTCTATGATGGTATCGCCAATACCACTCCGCAGCTCTATCCACGAAAAGCAAGTGAGAATGGGCCACTAAAACATCAAAATTACCGGCAAAAGACAAATTATTTAACACCCCAATTCGATAAATAAATTCGTTAATATCGAGACCGTCCGATTTTCCGCTAAACGTAACATGCCAATTACGTATGGTGTTGGAATTCTTTTCGTTGTTGACGTGATTCCTGAGTGCTAACGGATTTGGAACTCGAGACAAATTGTGAACATTTGAAGCCCGACCCGGGGGAGTTAAAGGCGATTCATTAACCAGAGACCTTTGTGGGTGAGATGTAAATTTATCAGTTCGTAACACGTAGTCATCTGAAACTCGCATCATATCTTTTAAAGTTTCATGGAACTGCTCTTCCGTATTTAGTTGCTGAGGCGGGTCTACAACTGTTGAGCTGAAATTGGGCTGCCTGTGAGCATTGTGTAATGATGTACTGGCAGCTATAGAACTTACAGCAGCAGCTCCTTCCATATTCAAGCGTTTTTCGGCTGTTTGCGATCGCGTCTGTGGTTTGGAAATCGTACCAGTTCGAGCAAATCTCGGTACTTTCGAGTGTAATAATAAATCGTCTAATTTAACATTCTGTTGACAGTTTGGACATGTCTGATTAAGCTTCACCCATCCTGTCACGCAACTTTGGTGGAAGATATGTCTACAAGGAGTTCTTGAAATTATTTGAGAAGACAATAGTTCTTCCTGACAGATTGAACAAATGCTAGGGTTATCGTTCTGCATTGTTATGCTCTCAATCACTGAATTGGGTTTAGTTGGAAATTTGAAATAAAGTAAGTAATCTAAATCTATTGTAGTAGGTGGAGAATCAGTAAATTTGACCTGTACCAGTACTAGGCCTCAAAATGTGTCTTAAAGATAACACTGGAACTTTTATTTCGGGACAAAAGTTCCACAATTCCCGTACGTTTGAACACTCAACAAAATTAATATAAAATGCAATTTTGATTGGGAGTTTGAGATAAAGCAAATAATCTAAATTTATTGTAGGCGGTGAAAACTTATTTTAAATTGGTTTATATTTATACAAAACCATAAATGTGTGTTAGAAATAACACTAGAACTTTTATTTCGGGACAAAAGTTCCACAATTCCCGTACGTTTGAACACTCAACAAAATTAATAAGTTCTAACTCTAAGAAATTAGCATGTAAGTTTGAGATAAAGCAAATAATCTAAATTTATTGTAGGCGGTGAAAAATTATTTTAAATTGGTTTATATTTATACAAAACCATAAATGTGTGTTAGAAATAACACTAGAACTTTTATTTCGGGACAAAAGTTCCACAATTCCCGTATACAAATCAAATTAAATTTTATTTGAATATTAGCTACCACAACATCGATAAAACTCAAAGACAAATTACGACGTGGAGTCTAAAAATTGGTTTGGTAGATTTTACAGTAGTATTCCAAAATAATTTAATTTCAGCAATTTTTCCTATTACTAAAAAAAAATGAAAAATATAATGTTTTTTTTTCTAAGTTCGAATATTATTATAATCTTCAATTCTAAAGTTGTTTTCAAGTAATTATTTCTTTCTATACAATTGTTCAAAAAAATTAATTCTCTCACTGAACTTTTCTGTAAGTATTAAAAGGAATTAAATATATGTTACCCAGTTGAATAAAAAAAACATTTTGTCTATACAATCATCAAAAACAATTCTTATTTCATTTATCAAAACAAAATGAGTCATGTATATTCTAATTTAAAATACTCTTATAATCTTCAATTCTAAAGTTTCCTTCAAATAATCAATTTTTTTTTTTTTTTTTAACTGTTAAAAGGAAGTAAATATATGTTTCCCAGTTGATTCAAAAAAAATTTGGTTTATTCACTCATCAAAATTTATTTCAATTTCATTTATCAAAACGAGATAAGTCGTCATAACTATATTTTAATTTACTTATTGAGGTGTAGATGATCATTCCCTCGCCGCGGCAACCCTGAACTCCAGAAAAATAATTACAAAATCAAAATTGAAAGAAACTACTTTACAGATAATTCGAGATGATAGCTGGACAGTGCTCCAGGTCGGAAAAGAAATCAGATTGAGTCTGGCTATAGCTTAGAAAACAGCCAAAGTCCAGCATTTTCTCACTTCTCCGGTTCTGTTCCGACCGAGAGCACGACCAGCTACCCGGTGTTGAGACGTCAAAATGAAGTACCGAGAATAAAGTAAGAGCACAATTGGTGAAGAATCCGGATCTCTTCGGAAATCCAGTGAAGATGAAGCATTACTGTAGGTCGGAGCGTGGCTTACCAACTACCATGTCTCAGCATTTTCCTATTCAGACATGATTCAAATCACCCTGCTTGATCTCCAAAAACCAAGTTCTTCACCTTAAACGAGGTGGAGAATCGTAGACCCCGTTGAAATACCTTCTCTCAGAGCTAGTCATCACACCCCTGCATATGTAAGTTTCGAATAAATTATTCAACACAATGAGTAAATAAAAAAAAATAACAGTCAACATACAAACTCATGCAACATCTAAACCTGCAACACTCATGCAACATTTAATCATGCAACATACAACCTTGTAATCTCATTTTCACTCCGATTCACACTAGTAAAAATTACAACCCATTCGCACTAGGACATTCACACTACTGGGGTACGCAGGGTCGTAATACCCGTCAGAGTTCTTAAAAAGAAACATCTGCCCCTGCGGGATTAATTTTACTCATTGTGAAAAAAAATTTACAAAACATAAACTCTTCTAACTCGTTGGCACCTCACTTCAGGTCCCTGTTTCGGCGCCAATCTTTGTAATGGCTCACTCCTGATCTTCCTTAGAGTATTATCCCCCTTTGCTAGACACTTCTGACTTCATAGGATAGTTTCTCAGCTGCCAGGCTTCAATTTTGGCAGGGATATTGGCCATCAACAAAGGTATTTTACGGAGAGTGTCTTCTAAATAAAAAAGAAACGCTGGGATCCAAAATCGCACGACGAGAGAGATCGATCATCCACAGCCTCAGTGTTCTAATTAAGCTATCTCACCCGATGCGTTGCTAAAGAAACTTATACTCGATGAGTATAATATATGATTGCAACCGCTCATTTTGATTTTAAATTTCCAAATTTGGCTGAAAATTGTTAAGAATCAACTGCTGGAAAAAAAATATTACAATTACCCCATATAGACTCTCTTAAGTTATTCTGAAGAAATGTAAGTGAGTTTACAATTATTACAATCATGGGATTACGTAAAAATAATACTCTAATCATTAAAGCACCGAAAAAAAAATTTACGTTACTGTTTCAATTTCGTAAAAATCAAAAAAGAAATCTGATAAAAAAAAACAATTGACAATCGCCATGACAATGGAAACATTTAAATTCTTATAAATAACCAATAAATATCTAACTATCTACAGCCTCATTAAAAAAAAAACATATAGTAAATAAGTATGAAAGTTAAAATCGACTCACTGACATTTGTTTTACAAATTAATTCAATCCTTCGTGTTTGCGCTGCTGATTTCCGCCGGCCATCTTGTTCATTACTTGCTGGGAATGCATTATAATCCAACAGGTATAATCCATTTAAAAAAAATCTTCCAGGTATGATTAACTTGGTTCTCCGGTATGACGTGCAATTAGGTATATCCAATATATTCAACCGAATCAACCACAACATTGAATTGCCTTTGGCGAGTCAAAAAAAATGATGGCGGTCGAGCGAAGCGTGATTATAAGGTTTTTCCTTCTTTTCTTATCTTGTTTTATTTGATTTTTTTCACTGAAGGAAAGGAATCTATATAACACTATGGAAGTGCGGTTATCAGTCAATTTTTAAAGAAAAAAACACTCCAAATTATCTTAACACAGATTATATTCGATCACAAAATGCTACATATAGATACATGGTTGTAATATAACCTGATGTTTTTTATTTTTTTTTTAATTTTCAATCTTAATACATAATAATATGTGAATTATTTTAACTAGTACCATTTATTTGATAATTTAGTTCATTTTTAATTTATACTTATTTTTGAGTTTAAGCAGTGCAACATTTTACTTAACTTATTACAAAAATCACCGTAAGGCTTAATGCTTCAGAGTTTTAATTTGAAAAGTTTCAGAAGGAAACCGAAGCCATACTGATATGATTACTTATTTCTTTTATTTTTGATACTTATAAATTTAACTTTGCATTCCTTGATTCATTTTTAATTAGATATAATATAACACTTTTGGAATGCTTCAAAGACTTTTAATATTTATCACATCACACAAAACAATACAAACCAAATTATAACAAACATGGGCACTTCCACGTTTACTTTTTTGATTTTAATTTTATAGTTCCAGAAGGGAACATCAGACACAATTGTATGACCTTTTTCTATTTTAAGCAAAAGCCGACTGCTTTCCCGAGTAGAAAATATCTTGTAAATATACTATGCTGAAGGCGGAAGACGACTACCAAAGTCAAAAAGTTTATTATAATTAATATTAAAAGACAAAATTTGATTGTGGATATAATCATGTTTGGCCATAGATGGCAATAGGGTTGGATTGTTTTGATTTTAATTTTTAAATAAAATAAATTGCGAATAGACTATTCAGCTGTTGCCTATTTAAATTTTAACCTATTCTATGTTAAACCAACAAGGCAATAAGAATATTATTTTGAAAATTAGGTTATTCTTATTACTTTGTTTCTTTTATTTTACTTAAAGTATAAAAGTAATAGTTAATTGTTTATTGAATCATTTATTCATATTTAGTTATTGCTGTAAACAATTCAACCTACCAAACCAATTTTTAAATGACATCACTCCCCATGACAACTTTAATGGATTTACTTAGATATTTAATGATGACGTACAGCACCAATACAAACAATTTAGTAAAAACGAAAGGGATTAAATTATAAAAATCGTGTATAGTAATACCATCGGCAATAATTATGTCGTAGTTTATGTGTGAGTATGAATTAAAAATTGTTGTTTGTAAGTGTTTGGTAAAAGGTTGTTGGTTACTAAACAAAATAATTTGTTTTTTTTTGTTTTGATTAGAAAACGATAATTAGGCATTTAATGAATGATTTCAATTTAGAATTTCCAAATATTTTGGATGATTTTAGTGACTAAATGATTAGGTTTATTGTGAAGAGAAGAACTCGGAATTTCACATTAAGGTCGGAAGTAAGATTAGGACAGTTGTTGATCCGATGCATTATTTAACCACACCGAAAGCAAACGTTACAGATGTATCTGTGTCGTGTGATGTGGCTGGGTGCTGTACCCTAATAGATTATAAAACTTGACCCCGCTCGTTACCGGATGGTTCTGAGCAACCTAGCTATGATATGGTTTCGGTACCAAATGGCTAATGAATAACCCCCTTTGGCAAAACGCTATTAAACGCAGAGTTGTAAGCCCATACCACAAACTTTCAACCATTTTTTGCTTAATTTTTTGTAATTATAATAAAAAGGAAATCATTAAATTCAAATATTTTTATGATACAAATTATTGTTATATTTAAAACATGCACATATCGCACACAGGGTTCCATCCAACTCCCGTGTTTTTCTAGCCAAAAAAAAAACTTCTTTTAATCTCGACATCGATGCAACTGTGAGAGGCTTTTACTTAGCCCATACTCGCCTAAGAGCATGGTGCTCTTTAAAGCCTGATTGTAGGTTTGGGCGCCAAAGTATTAGACGCCAAACTATGCTTCTTATAAGCTAAGGAGGATCTATAAATAATTGCAAATTGAATTTACTTTTATTTTCGATATCGATAATCACCTAAGAACTTGGAAAGTAATTTTTACTGAATTTATTCTAGGTTCAATTCTTAAAAAAAAAAATCTTGTCTACAGATTGCATTTCTAACATTACTCGGCGACCCACAGCTTGAAATCGATGTTCTTTAAACTTGTTTAGGACATCTGATAACAACTGCATCTTTCATAGATAGGTTTGCAGTGGCTTGCAAAACAGCTGGAACCGCGGCATTCAAAGAAGCATTTCTACCCTTAAACATTAAACAATAGTTAAAGACCCATTAAAGTTCAAAGTATAAACTTAAGAAGTTCGCCAATGCATCAGGGTTGTCACTTGTCACATAACACATTATTTTAATCTTTATTAAGATATTTATTAAGTTAAAATAAAAACGAGTCAAGTCAAAGTCAAATAATTCTAACCTATTACTCCAGTAACTCGTTCAATTCAATTAATATCGATTTTCTATCAAAATATATTGAACCTTCTAACCAGCCCACCACAATCACACAATACACAAACAATATATGCTTTTTCCATTTTAACTATAAAAAAAAGAAAACTAAATAATGATAAAATAACAACAGTTTCTAGCACCAATAACGACCATAACAAAATAATAGTCCAACAAAACTGCCTTTTGACCGACCTTATTTAATTGATAATAAATTACTTTATTAGAAAGATCAGAAGTAAAGAAAAAATAAAAGTAAATTATAATTCAAGAAATAATAATAATGTTTCTTCCCCACGTGATAGATAATTTTGACTTTTATCCAAGATATACGTGGCTACAACAACAAGAAAATAACTTACGACCATATTAAGGATAGAAAACTATTAACAGAAAAAAAAAATTAAATTATTATTATTATAATTTCATGTTATCCATTTTTTTTTGTCTTTTAAAAACAAAACAACACTAAGGGAAAAAGGAATATGACCCTTAATTATATATTTGGCAGGCAGGATGTATTTGTCTCGTGATAAAAGTTTATAATAAATTTTATGTATATACATGTACAGACTGGTTAGTTAACCCTATGGGTGATGATGTTTATTAGGATACTTGAATTAAATATATTAATGTAATAATATTCGGTTATAGAATTTCGTATGCAAATTATTCATTATATGTTTATAAACCCCTTGAATTTAATATGCATCCCATAGTACCCATCTCTTAATCCCAATCTTCCTCAGTTTATTTTTCAATGTTAAACTTTTATTTTGTTTTTAGTTTTTTTGTTTAGTTTTTTTCACTTTACAAAACGAATATATAACTCCAACACAATCCTTGTAAAAAAAATTAAATAAAAAAAAACACTACAAGAATGAGTCAAGTGTAGAGAAATGAAATCCTACTTGTGTTTAATTGTCTGCTAAAATATAAACATAAACGTAACAAAATACAAAAAAAAAATCGGAAAATGGAAAAACAAACGAAAAATAAAAAAATATGTATCGCAGAGGATTACTTTCTAGCAGCTCAGACATGATATTTGGTGGAATTTTTGTATATTAATTTTTTTTTTGGATATGTGTTAGATGAAAAATCGTTTAATATATTAAAATTTTATGGTTGGAGTGCGATGGGTGAGTTGATTGTGATGAATTTACGGTTTTATTACAGATTATGTATTGTCTGCTTTGAATCTAAAATACTAGTTAAAGAATGGGTTCACAACTGTTTTATTTTACACAAATTGGTTTGTTGTTTTTAATATCTCTTCTCGTTTTAATTATAGTTTTCATTTATATGATAAACAGATCATTTACATTATGATTTTGGTTTTGTCCTCAAGAACAAAAAGAAGATTTCCCAAATATTTGTAGAACTACAAACAAACATATATACTCACCCTTACGTTTATAGTAATATTATCTTCGTCTCAAAGATTAATCCTTATAACCCTATTTATTTTAAAGATTCCATTTTGAATACCAAAAAAAAAACAAACAAACTATTTTCAATTAAATGAAAATAGTTCTGAGGATTTGTTGAAATCACTTTCAATGCTAATAATTTTTTGAATTTTATCTCGAAAAATCTTTATAATTTTTTAAAAGTTTGTTTGTTTGAACAAAATTCTATTCCAATTAAAAAAATTTTTCAAATAAATTTTTGAGATTCGTTATAATTTTGATGCGGAATGAGATAAATATTTTAAGGGTTCTGGTCGGAATGTTTAATTATTAACGATGAAATTGTTAAGTGACTCATTGGGTTGGGTGACTCATATGTTCAAGAGTTAAATTTTATTTAGTTTGAAACGTATAACATTAATATATTGATTCTTATTGCATTCCATACAAGTCTTTAATAGTTTAGACGCATGGATTTTCTTAATTTGTATTTTTTAAGGTTAACGTTATTTGATGTCCAGATGCACTAATCTCTTCTCTTTCAGTGTTGTAATATCTTAATCTAGTAACCAGGTTTTCTACTCACACCAATAAATATAGAATAATGGTCAATCCGCCTATTGACTCATCTAATCGTTGCCCGGTGAGGACAGAATTCAAAACAATCCCATCTGTATTAGATAATGCTCCACCTCCACGATCTTTATGGCATTTAAGGAATGTGAACTGGGCTGCTATGAACAACTTTTAACCGATCTCAACTGGGCGAGTTTATCTGTTGATAAAAATTAAATGCAATTGCGCTGATTATAACATCCGCCATTCAATCGGCCACGGAATGCTTTATTCCATCATCCATAAAAAAACGAAGACCGCAAACACCTCTTGGTTAAATGAAGCCTGCCGGTCAGCAATTGACTCTAATCGTAGAGTTCACAATTTTAACAAACACCTATCGCTAACATTCGAGAACTTCTTATAGCCACCCTTAGAAATGCTAAAAATACCATAAACAATGCCAAACGATTAGACGACCTGAAAACCCGTGACAAAATGATAGAAAGCCTTAACGGTTATAATAATCCTAAACCTTTCTGGTCATTTGCTACTTTGGTACTAAGAAATTGGTACTAAGAGTAAATAGCCATCACAAGTTCCTCCGGGTTTCTCTTCCAGGTCGAATTCATATCCCAATTTTGTTACCCAATTAACAACTCTATCGGCTCACATGCTTGATCTATAAATAGATTCCAAACTTTCCTCGGAAGACCATATTTACTCAACAGGCAAAAATGCAGCAAAGTGCTTAGGTTATCTAAGAAGAAGCAAATTCTTCTTTACTTCTTCTGAGTATAAAGCTTTTGTAAGACCCCTCATGGAACATATTTCCCGTGTATGGGTGGGGGCAAAAAAAAGTCATTTAGACCATTAGATAGAATTCAACGCCGATCATGCAAGTTAATTAATGATTTAACAAATTTGACAAATTCTTTGGATACTCTCGATAATATACGCAATATCGGGGCCCTCTGTGTATCTTAGAAATCCTACCAAAGTAAGTGTTCAGCTGAGATCAAAGCTCTAATGCCTCAACGACGCCAATTCTCTCGCACTTCTCGTATAGCAATAAACTCCTATGCTCGCATGAACCATTCTTTAGCCGAACTGAGCAATATGTCTCGTCTTTTTTTTCACGAACGACTTCTTTATGGAATACTTTAGAATCCACTGTTTTTTCCGCTTAGCTACAACCTACAAAAGTTTAAGCTGTCGATGCCAATCGTCGTGTTTTTCCCGTGAATGCCCACTACGAAAAATTTACGCAGTTTGCGTACAACTGTAAACAGCCCCGCGTAAGGTGTACTAAGGGGTCTTTTTACTTTGTCCACTCGAACAAAAAACGTGTGTACATTTGTTAAGATCTTTAGGGATGAAAATGTCAGTCTGATTGGGATGCCCTGGAGAAGTAGGAATTAGGGTCTGCATATTGCTTCGCAATCTCTTAATGAACTCTGAAGTATCCGAAGTTTTGGCTGTAGGAGAATCGACAAAGAATTCGGCAGGGATCTTAAGACCGTTTGCTTTCGGATTGTAAGCAGCTGTGCGGATTCGATGAGATCCTAGAAGCTTAGTGAGCTCGGTGAACAGATTGGATTCGAATTGTCCGCCACGATCTGTCGTTATGACCGATGAAATACCAAACCTAGAAATGTATTCCTGTAAAAGTGTTGAAGCAATGGTACTTGCTGTCATGTCTTTTTTGAGTTATGCTTCAGGCCAACGTGTGTAGCAGTCTACTGTAGTCAAAATGTAGCTGTACCCATTTGATTGTGGCAGTGGTCCAACGATATCAATGTGGATATGGTCAAATCTGCAATTGGTAATTCAAATTTACCAATCGGAGATTTTGTGTATTTGTGAACTTTTGATCGTTGACATGATTCACATGCTTTAGCCCATAATCCTGTGTCAACATTCATTCGTGCCCAAAAGTACTTGGATGTAATTAATTTTCGCGTTGCACGTATGTCAGGATGTGATAAACCATGATTATAACCAGCAGATGTCTCGCACCAGATTTTGTCGTTGCTGCCTGATGATTGTATGAACCGAAGTTTAACTTTCGATGATCTTGACGGTTTGTCAGGATCAATCAATTTCATCGTCCTCCTGTTACAATTTCGGTAAGTCTTTCAAGTTGAAAGTAGAAGTGTAGATTTCTGTAGAAGATTCTTCACCAGGACGTGATAAACAATCACTGACGATGTTGTCTTTACCTTTGATGTGTCGTATATCTGTGGTGAACTGTGCAATGAAACCTAGAGGACGTTGTTTTGGTGGACTTCTTAAAGTTTTAGAGTAAATTGCTGTGATCAGAGGTTTGTGATCAGTGTAGACAGAGAAATTTTGACCTTCGACAAAATAGCGAAAAAGTTTAATTGCGAGATATATTGCTAATAGCTATCTATCAAACGCGGAATATTTTGCTTCAGTAGGAGTGAGTTTTCTGGAGAAAAATGCAAGTGGCTCCCAACATCCATTGTTGTACTGTTGTAGTACAGCTCCGACTGCAGTGTTCGAAGCGTCTGATGTTATGTTGAACTGTGTGTTGTCCAACGGATGCTGGAGAGATTATTTGACCTTCATGAACGACTCGTTACAGTTTTCTGGCCAAGAAAAAATAGATTTGTTCTTGCCTTTTTTTATCAGTGATGCCAAATGTCCATGAATAGCCGCTAACAATTCGGCTAAACGTGGAATGAAGCTGTGATAATAATTCACCATACCTACGAACTACTGTATTTGACGGATTGATGTTGGAGCTTGAAAGTTGGAGATGGCAGTAACTCCATCTTACAGTATGCCGTTTTTCGAAATAGAGTACTTACAGTATGCCGTTTTCCGAAATAGAGTAGCTCAAAAAATCAAGTGATTTTTGGCCGAAGATGAATTTTGAATCTTTAATGTTGATGCCATATTCGGTTAAGCGAGTGAAAAGTTTCTCCAAGTGCAGAAGATATTCTGCTTCGGAGCGGCTTGCTATGAGGATATCATCTATATAGACGAAGACGAAATCCAGTTCCTTTGTAACTTCGTTGATGAAGCGCTGGAATGTCTGTGCTGAGTTTCGTAAATCAAAAGGCATACGGGTAAACTCGATCAATCGGAAAGGTGTAATTATAACTGTTTTATGAATATCCTCTTCTGCCATAGGTAACTTGTGATGAGCTCTTACCAGATCTATTTTGGATAAAATTTTGCATCCTGCTAGTAGCAAGGAAAAATTTTGTATATTGGGGATAGGATATCTATCCGGAACAGTAGCAACATTAAGCTGTCTGGTCTCCACAAGGTCGCCAGTCCTTGTCTTTTTTCTGATCTATGTGAAAAGGAGAGGAGACTGGAGAATTAGAAGGACGACAAATACATAGTTCCACTATATGTTTGAATTCGGTCTTTGCAGCTTTGACTTTCGTCGGGTCCAAGCGTCTTGGATTAATGGATGGAAGTTTTCCATTAGTCACAGTGTAATGTTTTACATTGTGCTTAATTGGGAGGCCATAGTTTGGTGCCTCGGTCAGTGACGAAAACTTTTTAAGGAGAGTGCCGAATTGATTGTCGACGCTGAAATGTTTAGGAGTAGGCGTATTACAGTTGGTTGTGATTGCATTCACATGAAGAAATGTTTTTGAATCGATTAACTTCCGATTTTTGAGGTCGAGCAAAATGTCATACTTCGAGAGGAAATCAGCACCTATTATAGGCCTGTTTACATCTGCCAGAATGAAAGTGTGTGTGAATGTACGCCGAAGTCCGATGTTCAGTTTCAACAGGTTAGTACCATATGTAGGAATTGCTGTACCGTTAGCAGCAGTTATCGTTTGAATGTGATCCTTGTTGTGTTATGTAGACGAGAATGATGACGTCGTGCGGTAAAGTTCCAGATTCATAAAGTCTTTATTTCCTCATAATTTTGCATATCACGCGTTGTTCATAACAAGTTCTCTTTCATACGCAATCTATAGTCATATATTCATATAGTTTCCGTTACATTTCACTTATCTTTTTATTGACCGTTGATTCAACTCTTCATACCGTAATAATTTATTCAATCATAATAAATAAAATATAAATTAAGAAAATAATTGAATATTAATAGTAACATCAATAAAGTAATAGAATATGAATATAGTGGTACATAACATAATGGAGCTACGATTGTTGCATCAGAACAATACGATCAATAATGCAATATACTATAAATTTCGTTGCGCCAAAGATACTTGCGAAAGTTGGATTTCAGGCTTGAATCAATTTAACAATAATCGTTGCAACAAAACTACAGGCGATTGTGGAACAATAATAATAAATCAATATAATAGAACGTCATAGAAAAAAATGATTATTTAGTATGTACATGTATTAGCAAAACAAATTTTTCTAATATCTACTAAATAATTTTTTCTTAAATATGGTCCTTTGAGCCGGACTTCCCATTTTATTAATGATCATTAAAATCACCAATGCAAATCAAAGCATAGAATCATGTCATCCATATCTGCAGCTGTATTTTAGTTTGAATGGAGCTAGGTTTACCGTTTACCCTCCCTCCAGTTAGACTGAAAGATGATAATTTTATTTATTTTCAGCGCTTTTTCGAACCACTGATGAGTTGTTCAACGAATTTAGAATTTTTAAACTGCTTTAATTAAGCTTTATATACAAATAAGGTTTTGAACAATGTCGTAAATGAGTTACATCATCACACAATCAGGGCGCAGTGTATCCCAGTTCTGACACCAATGTTGCGTCGTTATGTTATACTACGTTTAGTTATATTATTTTATATAATCCTATACTGTTTGCTACAGTGGACACATATTTTGTGTTTGCTATACATTTCTATTCAGAAGTAAAATAATAATAATTTTACCATTTTGTATCAGGTTTCACCTCAGATCACCAATTTACTGAAACAGTAGAACTGTGTATTGGTACTTATATGGTTCACTCATCATTTTTAAAATCACCAAACATTTGATAATCTTACCACAGTTGCAAATCTACAAAACTGAGTTTAATCTTAAAAACATGTAAAACCATATTCAAAAGACATAGATTTTCGTATTTCTAACATTATGTTAACAAATTAAAATAACAAAAAATTTTCTTGTTCTTACGTAAACATAATACAAATATCTTCATTCTACGAATAATGTTCATAAATCTTAATCCTCTATCAAAACGACATATACTCGTATGTAGTGGAGGTACATTCATGTTATTGTTACAATAAGAAAAACAAACAAAGACGTGTTGTGTTAACTATACAATATAGAGAGTATAAATATTTGTAATTATTATTATTGCTTATATTAATTGTAGTTGGTGTATAGTGATTAAAAGAATTAAGTAATCTTTAATTTTTAAAGTATTATTTTTACATAAAAAGAAAAATTAGAATTTTTAGATGTTTGTTTGTTCTTATGTTTCAATCGTTAATCTTATCTAATTCAATATGTTTTTCCTAAATAACCTGGTACAACCTGATAACAAAAATAAAACTTATGGATTAAACCACTTTGACGACAAATTTTAAAAACAAAACAAACCAAAAGAAAAATTTTGAAATTAGTTAAAAGTTTTGTAAGCTAAAATTTTCTTTTTGCTTTTAGAGTTTTTGGATTTTTTCTTGTTGTTCTGTGTGTGTGTGTTGTTTTTTTTAAAAGAAAAACAATAGAAAAGATTAGTGAAGTGGTTTTTTATTGAATTAAAGAAAATTGGAAAATTTTCTTTTGTTTTGTTTGTTTATATATCTACAAGAAAAAAAATCAACAAATGTAAGGATTAAAAGTTTTATTTGATTTTAATGTTATAGTACAAGTTTTGCATTACCAGTTTTTTGTTGTGTGTTTTAAGGTTAGGTTAAAGTGAAGTTATATAGCTTTGTTGTTTTATAAAAAAAAGTTCTGTGGTATTAATAGTTTTTAAGTTAATCCATCAGGGAAAAAATTACGATTTTGTTGGTTGAAATAATAAAGATAGAAAAAAAAACTCTTAGGATAATGAAAATAGAAAAATTGGAAATATAAAGTTTTGAAAATTTATCGTTTTTTTTATTAATGCGAATCAATAAATTAATAAATTATGCATTCATTTTACAACTAGTGCAACCAATTTGTGGGGACGTACCATATGACCTGAACGATAAGAGATCTCATAAAACCGGGCATAACATCAGAACTGATAAAAAACACAGCCAGTATTTGCCCTGCATCCTGTGCAACCTCAAACGTCATGTTACCGAATGAGTTTTACTTCTATAAATTAAGGTGACAGCTTTGCTGAAAATTTCTTTGCAGCATTTGATACGTTGTGCTTAAATTTCTCAAGTCACTCTCTTGTTTGTCTAAAGATCGTTTGGAGAAATATCTAATATTATCGTATAAGTGAACCATATTGGCAATCTGTGAGAATGTGATCAGTTTTCGGAGCATATCGACTAAAGTGGCCGATGGTCCACCATACAATTGCTAACTTTTCTCATTCTGTTTTTAAGTTTTTTGAGTGCATACAAACTTAGTTCCTTAATAAATTTGATGACACTTTGACCAAAGATGGATATTTGAATGAAAAAGAAGTGATTAGTTTTTGGACGACAGTGAGATAGGATAGGTGACGCAGTGCCTCTCGAGCACTTGTTTATTTGATACTTCAATAACTTCAGCTTCTGATAATTGATTTTGATTGAACTTGATAAATATGTTTACGTATGATTTGCAACAGTTGTGCATTCCAACTTTCGGTTTGTCACTTCCGGAAAAAAATTTACTATTCGTACAACAAGAAGCATTGTAAAGGGGGCCGCCGGAGCACCTGTTTTTATACTTTGAACTATGCGAATTTTATTAAAAATATTAGCCATTAGTACTTAGGTACTTGATTGACATAAGCTCTCTATATATGCAGAACATGTTGTTTTCCGAGTTGTGGTGAAGTCAGCGTCGCCAATTTTTTTCATGAAATCCAGTTGAATATCCGTTGAGTAACCGTTACGTTATGAAGTAGTTATTGTTAGAAACAAACATGGCTACCGTTTTCTTTACTAATACTTAACTTTCTTTTGTCCATACATCCCAATTTTCCTGTCTATTCCAGATAAAAAACAACATAAAACATAAATTAAAATTTCGTCCAAAACTTCCCATATTTCTTTTTTTTCTTGTTGGGATTTTAAGGCGAATGCTATACCATCGTTAAATCGGGCTGCAAAAGAAAACAAAAAATTTTAAACTTTTAATTTATGTGAACCGCATGTTTTTCAGTGTTGGATTAAAAGATTAAAAGTAATATATATATACATAAAACGAATATATCTCGTCTTTTAATTTTCCTGTTTTCTTTCTTCTCGAAACCCTCCCCTTCAAATATCCTTGCTAAAGAACTAAGTTTAACCGTATACTGGTAGCATTATACGTGTATTTATATGAATGTAAAATAGAATAATAATAATAATAAAAGTAGAAGAGTGAAAAATTGTGATAAAAATATTTTAATTATAAATTTTTGAATCTGGTAACCCTGATTTTCGTTATTTTCAATATTATTTTTTATGTTTTAATTTAATTTATCGTTAAATAATTGCATTATTTTCAGTTTAATCTATTTATCTGGAAAATATATATTGAATTTTTTTTCTGTTAAGTCCAGCTGTTCCATTTCGAATAAATAACTTCATTAGAGATAGATAAAGATATGTATATAGAAAAATTCGAAAAATATAAAAAAAAAATAATTAATTCTTCATAAATGGCTAGGAATTCTTTGTAATATATATATGTACAAAACTTTCTCTAACATTTAAAAAAATGTAGAATTTTTACTAAAATCGTCTTGCTAGAAAACTGTAGGGGTTGAACGTGTTCGTTTTTTTGTTCTTGTTGTGCACATATGTAGCTGATATATGGTAGTCGAAATTTTTTTTTGTCAGTTGGTGGTCATATAAAAACTAGGATTTCTTGTTGATGCATATATACATCATATAGGGAAAAGAAAATACATTAAGATGCTGCGAATTTATGTATGTAACATTAAAGTTTATTTTGTTATTAATCCTTGATTTATTTGGTAGGTTTAAATATGACTTAATGATATTAATTTAAAATATATTAATGATGTGTTGAGAGTAGTGTTTTTAATTAAATGAATTAACAGAGTTGTATACGTTGAGACTGTAGGGTGGCAATAAACTAACACTTTGTTAAAAGAATTGCTGCTGTTTTCTAATTTAGTTTATTTTTTCTTCTTTCAGGTAAGACGGGATACTAAATTCATTATTATCACCCTGAACAACTGTTAAGTACGAACATCATAATCGTTGAAATACTTAAATTTAATTAAGCTTTTAAACATAATATTTCAAACTGAAGAGATCTTCTGACATTCTATTTTCTATTCACTCGTTATAATAATACCTTTATCTAATCCCCTCATTTTGATGACAGTTAAATCAATAATACACATTTTGAAAAATATTCGTACATGTTTATGTATGTAAGTTGTCTTTATTCGCCAAAAAATTCTTTGTTATCTAACATCCGAACAACTCTAAATAAGAGATTACAAAATATGGATGGATTATGTATTTTTTTTATCTAATGTTCAAATAGAATCGAAATAGAAAATGTTTGATTCAGTCTATTGTTGTGTTGCCTAGCACGTGTCGTAAGTATTTTATTAATATTTTACTTTGCACTATAATAAATATTTTGTTTTTTTTTTACTTTTAAAATTTAAATTGAATATGAGTGAATGGTTTGGGGTGGAACTCGAGAATATTGAAAATTACATGTGGTTTAAAGGGGTTTGAGCTTTTTTCATAGGTTTTAAATTTTACTGTGTGGTGAAAATAGGAAGACCTGTTTTGATTTATATACTGCTAGAGAGACAGATATCAGGAATGAAGAACTAGTCAGATTTCGAATAGAAAATTTTGCACACAGAGGTGAGCAATACTGACGCTCACTTGCATACCTGGTCGTTACACATAATGGTTCACAATCTAACACAACTGTCACAACAAAAAAAACGCCTGAATGCTCAGCAGCAAAGCTGGTCAATGGGGGCCAGTACAGCTGTCGACTGCCAAAGCGGGTACATGCCGACACGTAAAGCTGGTACAGGTCGGTACATGCCGACCACTAAGGTTAGTGCATGCTGATCAGCATTGTTGTAGCATGCCAACCATCAAATCTGGAGAATGCCGACCAGCAAGACTTGATGCATGCTGATCAGCAAAACTGGTACATATCGACTTTCAAAGATGGTCCATGCTACCAGATAAGCTGGTGCATGCCGACCAGAAAAACTCGTACATTAAACTACGTCTGGACGTTCTCCTTACTAACGCCCTACGTATCTGCTAAAATAAAAGCATATGTAACAAAAGTAGGGAGACCTCTACAGGGTCATACCAAATCATAGGCTCGGTGGCCTTTAGACCTCTTGAACATACCTCTTATTATTGTAAATAAAACTCCCAAATTTTATAGTTCCTTTTTAATTTTATTATAAATTTCTATATGAAATAATGTTTTCTCCTGAAGTACCTTACTATACTTTTTAGATATAAAATTATACTTATTGTATCTTCTGAAAATTTCTTATTATATATATCCAAAAATTCCTCATCACACGTTTCCGTGTACATACATCTTAAACAAGAAATCTTGTTCAAGTTTTATGTTATGAAATATCATCATAACATAATTCTTGAACAATTTTTAAAACAAAAAAAAACAAACATCATTGTGAAAACAAAAATTGTTTGCTTTTTTGTTTGTTTACTTCAAAAAATTTATTTTTTAGTTAAAGTAAGTAAACAAAACAAAAAAACAATATTTCCGTAAATCAGCAGTTACAACTTTTATTTTCACAATTTAAATTCCACGATAGGTAAATAAACCTATAAACATAATTTTACATATTTATTTAATTTGCAATCTGTTCATAATTTATTATGATTATTACATAATTAAAGAAAATATGAAAATATTCAACCTTCATAACTATGTCAAAAATATACGTACTTGGACTTAATTTGTAATTCATTTTTGATTAAACATTTATGCGTTCGACTTTGACTTATATGATTTTTAAAAAAGGGTTGAAAATCTTCACATTATCTTGTACAAAGGTTTGACTTAGGAAAATGGATATAAGAGTAAATGGTTCCTCAGATACCATTACATCCGGGACCTTTAGAAGTGAAACAAACTATCAGAAAGTTTGTTTTACTCTCTTTTTACTTAAACTTTTGGAAAAAATTAATCAATAACATTTACAAATTTACAAAATTTTGACTTATCTATATACATATTATGCTACATCACAATTTATAATATTTGAGATTATTTATCAGTATAACAAGCACTATTTCTTATCTTATGTTTTATTATTTTATGTATTTAATCTGAGAAAATTTTATAATATCATCAGCTTAATTCTACTATGAGCCTAATCTACCTTACATTTCTTTTTTAATCTGTTCTTATGAATAAATTTTTCTATATTGCCTATCTTAATTTTTACATTGCAATCCTTAATCTCTAAGACTTCATATGGTCCACTAAATGGTGGATCCAATTTCTTCCTCTCTCCTTGTTTTAACCAGACTTCATCACCTATGCTAATATCTAACGGATTTATGACTCTATCGTACGTGTTCTTTCTATTAACCTTTGCCGCAATTAGTAAATCTCTTGCTCTATTATGAGCTTGCTGCAAGCGAAATCTCAGTTCATCAGCGTACTGATCAAAATTATAGATTGACGCATTATTTACAAATCTTTGATCTGATGGGAGAGTTATTAACTTCCCAAAAACTAACTCATATGGACTATAACCAGTATCAGAATGTGGGGTTATATTATAACAAAACACAAAATATGGAATCCATTCTTCCCAGTTGTAATCATTTGTGAACGACAACAAGTATTCATTCAACACTCGATGGTTTCTTTCGATAGAACCAAGTGTCTCATGATGATACGGTGTCGAAGTTACATGGGATATTTTAAAGAATGTACACACATTTTTCATTATTTCGTTTACAAATTCTGTACCCAAGTCCGTTTTTAAAGTCTTAAAATTCCCGTACTTTAAAATAAATTTCTCTGTTAGCGCTTTGGCTATGGTTTTCGCCTCTTTGTTCTCGATAGGTATTGCTTCAACATATTTCGTCAAATCACATTGAAAAGTCAAAATATACCTATTGCTACCCGTTAATCGCAATGGACCGACAGTGTCCATCGAAATTGTCTCGAAACTCGACGTAGGTGTGTCTGTTATGGTTAATTCTTCTTTTGTATTCCTTATCTGTTTATTCTTGGCACATAATTCACAATTTCTAACATAACTTTTTATCATCTTGCTCATATCCTTCCAAACATATTTCTGTTTCAATTTATTCATGGTTCTTTTGACACCTGAGTGCCCGCCTGTATGTGGTGTGTTATGGTAAATCTCTATCAACTCTTCCATTTTGCCTTTATCCATAATCCTTTGTGGAGCTTCATATAATACTATCTTTAAATCTGTTTCCTTTTTATCTATATTATTTAATTTATACTGCAGTTTATTAAATTCTTCCTTGAATTCAGTGACACCTAAGTGTTTGAATATATTATCGTTCATCTCTAGCGCTAGATAATCTATATTTTTACTTTTCATTCCAAATATAAGTTTCTCCAATACATTCCCTAAGGTGATGCGCGGATTTTCACTGTATATTACTAAAATTCCTTCTTTCATTTTCTTACTTAGTTTTCTTATTTGGAAACCTTGTTTATTATCTTTGTAATCCATACATTTCTTTAAAATCTTCTCACGTGAGTTTATATTTTCAAATGACAATTTTCTCATATTTTTAACTTCTGTTATCGAGGTACAGTTCCATGAATACAGCGTGCACTCCGTTTTCATCTCTGTGGTCTTATCCTCAATCTTCTCCTCCTTTCTTGTCATAGCTCTCGTCTTTACGGCATTTACAATGGAAGTCGGTATCATCGCCTTCAGCGTGTCCGAATTTATCTCTATTCTCGACAATGCATCTGCATTCGTATTAATTTTACCTTGTTTGTAGACTATCTCGAAGTCATAATCAGATAGATCTAGTCTGATTCTTGTTAATTTTGATGATGGGTTCTTATGTGTGAATAAACTCACCAGTGGTCTGTGGTCTGTCACTACCACAAACTTTCTTCCATAGACATACGGTCTAAAGAAATTTATAGCCCAGTGTATACTTAACAACTCCTTCTCTATTATCGGCTTATTCAACTCATGCTTGTTCAATGACCTACTAGCATACGAAATTGGTAGATCTTTCCCTATCTCGCCCTGCGATAATACAGCTCCAAGTGCAAAATTTGATGCATCTGTAGTTATAATAAACTTCTCTTCAAAATTAGGATATCTTAAAATGGGTGGATTGATTAATTTGTTTTTTAGTGTTACAAATGCTTCTTCACATTCTACAGTCCACTCAAATGGTACATCCTTCTTACTCAATCTATTCAGGGGTTTTGCAATCTCTGCGAAATTTGGAATAAATCTTCTGTAATAATTACAGAATGCGGTGAATCTCTTCGTTCCGTCTGCATCTGTTGGAACAGGATAATTCTTGATAACTTCGAATTTCCTTGGATCTGTCCTTATTCCTTCGCTCGTTATCTGATGACCTAGATACGTCACCTCTGTCTTCAGGAAATTACATTTCTTTGGATTCAACTTCAAATTGTACTTCCTCAGCCTTTCAAAAGTCTTAATCAAGTTCGCATTATGATGGTTTATACTGCATCCAAATATTATAATGTCATCCACATAAAGAAATGCCTCGGCTTCTAGACCAGCTAGAGCTATCGATAACATCCGTTGAAAACTATTAGTTGATATTTTCAAACCAAAAGGTAAACTTTTGAATTGAAAATGTCCTTTATTTGTTGAAAATGCTGTCAATGGTCTTGATTCTTTTTCCAGTTCTATTTGGTGAAACGAGCTTGTTAAATCTAAAGTTGAAAAATACCTTGCTCTACCAAGATTATCCAAAATATCATCTAATCTTGTTAAGGGGAATTTGTCATCCATAATCTTTTTGTTCAATTGCCGAAAATCAACAACCAAACGCCACTTCTTTTCCAAAGAATCACTATGTTTTGGCACAATGAGTAATGGTGAATTAAAAGGACTCGTTGAGCCTTCCACTATGCCATCTTTTACTAATTCATCAACTTGCTTGTTAATTTCCTCTATTTGCGATTGCGGTAGTCTATAATTTTTTATATAAACTGGACTTTTATCTACTGTAGAAATTGTCTGCTTGTAGAAATTGTTAGTTGTTAACTTGTCCCCCGTTAAGTGGAAAATATCTGCATACTGCTCACATATTTTCAAAATCGAATTTCTTGCTGCATCATCTAAGCTGTCTATTTCTAGTTCTTCCAATAACCTCTTATACCTTTCTTCTTTATCTGACTTCATGACGTTTTTCTTCTTGAAAGTGTTGATTACGTAATAGTCACGTAATGGTGTCATCTTCGGTGAAAATTTTTCTACTATTACATCTCTATCTAAGGTATTTACAATTTTTACATGCACAATTCCTTTTGATGGAACTAAGGAATTGGCAATAAATACACCCTCTTGTAGCTCCTCGTTAAGTATCACACTATCCTCAGCAACCCTCATGTCCATAGCTTTAATTATCTGAGTTCGTGCTGGTATCACAAATCTATTATTCTCTGGTAACTTCGTCTTCATTGGAACAAAAATTTCTTTGCCGTTCACATAAATTGACAATGTAAATGTCTCATAGTCAATGATACATAAGTTCCTTTTCAAAAAATCTCTGCCAAGAATTCCGTCCGTGCCTATCGGAAATTCTTCGTTCACCACATGTAATTTCTGAACCACTTCTACATCATCAAAATTTATTCTTACTGTCGTCATCCCTAATGTATGTGACTCCTCTTTCGTTACACCAATAATCTTACACCGTTCATCTATCAGCTCTATATCCCTGCTGATTACATTTTCTTTAATGAGCGAAATATCCGCTCCCGTATCAATCAAAAATGATACCATTTTTCCCGTTATGTTAGTCTTTGTGATTACAAAATTTGATGTGCTACTCCCTATATTAAAAATTTTTAGTGGTTCTTTATTATCATTAAAATCTACTATTCTTGACTCTCTGAGCCTCTCGAAACCACTTCTTCGGAGACTAACTCGTCGTTTCCCGAGCTAACTACATTAATTCTCCTATTTCTATTCTTATTACCACTTGTATTATTGTAACTATTATTACGGTAAGTATCAGACCTTCCTTTTTTATTATTATTATTATTATAATTTTTATTGAAATTATTATTATTAAAATTATTATATCCTCTTCTGGGATTAAAATTCCTATTTACTACTTCTCTTTGATGGAAATTATTCCTATTATAATTCTTATTTTTCTGGAACCTAGTTCCATAATTCAATACCTGGGCTTGGTTTTGGTCATCTATCTCTCTTGCCAACTCAATAGCATCCTTTAAGCTACATGGCCGCGACGCGTTTATCGTTGTTCTCAGTGGCTCATTTAACCCTGACTTAAAAATGTTCAACCCTATCTGGTTGTTTAAGTCTGAGATTATGTCCCTGTTCGTTTCGCCCTTTTCTGCGATTTGAACCGCGTTGAGTTTTGCAATTAAACTTTCTATCTTGTGACCATACTGGTCTGCAGACAAATTCGCTTGTCTGACATTCGATAATTCAGCATGTATCTTTGAAGCTGAAACACGACTTTTAAAAGCAGTTTTAAATAAGGTTGTAAACTCTTCCAAAGAGTTGGGTTTTCTATACGCAGCTAGTGAAATTTTTGCTTTTTCCGATAACTTGGTTTGAAAAATGAAGTCTATTAACTTCGATTTTTCCACCTGGTCCCTCAAAGTATCGTGTAGAAACTTAACTAAGTTTAGAAAATTTTCTACCTCTGTGTTTTTGCCTTCAAACTGAGGAATCAGTTTGTAAGTAGCAACAATATCGAAACTAGACATTTTTGCACTTTCACTAGACTTTATCGAATATTCAGATAATAATTGCTTCACCGATCTGAAGCTTGTAGTGAACCGCTTCTTTAGTTTATCAAATTCGGCACTATCAAGTTCGAGAATTAAAGTCTTGGATAAATCCCCAAATTTATCCCTTAATCCTTCTAAATCTTCAGAGAATTTCTCTAACACATGCGGTGTTACAGTTTTGTCTTCTTTAAAATTGACTCGATGACACAAACCTCTTTAATCAATTTTTCAGCCCTAATCAATGTATCCATCAAAATTTAAAAATAAAAAAATGTAATTTATCTTTCTCTATATATATTTTGGTCTGTTACAAAAATAAAAAAAAATTCTTTCTAATCTAACTTATATTTATCTATTTATAATATTGCTAACGCTTTCCATTCTTCAGCATTTTCTTATATCTCCTTACTTCTTTCTTCTGTTGCCTTAACGATCTTATCTTTTGCAAAAATATTTCCCGCTGTGCTCCAGTCGTTACATGTAAGATCCTATAAGCTTCAGCTATGCTCTCGCGAATAGCTGCCTCCGTTCCTCTACGTGGTTTTTTTTGCTTAATCACTACTTCGGTTCTGATTGCTTCCGGTTTTCTGATCCGTCGCTTATACTCTTCTATCGTAATGGGCCGTGGTCCCACTTTCGGGTCCTTCAGTAATTCTGCCAAAGGTATGTTTTGCTGAACCGACATCAGAATATGTTGAATTAATGCTGCTTAGGTGCTTTCGACTCGTCAATCTGCTGCTTTTGTTGAAAATTCTCGTTGGTCCGTTCGCTTTTTAGGTCGCCATAAACTACGTCTGGACGTTCTCCTTACTAACGCCCTACGTATCTGCTAAAATAAAAGCATATGTAACAAAAGTAGGGAGACCTCTACAGGGTCATACCAAATCATAGGCTCGGTGGCCTTTAGACCTCTTGAACATACCTCTTATTATTGTCGAAATAAAACTCCCAAATTTATAGTTCCTTTTTAATTTTATTATAAATTTCTATATGAAATAATGTTTTCTCCTGAAGTACCTTACTATACTTTTTAGATATAAAATTATACTTATTGTATCTTCTGAAAATTTCTTATTATATATATCCAAAAATTCCTCATCACACGTTTCCGTGTACATACATCTTAAACAAGAAATCTTGTTCAAGTTTTATGTTATGAAATATCATCATAACATAATTCTTGAACAATTTTTAAAACAAAAAAAAACAAACATCATTGTGAAAACAAAAATTGTTTGCTTTTTTGTTTGTTTACTTCAAAAAATTTATTTTTTAGTTAAAGTAAGTAAACAAAACAAAAAAACAATATTTCCGTAAATCAGCAGTTACAACTTTTATTTTCACAATTTAAATTCCACGATAGGTAAATAAACCTATAAACATAATTTTACATATTTATTTAATTTGCAATCTGTTCATAATTTATTATGATTATTACATAATTAAAGAAAATATGAAAATATTCAACCTTCATAACTATGTCAAAAATATACGTACTTGGACTTAATTTGTAATTCATTTTTGATTAAACATTTATGCGTTCGACTTTGACTTATATGATTTTTAAAAAAGGGTTGAAAATCTTCACATTATCTTGTACAAAGGTTTGACTTAGGAAAATGGATATAAGAGTAAATGGTTCCTCAGATACCATTACAACATGCCGACCAGCAAAACTCTTAAATGCTGACCAGCAAAGCTGGTGCATACCGACCAGCAATGCTAGTGTTTGTCAACCAGTAAATCTGTTGCATCTGCTCGACTTGCACCAACATAGCTGGTGCAAGTCGATCAGCAAAAGTCGTGCATGCTGGCCAGAAAAGTTAGTGGTGCATGTTGACCAACAAAGCTTGTCTATTCTGTTTGCCGAAAAGCAAATCTTGGGCATGCCGACTAGCAAACTAGGTTCTGCTGATTTGCAAAACTTATTAAGACTGATAAACAGAGCCGACCAACAAAATTAGTGCTTTGCCACCAGCTTAGGTAGTGCATGGGTACCAGCAGTTTGTTTTGTTAGTTGGTTGGCATTTTAAGTAATTTTTTATTGTTGTCACTTTCTTTGTCAATTATTATTTTTAAATATGTTGGATGAACCACATTTGCATAGTTTTGTTTTTCCCATCAAGTGTTCAACCGATGAAAACCGAAGTGTTATCGCTAAAATACGTGTGTGTCAGTTTGAAAACTAAACCTAGTCGTATGTTAAGCTGACGATCTTCTTTATTCTCTTCAATACGTTAGGCATCAAATAGTTAAGATAGTCCGCCAAGTATTGCATTTTATTTTATTAAAATTTCAGTAAACCATTTTGATTCTTTTAGATAATCAGTATTATCAGTTATGCCAGATAAGCTCAACAAGAGTTTGGGCTCAAAACCCGATCTATCTTCCTTCTTTCTTTTTCTTTTTTCCGGCCATCCTCAACGGACCTTCCTCTTTTGTCCTGTCCTGTAATTGTCACGTGCTTCTAAACGCATTTTGTTTGTTCCTCCTGTATTCATAATATTGTAACGACTCTGCGTCGGTTCTTTTCGATTATTGAGCAAATACGACAGTTAAAAGACGGATCTTTAGTTAACAAAATCTCCTACTTTATTTATCAATTAATTAAAACAACTTCCGATTTTAATTACAATAAACTCCAGGGTCCTCTTCAATTTATGTACGAAAAATTTCACCGCTTTTCCACAATTTGAATCAATAATATCCGGAATTGTAAAATCTGTATTACTTCGGTCTGAAAGACCTAAGTATTACATTCTTGAGCTCAAAGTGAAATTTTTACCCCCACTTTTTTTGGCATTTCTCGACGTTTTAGAACCTACTGATTCTAAAAAAGCAAAAAAAAAAAAATGTGTGTCTGTCTGTCGGCCGTCCGTACGGCCGGCCGTCACAACCGACGAAATCTAGAAAACCGCTGGACGGATTTCAAAATTTTTTTTTTCTAAAAATAGGTTTACTCAATGGGAAGAGCCGAAAGGACGATGTGTTTGATAACTGTACCCGAAGTGTGTCTAAAAAATCGTCAAGTGTTTCAAAACAAGGAAATTTGCATATTTTTTGCTTAAAAAACTTTCATTTTAAGTGATTACGAGTAGGAACATTGAATTTGGAGAAATCTTGATGGTTGGGATTAGTATGTGAGACCAAAATCTAGATTATTGCATTATAAGTTTGTCAAAAAAATGTTGTCAAGTGTGTCAAAAGAAAGATTTTTATTAATTTTTTTACCCAATTTTTTGGAAAAAAAATAAAACTTATTGTTTGTTTGAAATGAAATTTTATTATGATTATTGAGAATTATGGCATTATAAGTTTGTCAAAAAATGTTGTCAAGTGTGTCAAAAGAAAGGTTTTTATTTATTTTTTACCCTATTTTCTTAGAAAAAAATAAAATTAATAGTACGTATGACATGATATTTTATTATTATTATAGAGAATTATGGCATTATAAGTTTGTCAAAAAATAATGTCAAGTGTGTCAAAAAATGATTTCATTTAATTTTTTAGCCAATTTTTTGGGAAAAAAAATGTAGCTGTTTTTATGACGTAAATGTAATTTAAAATGAAATTGGACATGGAAATTTTGGAATTTGTTATAGTTTTTTAAATATTTTTAGGATTTTGAAACAGTTTGTATTTTTGATTTTGTAATAATTTTTGCAATATTTTTAGAATTTCGGCAATATTTTTAATTTTCGATTTTGTAAGAATTTTTGGAATATTTTTAGAACTTTGAAAAATTTTAAATTTTTGATTTTATTATAATTTTTGGAATTTTGAAAAAATTTTTAAATTTTTGATTTTGTAATAATTTTTGCAATATTTTTAGAATTTTGGAAAAAGTTTGAATTTTTAAGAATTTTTGAAATATTATTGGAATTTAGAAAAAATTTAAATATTTGATTTTATTCTAATTTTTGGAATATTTTTGGAATTTGGAAAAAGTTTGATTTTATTTAATTTAACAATATTTTTGGAATTTTGATTATAATTTTCCGGCAACGTATTGATGTTTCATGTTAGTTTTGTAATAACATTTTAAACAGAGATAAAAAATACTTGTACTTTAACAAAGAGTTATGTTTGATATACATCGCTGCCCAAAACTAAAAACCATGTCCTCGTGAAAGTTTTTTGCCGAAAACTATATCAAAATCCTTTACCCAGACCGAAGTCTTGATATCTCAGAGCTGTGAGATTTCAGCCCCTCCATATTTTACTATTCCACTAGGTTCAAATTCTTTCACTATTAGTACCCAGGCTCAAGTACCACCCGATTATTCCTTATACTTGCGAATATTTATAAACACTTTTAATTGCAAAATCTGATATTTTGTTCGCTTATTTATATCCAAAAATAAATAAGTAGAAACTTCTGCTAATCAGTTGTTGTTTCCCACTGTACTTTCTAGAAAACAATGTTCGAAGTACGTACATCATGAATAGGCCACATCTCTTTTAATTCATACTTGCATTAATGTAAACATTTGTATTAGCGAACTCATTCTATAACAAATTTAATTTGCACTAATTTATGCAAAATGTATTAGTTAACTCATTCTTTAATCCATCTTTGCAATAGTTTGAATGTGGAAAACATTTATGCAGAATGCATTGGTTATGTATGAGTAAATTAAATTAACCCATTCTGGACGAAGTTTTTTACAATATCAAATTTGTAACGAGCTCGAGTTGATTCAAGATTAAAGAATAATAATCTTGAACTTCCGAGGAGTCGCACGTCTAGAGTGGTTTCCAGCTATACTCAGTTTATGATTTCGGATTTTCCTCCTCAACCCATTGCAAATCTAGAAATAAACGCAATAAGTTTCATAAGGAACAAAATCAAAGGTGCAAAGAAAATGGATTTTGACGTCTCCAAAACCACCAAGTCCATCACCAATTGGGATTATCATCAATTAGGATTATATCTTTTCATTTATATAAATAAAATTTCTACTAACCTGATTTGCGTGTTGGATACAATCCTCCATCCAATAATATGCCTAGCTTATCATGACCTTATCTAAAAAAAAATTTAAATAGCTTGTTAGACTTTAAAAAAAATTTACACCATATTTTTTCTTTTCTTAACTTTTAACTGGAACTCTCTGCCATCATATACTTTTACCATGCATATATATGAAATTAAATAACGGAAGCAAACACAAAAAATGAAAGGCGAGAACTATTGAACTTATTGTTCTATTATGGATAGAACTAACAATAAAAGTTTACATCGCCAGCGTCTGATCGGTTAAAATTATATTTCAACGCAGATACTAGAAAAAAATTGGGAGACAACCGCTTCATAACAAATTTTAACTAAAACTTAACATTTATCTTTATATTTAAAATCTCAAAAATATTAGCACACTTAACCCAAAATACATTTATATAATTAATAAAAACATTTCAATTTAAAATTAAATAACAAAAAACCTCAAATCTAATCAATAACATTTACCAATTCAACTTCATGCACCATAAAACACAAAACTGAATTGTCTAGACATATGTCATTCTCTCAACTATAATTATAGAACCTACTGTAGCTAAATTATCAATTCCGACATCAAATTATTTTTGCATTTCATAGTAGAAAAAAAAATATATATACTCAAGCAAATAACAACCCCTGTGTTCTGTAATAGTTTCATCTTCTGATGATTATTTAAAAAAAAAATGAAACAAGGGGATAATAGGTCTACTAGCTCTATCTATTCCTCTATACGAATTGTGCAAGTTAAAATAAAAAATATACATTTTTGCTATCCATAATTTTTTGTTATTACAAAACTTGACTTGTCTACCAGTTTATTAGATTTTTCAGATTAGCTTGTTTTAATAGACATTAACTGTTCGTAAAAATAGTTTTGGTCCAAATTTATTTAATTCTCTTGTAAATTGAATTCGAAAAATTTCTAATCCCAATAACAGAGGGAGATAGAAATCTATTTGTTATTGTTACACAAGAAAATTGTTTTTCTATGTTAACATACATTATTTCTTTTTTGTTTTGTGAAAATTTCATATTTGAAATTATTTTATTAGTTTTTTTTTTTGCTGATTCAAAGAAAATTAAATTTTGTTATTATTTAATGTTTGTGAATAAATTTGTTAAATTGTTGATCGTTTAACAAGGAATATGATGTTATCATTTATTTATGAATTTCATAATATAAATCAAATCAAAAGTTATTTCCTTTTGGAAAAATATTGTGTTATAAGTACGCCCAAAATCAGCAAAAATAATCTAAATCTAACATATGCAGACAAGAAACTCAAAATTGCACAAAACCCTTACTTCGTTATGGATTGAACTGAATTGAAAATTAAAACGTTATATACTTCACCCAATTGTTATTTAATAGTTTTTTAGCATTTGTTTCTTTTTAAAAAAAGGGAACAATATTTTTTTTTGTATTAAAAATGGCTGTCGTTTGATTGTTAATGAAAAACAAGATGGCGCTAAATTAACCGGGTCTAGTTCTAACAAATATTTTAGGACAATAACTGATTACGACAAAAGTAAAAATTAACGGTGATTAGAGTATAAAGTTGGCATTTTTGAATGCTAAAGTTGTTTAAAGTAGAGTGACGTGTAAAAATCCCGATGGAAATCGAAAAAAAAATTAAATTTACGGTGTAGGTGGATCGATCCCAAGACCAATTTCTTCTAGGTAATTAGCAAGCTGGCTGTACTGGTGGTAAGCTTGGTTAATGTTTAGATAAAGAAACAAGCTCAAACAGACGTGTGATAAGAAAGATCAGTTTCATCTGTTCGAAAGAGTCATGAAGATCGCGTACAATAAAATATTGAACTGAATTCCGATTCACGGATGATTACACTATTGATCTACGGGTGTGCCAACTTCGCGTACTCATGTCTCTTCTATTGAAATATGAGTTAATTTTATATATTACATACCAATGAAAATTGTAGTGAAATATTACTGGCCAACATAAAATCTTAGAGGTGGTATCAGATGAACTTTGATGGTCTATTCCTTGACGATGGCAGGATATTGCCTGACAAATACTTTTGTGATATTTCATAAATCTTTCCTAAACTAGGATTTTCGGTAACGTTATTACGACGTAAATGAAGGAAGAGGTCGTATTTTAAGTTGTAAATTGATAATGTATTTTTTTTTTCGTAGGAAGATGAAAAGTTTGAAAAACACGAGGAACCCGATTTCCCACGTGCTGTACGCGGATTTTTACCAGGTAAAAACATCTCCCTTGCTCGTGTGGTCCTGTTGTGTCCCTGCGGTACCACCAATTATGGCATTCCTTCGCAGGGCAGGAGTTAAGTGTTGTACTCTCTTGATTATAATGTTGTGTTGTCGTGCTTTTGCTGCATAGTGATGTCTCAGTTGTTTCATCATACTTGTTATGATTTCATTCGCTATGTCCCAGATGTCCCAGTTGTCTTTGCAGCTCAGCATAAATTGCATGAGGCTGCTCAATAAATCTTCGTGCGTTTGCAAACCTTCCACACTTTATTAGCACGTGCCCTGCGTTCTTTGCCTTTCCCTCACAGTAGGTTTGGGTCCGTTACTCCGTTACGTGCTTATACTGCATATTATATTGTATAAGTACTCACGGAAACATCGATGGCCTGAGATCTTCTTCGTCAAATGATGGTTCACGTCACCTTGTTTCCATGTTGTCCATGCTTTTACGTCATCACAAAGGTCCATCGTCCGTTGGTGGAAGCTTCCCATTTTTCTTGCCTTTTTATATTTGTCTACGATGCAGTCTTATTCTGTGTTGCTATACGCAGGGCTGATACCACTTTTGCTGCAATATCGACCGGCATCCTACTCGCAATAACATTTATAGCCTCATCAGCCATCGTGCGAAAAGCACAGTATATGCGCAACCATGTCAATTTATAGGCTGTTTTGATAGATCTAACATAAGATGGCATTTTCGCAATCATCAATATTGATGTGCTAACGCTATCGAGAAGCTTTCTGACCAGTTGTTTGATCAAGAGCAGCCCCCACTCGTTTTTCTTTGTCACCAGTGTACATCAGGTGGTCTTTAAAGATGATGAGTTTGTGGTCTAGAACAAGTCCAAGATACTTCAGGTACTGGCCAGATGTTATGATCTGTTTACCAACCTGGATATCAACACTTTCTATCACTTTTCTGCTTCTCATTAGTACGACTTCCGTTTTGTGATCGGTTAGAGATGTTAAAATACCGTATTTTATTTTTTTTGTATAATACAGCGTATTATACATTGTTTTATACAAAATAAAAGACCGTACAAAAGTGTAATAGCCGAGATAACATGTGAATGGAATAACAAAAAAATGACTTCCATCATCATTACATATCAGAATTACATAATTATCATCATTTAGAATTACTAATTCATTTTTTCTAAATATCTGAATTTGGATATCTTATCCTTATTTTTATCTATATATTCCTTAAACGAATGCTAATAAGATCTATTTAATCATCTGGCTCTAATTAATATGGAAAACTATCCTGATGCTTAGTTTCAATTTATTTCACCTTCATTCGCTACCGGCTACTGTATTTAAATTTTTTATTCAGATTGGATCCTTACCATTTCCAATAAACTGTTAGCGGTCTTAATCATGTTTGACATACACGAGATAATTACTTTTGGAATGATCTAGGCTGCATATCGAAAATGATGTGTTACAGTGTTACAGTGAAATATGCAGAACAATGCAAATTAGAAGATACTGCAATCTGGCTCTTCACAAACTCTATTCCATCAAGTTATACAATTAATACAACTGCTATCGGTTTCATAATGGGTATTTTGAGATTTTTATGCATGGTTGACAAATCTGAACGTATAAAAGAAGCGTTCTACATATTATCTGGGGCTACTCAAAGGTTGCTTCTCAGCAACTATAATCGATTGTTGATATTTGTGCTCTGTTGATATTTTATTATTAGAACAATCTTATCTTGGTACAACAGAAATTTTAAATTATTTAGAAACGCACACTAGCAAGGTGTTCAAATAATTTATTTCCTCGGCGTCGTTTATGCCTTATAGATGTAATAGTAGACATATTTTCACAGATATAAATTTTTTTAATAATCCACGCGCAATTTTAGTAAAAGGGCTGTTTGTTACGCGGCGCGCCATCAGAATAAAAAATATTTTGTATAGTAAAATACAATGTATTTTACAACGTTTTGGACAATACGGTATTTTACGTATAATACCGCGTCTTATACAATTGTATTAAACACTTTTACATCACTATGATCAGTCAACTCTAGCCCTAGTTACAGTTTGCTGGTAATGTCCATGAGGTTCTTGGCTACATCAACTATGGCAATGTCATCTGCATAGCCGATAATCGTTGTTTGTTCCGGCACACGTACTCTGAGAACACCATCGTACATGATGTTCTATAACAGTAGTCCAAGGACCGATTCTAGGGGTACTCCTCCTGTTATATTTTGCTTCTTTATCAAAAACCAGAGTTCTTTATGTGAAGTAACTGCCTATTATACGTAACATGTAGTCAGGTATGTGCAGTTTGTCTAGCGCTCTCAGGATTTGGTTCCAGTTGGTAAAGTTGGTAAAGGCATTTTTAACATCCAGGGTGACAACAGCACAATATTATCTCTCTAGTCATTTTTTACCACTCAACACTTTATGCGCTATCTCAAATACTGCAGAGATTGCATCAATAGTATAGCGTTTCTTTCTGAAACTAAACTGCCGGTCAGAAAGGCTCCACCCGCCTTCAGTTGCTCAAGTCGAGTACCAATAATTCTCAAAGATCTTTTCAGTTGTGTCCAGCATGCACAGTGTTTCTTCTGGTGGTTTGTCACGTTTTGGTATAAGTACAAGGCGTTGGCGTTTCCATTCCTCAGGAAATATTCCTTTTCTTAGGGTCGCAGTGTAGATATTTAAAAATATGATCTGTTCCATCTTTATTGCTATTTTTAAAACGATATTTGGGATGCCGTCTAGACCGGATGTGTTATTAACGGATATTCTGAGCAATGCGCTTAGGACCCTTTTGGTCGTGACAGTCGAAATTAAGTAATCCTCAATTTGCAGCCCTAGTTGTAGAGAGAAGTCACCGTGGTGTGGATAAAAGCCAAGATGGTTGAGTAGTCCCAGATCAAGTGTGACAAATATAGGGTTAGTACGTTTACTTCCCATTTAACGGCCTAAGCGTTAAAATCGCCCTTAATTACGGTGGATGACTTACCTCTGACCTGACGTCTGCTATTAGTTGGTCAAGTGTCTCTTCAAATTCGTTCAGTGAGGTGCTAGGAAGAATGCAGTAGCTGTAGAAGTGGATACCTTTGATTTTGGCATAGACAAAACTTTTATGCTGACGACTAAATCTGAGTTAAAAAAGAAGAGCATTGCAGGTCCAGATAGCGTCTTTGCTATAACAGTCTGTGTCCGGTAAGATTTATCTGGATACGCTTAACTATTACGACAGAAGTCGGCTTTCGCGCTCTTTGGTAGGCTGGACATCCACTGCCTCCTGTAGACAGTCCATTAGTACCTGTTGTTCGGCAGGTAAAGAGCACATTTAAGGGGATCTTTTTTTAAGTCTTTCGAATTATGTCCTGTTCCTCCGCATCTAAAACATATCCCAGTTCAATCCACATCACTTTTACAGTGCCTTGCCACATGAGTCGTGACCGTAATCAAAACATTTGAAAGAGCGTGTTGGAGCGATTCGCTCGCGCAGTCTGCATCTTACATATCCAATTCGGATGTGTCCAGACGTAACAAACGCATGCGTCGCTGATCGTAAGAATCCCGTCTCTACAAGATTTGATTGGATAGGTTTGGATAGGTGCAATTGTAGGAAATTGAGTGTGGATTGCAATGCAAATATCTTCTCTCGTTGTTACCTCGTTTATGTCGCGATACTCTATAAGAGTTTCTTGACACACCGACCTTACACTCGTCGAGTCTCTGAGTGCTAGCGTGCTCTTAAAGCCTTTTATTGTGTTCGCCTTTTTTATGTCGCCTTTAGCTTTCTTCCTAATCTTAGCAACACAATTCCCGAGTGTTACTAAGTTTCTTTTAGTTCCGGTTTCGCTTTCATCTCTTTAAGCACTTGAACATAACTGTTTTCAACCTAGATATTATTAAAGGATCCAATCGTTGTGTTCCTTACTTAGGTTTGAGAGGTTCGTTTTGCGTAGGCTCAACAGGACGCATTTATTTTTTCCTTCTACATCTTCTCGGGAGTTGCCACTCCATTTGGGATATTAACGCAGGGAGTACATTTTGGTTCATGGGCTCGACTTCTTCGTTCTTTTGGTTGGATCTATGGATTGCAATCCTGGGATTTTTTACTTCACAAATCCCTGGATCCCGGGATTCGTGAAGCAAAAAATCGCGGGACTGCAATCCCTCATTGGATCACGCTCTGCTCTGATCTTGACTTAGTTTCTTTCTTTTCGGCGAAGGTAGTTGAACTCTCATGTCCTCACCATTGCCATTTCGGCGTCTTTTTGATGTTTCATCGACGCTGGATTTCTAGAACGGCGAAGTCGGGCACACTCTGTTTACCTGTGGTCTGTGGCTTTGGACAACAGTGAAATCATTCACAGCAGATATGTCCAAATCTTTAATTTAGTGAACAAGGTTCCTAAACGTTTGGTTTATAAATTTTGTGTTCGACATCATTTTTTGCAGTCGTTCAATTTTACAACTAACCACCAATAAAGTGTCTATGCCATTATTACAGTCACCCTGTGTACCTCCTACTGGTACCAATTGGTTGATTGCTGGTTGTTTTGGTATAACTGCCTTCATCGTGACGTTTAAGGGTGTTCCACTGACGTTGCTGTTCCTTTTCGACATACTTAAGTCTGGACGCTCGGTAACATTTTGGGTTGCGCTTCTCGTTGTAGATGGTATAGTAGGCAAGTTGGCACTTGCACCAATTTATAATTATTTGCTTGCAATTCTTTTTAATGGTAACCTTATCATCTTATTACTCCTGGAGAATATCGGGTCTGGTTTCTTGTGCTTATTACTTGTAGTAGCTGATATAGCGGCCAAATTTGGCACCACTGTTTCATTGCTTTCTCTGGGTTTCGACGAATGGGAGCCTGCTTGCTCATTCCGTACAGTCACCGGTACTGATATTCCTATTCTCCGCAACGTAGGGTTTGATCCTAAGATACTCTCCATGTTGATTTATTTTCGGACTTTTCATCTCTTAGCATTTTCGACCTACTGTGAAAATAAACAGCCGCTTCTAACATGAAGTGACCCACTATGGTACATGCGCTCTTAGCTTTGTTATGTGTTGTGCTCTTGGTCGGGGACTGCTTATTTGAATATTCGCAGCTCACCTGCAACAACATATCTGTTTGTAGGCCATTCAATATCCGCCACTTGTGACCCTCACAGTAGCCTGAAGCTCAATCCTGTATTGAAAATGCATATGTGTGATTTCATTTGTAAATGTTGCTTTCCTTTTTTTGCCATTTTCTTAATAGTAGAATATATTGAAAAAAATCAGAAATCAAAAAAATTGAAAATTGAAAATATTTATCTTAGATATAAAAAATAATATTAATTTTCCATAATTTTGTTAATATTATAAAAAAAAATTTAAGTAACAGTTTAAGTAACCTGAAACAAGAAAACAATAAATATAAAAAAAATATTATAATTTTTTATAAATTAATTATTCTAAATGCCCGTTTGTTTTTTGTGTTTATTTTTGTTACATTCACAAAAAAAAAATCTTTCCCACATAATGAAATAAGATAAAATTCATCAATTTTATATAATGAAAGTTATATTATCTCATAAAAAGTTAAATGAAAACAGTCTTTTAGAAAATTTAAAAATGCATTTTTATTTTTCCATTCGTACATTCTTCCGATTGTTATCATTATCATTTAATAAATTTGATTTCGCTTTGTTTTTTATTATTCGTAAAATGTGCGTCTGAAATGTGTGTGCTTATATGTGCTAAGTCGTATCTTGTATCATGCACAATTAATGCACATTTCATGCATTTTTCTTAAAATTGTCTACAGGTCGCTTGCTCGAATATGCTACTTACTGTTTTATTGGGAACCCAATTTTTGTTTTCAATAATTTTTGATTTTTCCCCTATTTTGTTTATGTCTTTTATGTCGATGTCCATCCACAAAAAAATTTGTGTTCATCAACACCTGAGAATGCATTTTATTTTGAAAATAAGGTTTTAAAAGGTTTCTATGTGTTATGTGACAAATGTTGTAAGGTTATGTGGCACATGTTGTAATTCCTACAACATAACACATTTAGGATAAACAAAATTATACGATGGAAAGGTTATACGAAAAATTTAAGTGAAATAAATTAAAAGAGGCAAAATCTTGAGAATTGCTTCTTCAAAATTAAACTAAATTTCTGAAAAGGTGTTAGAAAAATGAAAAGGATGAACAGAAAAAATTTCTATATACTTACACGTTTAGAAAACCATCCGATATTCCAAAATGGTGATACAGCTAAAGTGATTCCAAAAGTGATAAAATAAAGTAATAATTTGCTCTCTATTCTTAACTGTTAAAACATGAGCATTAGTCACTCATTAGTAGTCTTCAAATAATAAAATATTGCTTATGTTAGTATTGAAGTAATTTTGCAATATTTCAGGGCTCCGTACTTTGAAAAAGTAAAAACGGTACCCTATTAGTGAGACTTCGGTGTCCGTCCGAATTTCTGCATAATCAATTTACTCACAAACTAAAAGTGCTATCAACTTGAAATTTTCTACACTTATTCAATTTGTTTTTCCACACCTAATGATAAAAAAAATTCAAATATTTGTTTTTATCTATATTTTATGGACATGGATAAGGAAATAGTAAAACAAAAGTTTTTTCTAAGGAATCGAGTTTGGTTTAGAAAAATCGAAAAAAATGGAAGTACTATTTCAAAAAAAATTTTCGTTGAATTTTCGTTTTTGAGTTATTACCAAAAACGAGTGGATTTTTTGTAAGCCCCTCCCCCTTATCTACGAACAATACAAAAAAAAAATTTTAAAATATTCACGACTGTAGGGCGTAATGAAGCGCTGCTTCGTTGTACAAAAATGAAGTGGCATAGCAGACCGCGTACCTAGCGAGCTTGTTTTAATAGCCCCAAGCTAGCCGTAGTCTGTGGGGACAAGCAAGAAATCCTGCTGCTCCAGCACAAATAAACATAATATACGCGTAATTCGATATTCTAACGGATCAATAGGTAAACAAGTGAACGAAATTAGACTCTGGCGACCCCCATATACGAACAAACCGCGATCACCACGTCAACCCCGCATTCACTCACACATTTACACGTTCACTTCATCCACTCATGCATACACACACACACCCACACCTATACCCACTTACACATTCATTCTGATGCAGCTATAGGCTTTTTAAAATATGGACATACAATAAATCTCGGTTAATCATAATTACCTTCAAACTTAAAATATTCTTTTAATAATTCAACAATATTCCTATTATTTCTTTTGGTGTTATTTTTCTATCTTTTTTTTTGTTATTTGTTGCTTTCGTCACCGGCTAAATTTCAATTATTGATAACATATGTACGTACAATATCTTGAAATTTCATTAATCGGATGAGTTGTAGGGTAATTGAATTTTGAAAAAAAATATAATTGCAAAAGAAACAAAAGCATAATTCGTTATTTTACCAGCACCTACAAATTGATATGTTTTTCCCCAATGGTTTAATATAATTGTTAGAGGATGAATCACAGAATCAAATTGCATTAAATATTTTAATATTCGGGTTTAATGTACGGCCGCTTTATGCTTAGACATTTTTTGTATCTTAAAAAAAATTATTACAAACATTACAGCTAACTTGACCTTTAAACTTCTTCTTCTCTTTTCGGATGTTAGTAGACCTTTTGTCGAGTTTTTAAAGTTAAATTAATTAACGAATTTATCAAATTATCAAAATCCAATTCTGAAACCAACAAACCATTACGTGACGATATTATTATTTGTGTCGTACTTTATTTAGATTACACTTTAATAGGTTTGCGTTCCCAAGCAATATAATATGATATTTGCAAATCCAAATAGCATTTAACAACAAGCCCAGATGTTTAGATTAATATAGACGCGGGAGCGTCGTCTTGTCTTCATAATTCTTGTTGGCATGTTTACAATTAGATTTGGACAGACCCACACGCGTGCAACACACATACTCGCTCCAACGTACACACATACATAATCATTCATACGTAAAAATAAAACAATATTACATGTGACTCACCTCATGTTTAGTCCAGACCCCGCTCTATTAACAATTCAATTATTCGCTCATCGCCGTCCAGGTCATTGATCGTGATGTCAGCAATCCGGATCTCGTCAGAGAGATTAGAGATTTGTGACCATAAACAAATGGGCTGATGATATCCGTATCGGTAGGTGTTACCGCAAAGGTATATAGATGCTCCGCAGGCAAGGAGTAATTGTAGCTGTCGGGAGATGGCTAGCATCGAGATATTTCAACTATCAATAATAGACTTGAAGATCAACTAAATAACCGGTTGGTTGGTTTATTATTACTATTGTTTTTCTTAATTGATATCACAGAAATTTTAAGTAAAATTGAATCGTATTGACTAACTGATATTTACAATATTTACTGATATCACAGAAATTGTATGTACAAATAAATTGCATTACTTAACAGTTATTAATAACACTAAATGGTTAACACCGTAATTTGACATGAGAGTGAAATGAGGTTTTTCGATTAATTAATTATTCTTTTGTTTTTTTTTAACATAAATTTGTTAACCCAGTAATGTAATAGTAATCTAAATAGGATTCCTCACTTTTTCATTCCCACTTCACATATTTAGTGCACCTGTAATGAAGAGCTTTCTCATTGGCGAACCAATGAGAATGGCATAGCAGGATGCGTACCTAGAGTTATTTAACGCCGTAACGACTAAAGCTCAGCCATCGTGGATTTGATAGATTGTTACCTGCTGTTTCAGCACAAATACAGAAATGTACGCAAATTACGTGAATAAACAGAAATGGAAACAATACGAATGAAAAAATGAAACTCTGGCGACCCCTTTTGCGAAAGAACCACGATCAACGCGTCCAACCCCCCCAATCATTCTCATACGCCCACACACTCACGCTTCATACATGCTAACATTCACCCACACACTCAGACTGCGAAGCAAGACAATTAAGCTCAAAGACCCACAGCAAGTACCGCAAATGGTAGTAATCAAACATAAGTTGTATTGCTGTCATCTGATCAAGATGATACAGCTTGTACACCACTGCCATTGCTGGTAAACCGAGAATCAAATCTTAGAGCACGGGAGAACGTCACACGCTATATTGAAAGTCTTTATTATTTATTTTCCTTTTTCTTTATTAATAACATTTTCAAAAATGTTTGAAACCATACGAAATTACCAAAGAAAATTATTTACAGCTCCAAAAAAGTTATAATTTTATTTGTAAGTTAAATAAATATTTCCAAACCAATTTAATTAAATACCTGTAGTTTACAGTTGGTTAATGTATAATACGGTTAATAAATATAAAACATGACGAGAATTTATTTTTTTGGATTTCATCTTATTTGGGATTGATTTTTAATTACTTAAAAATATAAATTAATAAATTTAGGTAATAAAATTTAATATAGTAAAAAGGAAATGTATTTGGAAAACTAGATATTACCTCAGAGCAAAAATATTTCGATTATAATCATTTCCAATTTAGACTGAATGTGTCTCGCTACACGCATCGCCAGCTCACACACCCACGCATCGACAAGCAAGCTACTTGTACACCCTTTCACGCGCATTCACACTTCTACGTTAGAAAAAGTAAATAAAATAAAACCAAATTCACTCACCCCATGATTATATCCTCCAGGCTTCCAAGTCTTAAGGTCTTAGCCCTCCATCAGCGGCGAAAAGTCCATCCGGCAAAGTATTGTAAGATGTATGATGAATCGTTGAATGATAATTGTAAAACTGTTGCGCCGCGCCGTACTAACCAAGGCGATTGTTGTAACAATAGTATGAATAATATATGAATGTTGTTAATAAACAGACGAATGTTGACAATCGAATCCGTGGATTGATAATTTACCACACAGACAGATGTTGAATATCAATGATAATTGAATTGAAGTAATCGTTGGGTCAAATAACATAGACGATCATTGGCATAAAAATATTAACACACTAAAGTAATCGTTGCGTCCAATATCAGACGATGGTTGACTATCAACTCCGTGGATTGATAAATTCCCACACCCAAAAATTATCATTCAGGAATACCACATTCGGAGTGATATCAAAAGTTCAATCCGGATTAAGGTAATACCACTATGAATTTTGTTTATTTTCAAGTTGCTTATTTTAAATTGTTGGTTTCAGCTGACTAAACCGTTCACGTTGACACTTCTGTTGTTCGCCAACTCAGTACGGGAATTCATAACCCAAAATATAAACCGGTCCGACTGTAAGGCGGGAAATGGAAACACAAACACATGGTTTCTAATTGACAACTCTCAAATCCTTTTTTTTTATAGTTTATTTAATCGAAAATTTATCTTTACTTTAAGTTCTAATTAAACAAGATATTAGAATTACTGGATGCAATATAGCATAAAAGAAATGCAAATTAATTTTGAATACACTAAGAGTCTAGTTTTAATTTCACTTAGTACTAATTTTATTCTATTCGATCGCGGGAAACACGAACAAAGTTACAACATTCATTAAAATTCCTTATACTAACTAACTGTAACATTCTAGAATAACCGGACGAATAAATTAATTTTCTTGGACAATCACAACACACATAATATTATATTAGCTTTTAGCTTGTTTCTTTTATTCAAAATTTCTTTTTTGTTTGTTCATTACGTATATCTAACTTTTCGACTTTTTGTTTTATTTCAATTAGTAACTTATTTTTTTATTCATTGAATGATACCCTGACTTTATCAGTAACTAAGATTATAACCAAAACAAAATGTTTATTTTGCTCACGCAAAAAAATATCCCATGCATCTATCCGTCCAATAAAGGTTCTCCAGCAGATGTTAATTTGGTTAAATCCGTCAATCTTACTTGATCAGGCCAGACAATACAGTTCACTTATCCGCTGGGTGATCAAGCACAACCAAAACAATAAAAAAAACTAAAACATATGCACACAACAAATTTTTCTTTGGTTTTTTGTTTAAAATTAACCAGCCATCATGAAACATGCAATTTCATTCCGTGTGATGACAGCTGACTTGTCAAAAAAATGATCCAATTAGATTATAATGAACGACTAACAGAGACAAAAGATCGTATAGTCATCTCTTTTATAGTAATTTAATATCGAAAATATCGCTACCAATTTCGTAGTAGAGGAAATAGCAAGATAATGTTAGTACAGTTTCCGTAAAAAAATACTGATTGTTATTTTGTAATACATAAAATGGTAAGATGATTTCACGAAATAAGTTATTTCCAACGCATTGGGAGGAAATATTAATATATTAGAATGGATTAAACGTAAGTTTAACCGATTTTATGATGTTTATGTATTATGAAATAATAGCTTACAACAGTGTTACAGTAAACTTGAGATTTCTAACGGAAAGTGAAATTGTTAACATTAACTATATAAGAAATTTACTATTTTTTTTGTGAAGACAAGGACAAAACGGTCTGTGGAATAATAGTTTTTAAATATTGAGACGTTTGGACAAATATGCACAGCTGTTTGAGGTTTGAAAACATTTTAGAGCAACTACGGTTAAGGTCCGGAGAATTCAAATTTTGGAAGTACGGTGAAATAACGCTGGTGAAAACGCAGTGTGAACCAATAATAGGATATTGTAAAGGAAATATTATTGTTAATGGTTTTATGCTAAGAACAAATTTATGTAACGGAAACTATATGAAAATATGACTATAGATTGTGGACGAAGGAGAAACTATTATGAACTACGTGTGGTAAGCAAAATTGTGAATTATGAAAAAACAGACATTATATAAATCGGGAACTCTACTGCTCTACGGTTTCATACTCCAGTCTACATAACACACCATAAAATAACTATTAGTTTTTTTTGTTAATTCCAATTTAACACACGCGTCAAAATGAACAGATGTCATCTGCTAGACAATTAATCGAAGTCAGAGCTTTTGTTTGTATAAACGACACAAAAATATAGACTTGTTCAACTAATAAAATGAACTAAATAAAAAAATGTGAACTAATTGAACTAGTTAATGGTAAATTTAGTCTAATTAAAATTTCACTACTTAAATTAATTGAAAAAAAAAAAACGTGAATTCAAAATAATTCCGTAATTCTTTTGATATTCACGAGAGGTTGACAAAAAAAAGAGCGTGAGGCCATCTCGCGCCTAACATTTATAGTAAAAAGAATGGTAGCATTATCTGGTAGCTTGTTGGAAAACCCACTAAAGAGTCTGCACAATTGTTTTATGAGAAATTTAAACAGAAATTATAGCGATTGACGATTACAAATTGAATATAAGAAATTATATAGGGAAATAGCGCGATTCCGATTTAATGAGATTGCACAACTGTTTTATGATAACTTTAAACAGAAATTATTGCGATAGACAATTATGAGTAAGAAATTATGTTTTAAAAAAAAACGACAATAACTACAGAAGTTTTTGTTAATGTGAACCCAACGCGTGTGGAAAAGCAGGGCGAGTCCCAATTACGAAGATTGATTAACAGCCTTATAACAATTGCGAAGATCAAATATTAGCTTCCTTACAAGGGATTTTGCTAAATCGATTCTAAATTTTTTTTACTTTTGTTTTGCAATCAGTTGCTGCAGATTTTCGGCAGTAAATATGAACTGTAACAAAAAAAAAATTTAAAGCCCGTATTTCCGACGTATTGCTTTGGTGATTGTTATTTTTTTTTCTTTATATAAATCACTAATTCCCATTTGAATAATAATCAGAATATATGGTTTCAGAGTTGTTGATTACTAACACTGATATTTTTAAAATAATATTTTATTATGTAAAAAGTAATATTTATCACATATTCAACATTTTTTTTCATAATAATCAAATATAATTAAATCACATCACACATTATTTTTTGTTATTTTTTTAACAAATTAAATTATTAATAATACTTCGTTCAAAGTAAAATATATGTGGTAATTATATCAAAATATTTTATCATATATTTTAAGCAATCGTGCACAAATAATAATTATGATCTCGTCTGCATATAGTTTTTAGGTGAGTTGGTATGTAAATCGTCTATAGCTTAACAGGAAGGCTAATAATTTTTCAACCAACCAACGTATATTTGTTTTATTTTTCTGCCATATATTGTTTTTAAAAAAAAAAATATAATATAACAATAAATTTAATTAAATATAAAAATAATAATTCTGAAATTTATTTATATTTTAATTTTAATTTATTAGTTTTAATTTTTTGAATTTCTTTTTTGTTGATGTTAATAATTTAATATTTATTTTTAATAAAATAACAAAAAAAATAAATTTACGTATATACGTATTATTATAGATTTTACGAATATTTTTATTTGTTGTATTTTTTTTAATGTTTAATTCATTTTTTACGAATGCTGATGATGAGTATTTATTATGTAGTTATGTATATTTGATAGAATTAATGAATATTAAAAATCGTACAACTGATGATATTCGGTAACAAAAAATTTTTTTTGTGCTAACGAAATATGGAATATGATTTTTATTTAAATTTGATTTATAAAATTTGAACATAATTGATAAACTTAGTTATATAGTTTTAAATTATGAATTTACACTTGAGTTTGAAAATCAAATAACACTTTACAACTATCTCAATTGAGTAATTGATCATTCGTTTTTATCGCCGTCAAAAACAACCGTGAAGGGTTAAGATGTTGTTATACCAATTTAAAGAAGAGTGAAATTATAATTTCCATCTATTCCTAAACACAACAATGTGGTACCTTTCAAGAAATGCTAATATCATTTGCATAGCAGTCTGTGTTTAGTGCTTTATTCAGCAGGTTCTTCGCTTCCACATCCGCTTATTCTTTCTACTGCTCCGAAGAATTTCCACCATATATCTTTGATCGCTCGTAGACATTTCCGTTGACACTCATCAGCTCCTGATGATTTCCAAAAACGCGATGTCTTTGTTTTGCGTGAATGGAGTTATTCCTAAATTAAGGTTTTCATATGTTTTTTCTGTTTAAAGTTTGGCATGTGTGTCTTGATTTGAAATAAAATTTAGAATAGAATTTGTTCACTCAAAACTCGCCATCTTTGAATATTAATCGCAAAAACTGCACTTATCCTAATATTAGTTGATTTAATCCTAACCAAATCACATTAGTAGTCAAACTCGTTCTATTATTGATTAGGTATACAATGTGTTATACGACCCGTTTGGTCTCCATCACATATCTGCCAACAAATCAAGTTCATATATGCGTTTACATATTACCTTGAACACCAAACAATACCTTCGATACAAACCAACTAGACAATAACCTTAAACCTTTAACAATATGGACTCATTCCTCTGCTATCTTTGTTTCTCTTTTTATATATCATGCCAGAAATACATAAGTGCGAATAGCTATAGGTTTTGTTATTTTTTAAAAACAAAAGTATTTTGCCGCACTATTATTATGTTTTTTATACATTCGCTATGGAAACGCGATTTCTTCGTATTTAATATAACAAAAGAAAAAGTTCTTGAACTTGGAGTTATGATTGTACACATATACGATACATATACGTATATATGTAACATTTACTGATTATACTGAGTTTGATTGCATATTGATTGTTCGAATTTGTATTTTCTATTTATATACTTCCACTTTGTTAAATAATATGACAAGAGAAATCGAAAAAAAAATTAAACTTTTTTTAGTGTTAAATTTGATTAGATTTTCTTGATTTTTTTTTCGATGAGAAAAATTGTTTTCCTTATTTACTTCAATCGATTGAATATAACCTCCAGATAATTTCGTTTTTTTTTTGTTGTTTTTTGATAACTATAGTTTCTATTTCTAATAAAGAAAAATTTCTGGAAGTAGAGCAGACATAAATATTTTTATGTTCATGAAATTGGAAAAGTAAAATTTCCATCGTTTTCATGAAAAACAAAAAAAAAAATAAAAGGAAAATTTTTCGTAAATAAAATTTTGTAATTTAATAAAACAAAATCAAGTAATTTTGATGTATTGGGTTTTTAGATATTATTTTTTTTTTTTTTTTCGATTTTGGATGTTATATAAGATTTGAGTCAAAAAATAGCAAGAATATTGAGAAGATAGATAGTGAAAATAAAAACAAAATAGGATTTACAGGGATAACTTTATGTGAGAATTTTGGATTACATTTAGAGTTTTCTGTTTTCTAAAATTGAAATATTAAGTTGGATTGGTGATTGAAAGCTTAAACGTTCAGATAAGATTAATGTCAATTTGATAACGATAGAAATGTTTGAAAGCTAAACTTTTACTTCTTCATATATCGTGTATGGGAGTGGTAATTCTGTTTTTTAATTTTATCTGAAAATTTAACTGTTAATTTAAATTTAACTGTTTTTAATTGCTTTATGATATTGCTACGTTTTAGGATGTCTGGAACTGTTACGCTATTGTTAACTGACAGTCTGTATGAATACACAAAATTTCTCACGAGCGTATGATCCAATTTAAATCAAATTTATCATTATCGAAGGCGTAGCGTAGAATTCAATCTGTAGAAATCCAATCAAACGAAATTGGTTCATTTGTTTTTTAGTGGTATCGAAAAAAGAAATTAGCCTATTTTTAAAAAAGTAATGAGAATGATAATAATCCCAAAGTCATTGATCTATTTTAGGTTTTGGTTTTTTTAAAATCACTATTGATGAGTCAAGTTACGTGTTTTGCCATTACATCGACTTCCATTATATCGAAATCAATCGATCAATTCTATGGCGTGCCCCTGCAATTTAAAGTTGAGAGGTTTTTGTTCTGAACCTTAAAAAAAAAAATTTAAATTTTTTGTTCGACACCCTCTCATTTCAATACCCATAAAAAATTATTTGCAAAATTTGAAATCAATCGATCAATGCTAAGGCGTGCCCCCGGCCACTCAAATTGCCACTAAAACTTCAAGTGCTCAGGGGCACGGTTTAAAATTGAACGATTGATTTCAAATTTTGCAAATAATATTTTTATGGGTATTGACACGAAATGGGAGGGTGTCGTACAAATAATTAATTTTTTTTTAAGGGCCAGAACAAAACCTCTAAACTTTAGGTGGCGGGGGCATGCCTTAAAATTGAAGATTGATTTCAAATTTTACAAATAATATTTTTATGGGTTTTGATACGAAATGGGGTGGGGGGGGGGGGTGCCGCAAACTATACACTGAAAAAAAAATTCTAGAGTAAACAAAGGGCCACTCTACTTGCCACACAAGATGACGGGTTCAAAGCTCAAACTGGATGTATGTATGTATGTACAATATGCCGCCAATATTTTCATAAATGCTACATCTTTAATAAGTCCACTACTCAAATTTTATTAACAAAAGTCTTGCATTTTGTCCATGTGCTTAAAAAATTTCACATACTAGCCCAATTTAAAAAAAACTGAGCGTAAGGATGATGTTTACTTTACCCTTTATCCAATGCACTTCAAAAGTTGAGAAAATCTTTCTCATGTTACTTGAAAGCTTTTTTCAACGTTTCATGAACAATAAACGGTAATTGTAGGCTACAGATGGGATTAAATTTAGACAGCCGGAATCAGAAGTTATTTTAAATTTAAACTTAGAAGTGTTCGGGAGACCCCCGGCATTTTGTCCAAATTTGAAATGAATCCTGATCTTCCATTTTCAAGTGAACCTGGATCATTTGCCAAAGTTTCATCAAGATCCTATGCAAGAATGTAACGCACCCACCCAACCACCCAGCCACCCACACACAGATGTACACCAAAATGTTTGTTGGCTATTTAGATAGAGAATGGTCCAAAACAAAAGAAAAAACAAAAATTTGGGGTATGTAAGATTTTTTCCTTGATAGATTGCATTACTTCACACAATTTAAAATTGTGGTGAAGTGAAAAACAGGAGACTAGAAAAATAAATAGACAACTAATGCAACCAATTAATATAGAGTTTAGAAACAGAAACAACTAGCATCTCTTAAATAATTAGAACTAAATCGACAGAAGTTCCTATTGACAAAGATATAGCCTCAGCGACCAACAAGGAATCGACAAAAACAAGCCCAGACAGCAATCAAACACGAAACAGAAAATAAAACAAATATTTAAGTATGGAACCAATAAAAATGTCAAGGGACAACACAATGAGGGTCATGGGAACATAACAATTTTTAGTGGAGAACCAATAGAATGGACACCAGCAGACGTAAGGTTTTTTTATAGAAACCTGTGATCGAGCATACGCAAGGCTCGACGAGCAAGAAAAAACATATTTTTTCGACATCGTTCTAGACAAAATCCAATACCCACCGTGCGAGTTTATTTACGATCTGGAGTTTATTTACGATCTGGAGTTAATTACCAACAGTTGAAAAAATTTATAAAAGAAAAATACAGTGAAACCTCCCGAAAGCGACCACTTATGGGACTGTAAATTTCTGGTCATTTTACGGAGGTGGTCGGGATGAAGAAACTTCTCTGAATATTGACCAAAATTATATTTTCGGAGTTTGGTCGTTTTATAGAAGTTTTGACAATGGTAAATAAAACAAACGTCTTTTTCTCAACTAAATATGACTGAAAAATATTTTCTGTTTGAACAATTGATATTACCATTTGAGGACACTAATCAATTTTTTTTTAACAAAAAGTGCTATATAATAGGGTTTAGAATATGTGTCACAACAACACACAGGTCTTAAAAGCCTAGGTCCCACAACAACTGGCGTTCCAAGGTGTTGATGAACGCTTTTTTTAAAACTCTGCGGTTGAAACCACCTGAGACTAAGGGTTCTGGAAAACTATTCCATTTGTATGCAGTTCGGACAAAGAAGTCTTTCTGCGATCTGCCATCGCTGGATCTCGACCGTTTCACTGGTTGCAGTAGCCGATTACCGAGTGGAACGGGGGTAAGAATAAGTTTGAGGCATGATGCCGCAGATTTCATCTGAGCACTGTTGATGACGATATTTGTAAAAAACAACGAGGTCAGCAACAGTGCGACGATGTTGTAGGGAATCAAATTTTAATGTTAAAGTTCGATCACCCACAATTCGTATACCCCGCTTTTGAACAGAGTCCAAGAGGGCTAAAATGGAAACAGAAGCAGCACCCCAAACATGACAACAGCATTCCATACAGGGACGAATATGGGACTTATAAACATGGAGCAATTAGTATGGAGTGAAAAACTTTTGCATCTATTTAGGAGGCCAAGTTTTTTAGATGCCCTTTTTGCCATCGCCATTACATGATCGTTCCAGAGTAGGTCATTTGAAACTGTGACACCCAATAAACGAATGTTTTTACACTCACCTATTGGTTCATCACACATACTGAATAAAATATCTTTGGGGCACTCGGTCTTTAATCTGGAAACAATCAACAGCTGTGTTTTGGTAGAGTTGAAATTGACCAGGTTTTGGTCACTCCAATCGGCGACTTTTTAGGTCTTATTTCACGTTTATGGCAGCGTCTCTCTGGGCGGGATTAATTCGTTCGTGCATTTTACCTTTTGAAGGAAGAGGCTCGAACGACTTGTTCAGAGTACTATCATCTGCAGAACTATTTATTGGTTTGCTTGTGATTTTCAACAATTCGTTGATATAAAACAAAAGTAGGGTTGGGGTCAATACTAAGCCTTGACGGTACACCAGTGTTAATTAGTTTAGACTCAGAAGAAAATCCGTCTAAGGAAACCGAAATGTTTCGGTTGGATAGAAAATTTTGAATCAGCTTCACAACATTGGGATGAAAACCATACGCAACGAGCTTGTTGATTAAGTTGGCATGCCAGACTCGATAAAATGCCTTGGAGATGTCTAAAGCGATAACGTATGTTTCACCACCTTTATCGAGTGTGCTGTTCCAACAATGCGCTACATAGTTTAATAGATCGGTAGTTGATCTTTTGTTTCGAAAACCGTATTGGCAGTCGGATATTAAAGATTTTCTTCCAGAAATTTTGAAATGTGTGTATTAATATAATGCTTGTAGACTTTGGATAGGACCGATAGTAAAGCCATTGGCCTATAATTTGATATATCGGATTTTGGTCCCTTCTTGGGGATGGGCTGGATATTTGCCAACTTCCAGCACGAGGGAAATATATCAGATTTGTAGGATTGCTAGAATATTTTAGTCAAAGTTGGTGCAAGTTCTTTGGAAAAGGTTTTTAAAATAATGGGTGGAATATTGTCCACTCCTGAGGCTTTGCTAATGTTTAACCCCTTTAAAAGTTTAGCGACTATTTTGGGTTCGAAGTGAAGTTCATTCATATTAACTCCTTAATGTTTTAAAGTTGCCAAACTGTTGGTGATTTCAAAATATGTTGGCAGAGGTTTTTCATTTTCTAACGGTTCTTCATCACTTTCCTCAGAATTACCTCCCACAAGAGGGTCTGAATTTTCGGCTCTCACTTCAATAACAATTGCATGGAAAATTTCATCTGTTGGTTGGTTCATCCATTACAGCAAAGTTCTTTGTTTCTTTTTTCGACAGCGATGGTACGATTATAACTGTATCACCGGCACTTACCTTAAGAAGGTGGATATGTGTTAGTATGTATTAGTATCCGTGGAGACAATAAATATGTAAGTCTGGACGAGCGTATTCAATGACTATTTGACATGTGGACAGAAGAGACTAAAGAGTAAAAAAGAGGATGTATTTCTCTGTTTACATTTTAAAAAAATATTTTTGGTCATATTAAGGGAGTTGATTTAATTCGCATAACTCCAAATACACTGGTCGCTAAACAGAATAGGGAGGTGGTCAGGTTAAAGATAATTTTTAGACCAAATTTGTATGGCTAATGTGTTGGGACTGTAAAAAGTGGTCCATTTAAGGAGGTGGTCAGAATGAAGGGGTGGTCACATTAGGAGGTTTCACTGTACATAAATAGCAAATACGAAAGAAATCACATAAAAAAGTTAAACACTTGCATACAAGTTAAGACAGAAAAAATAACACACTCTATGCAGACTACACAGGAAACATAATAAGGCAAGAACAGACTCGACCCGTTTTATGAAAAAGATAAAAAACCACAAGTCTACGAAAGACAACCCATCAGACCAAGATATAATAACAATCAACCAAATTATTATAGAAATAATACTATTCCAAAGTATTGTAACATACTCTTTCACACCAATATATATATATATATATATATATATATATATATATATATATATATATATATATATATATATATATTTATATATATATATATATATATATATATATATATATATATATATATATATATATATATATATATATATATATATATATATATATATATATATCACTTTGTCGCTATGGTTTTTTCCAAGAAGGTCTACTTTAACCCACCTAGTGAATTATCTACTGACGTATCTCAAGTGCTAGATTCTTTATTGCAGATTAGTACTTATTTACACTGATTTCAAAAAGGCTTTCGTCACAAAGAAGCATGTAATTTAAGTTGAGAAATTCAATTAGAATAGGCAGGAATACATACTTATTTGTTGAATTGCAGCATCAAAAATACGTTGCATACGTTAAATTGGTCAACAATACGAGAGAGTACGTTAAAACTGGTAAAAAAATTGGACAAAAAGCATGAAATCTTGGCGGGTGTCTCCGGGAAGCCTGTTTTTCAGAATCTTCAATTACTGCTAAGCCTGGCTTTTAAATCTTATTGAGACTTATTTTATAAGGCGTAATGAGCAGTAGTTGGTTCAGGAGCACAGAAAACAATCATGAACTTCTGAGGAGTTGTGTGCCTATAGTGGATTCCGACTATGCTCAGTTTATGAGTTTGGATCTACCTTCTCCGTGTATGATACTAAATCTAAGTAATTTTTTTACGTCTGATCCAGTTGATGATGAAATTCATAGCAAATTGTAGACAGTTTTCATTTAACAATCTTTATTCCAAGCTAAGTAGTTATGGTACCAAGCTCTAATACATACTCAAAGCTAGATTGCATCTATTACAACTACTCTACCCGCTACCCCTGGTGAACTAATTGAAGCATATTCACTACCCATACAAAGTTGTACAACTGGTCCAGTAATGGTCCATTAATGGCCGCCAGTACCGCAGGAATGGCCGAGTACTAGCTTTACTGGTTGATAACTCCGGACTATAAATGGCTGCCATTCATGGGCCAGAGAAAAATTTTTTAAATAGAATAAAAATGTCTAAAGAAAAAAAAAGAGAGTTTGCTTAAGACCGTACGGCAGAAGTGAAAACTTCATTGGCAATCGCAATCAATTTATATCGTATTAGTAGTATTTGGATCGTATTAGTATAATAAATGAGAAAGAAGTCAGAACGATAAACCGCTAACTACACACACTAATCTCACAATGTAAACCAAATAATTGTCAAAATAGCCCTCATATGCCAATAGCAGGGACTAAAGTACGCGTTGTTGTCACACCCATAGATCAACAAGTTTAAATTTTACAAATCTTCTCCTTCTAGCGGAATGCTAAGCAAATTCATTGGTATTAATACGCATTGTTGCCGTTTGCAAATCACTATCAGCTAAGTGCCACCATTTTTAATTATTTTATTTATCATGATTGCCATCCATGTTTAATCATACAAAAGCTATGCTTCTTTGTGTAGAATTTATGCGATTTCCGTCTCGTAATTGTGGGCTTTAAATCGATATAATCGATTATATCAAGTTACAAGTATTAAGTTTTCACTTAATTTTAGAAACATGTATTCAATATTCAATATTTATTTAGCATGATGACTCGAATGCAAATTGCAAAAGACAGTAGCAATATAACTTAAAAAACTGCGTTATAGATCAATTTTTTAAAATTCGTTTAAAGAAATTTTTATTATATTATGAATTCATAAATAAAAAAAAAATAATTTTAATAGTATTTAATAAAAATTAAAAAAAACAATAAAAAAATATGTACCATACCATGAGTTGAACTCAGTACCTACAGCACATCAGTCGAGCACGATATCCACAACGCAATTTGAAACGTTAAGAAATGATAGATTGATAAATGGTAGAAATACTGACGGATCAGCTCAACTTACTACCTACAGAAAAATCTGTGTGTGGTGCGCCAAAAAAAGTTTTCACTTCAAAAAAAATTTAAAACTTATCATAGTCTTTCAGCCGAGAAGTGATAACTATAGGTGAAAATTTTTCAAATATATATTTCTAAAATGGTGTTTACTCTAGTGAATTTAAACCAAATGACATAGATCGGCCAATTCATGGTAGCAGTACTGGACCAATAACAATAACTAATTAATGTTAACCATTGCTTGGCCATTAGAAAAAAGTGTACTGACTATTTTCTATAAACCGTGGATCGGCCGATTTATGCTTTCAGTAATGGTTCAATTATAATAGCCAAGTATTGTTTACTATTAATTTGCCAGTGCTTGGCCATTTAAAGGCAACTATATACTAGCTCTTTTCTGTAAACCATAGATCGACCGATGAATGGTTCTAGCACTTGCCCAATAACAGGATCCTAGTTAGGGTTCCGTACTTTGAAAAAGTAAAAACGTTACCCTAGTGGTGAGACTTCGGTGTCTGTCCGAATTTCGACATAATCGATTCACTCACAAACTATAAGTGCTATCAACTTGAAATTTTCTACAGTTATTAAATGTGTTTCCCCACGCCTGCTGATAAAAAATTCAAATATTTGTTTTTATCTATATTTTATGGACATAAGAAGATAGTAAAACAAAATTTTTTTAAGGAATCGAGTTTGGTTTAGAAAAATCGAAAAAGATAAAAGTATTTTAACAAAAATTTTCAATGAATTTTCGACTGCTTAGTTTTTGAGTTATTGCCAAAAACGAGTGTTTTTTTCTGTCCCCCCTTAACTTCGAACATTACAACAGAAACAAATTTAAAAAATTAACGTTTGTAGCAATTTTGCCTAAGAAAAACTGTTTTTTTTGTTTTAATTGTTATAATTTCAAATGTTCATTGGAGGGGGTTGAGAGTAGAAATTTCGAAAAAAAATTATTTTTGTTCATGTCAAGTGGGGTGTCATATGAAATGTGATTTTTTTTTTGTGAAGAAAAACAGTTTTTTTTGTAATTTTCGAAACCACAGTTTTCGACTTATTTTCGAAAATGTAAAATTTGTTTTTGTATTTTTTAAAAATGAATCAAAGAAATCGCACGTCAGCTGACCAAACAGCTTATTTGGACTCCTTATGATCGGTTTCAATACGTCGAAATGCCAATGAAGTTGGTCAGATTTTGAAATTTTTCTCGAAACTGTAATACTTTGGTTTTTGGATCGAGGACATAATAATAAACTAACACAAACTACTTTTTACTTCTTTCCATTTATCAATCGGAAACGCAAACATAGACATTCGACGGATATTCACATTTTTACAATTACTAAGTCTCAACCACCTACGCCACCCCAAAAAAAATGGAACGAGCGGTTTGTTGTTGTATTTTATTCAATCGCAACATTTATTGTTTCTGTTTGTTTATTATTTTTATAAAATAAATTGGTATCCGATTACACTAAAATAAAAGAGGATATTAATTCTATTATTTATTTGAGAGTTTTGCTAAAGGGAAGTTTGTTAGTTGGCTTTGATTGAGGAAATAGTTTTTGTTTTGTACAAATACTGCATCATTGTATTAAAGATCTTTAATTTAATTGTATTGTCTTTAAAAAATTAAGATTCCAATAAAGTTTAAAGATATGGGAATCGAATATTCTAAAAAATTGTTTGTTTGAAATTTAGTATCGTCGACTTGAATTTCACATCATTATCGAGTGTTTAAAAATTTATATCGTTCATATCATATCATCTTACATGTTTTTCACATATCAAAAAAACGTGTCTTGATAAATATCATTTAAACTTAGTTTGTCAATTTAATTTGTCTTCTAAATTAACATTTTGATTTAGGTGCAGAACCATTGTTTCCGGATTCAAACCATTGTCGACCAATAACTTTTATTACTTCAAATATTCTAACAATTTTCAAAGTTATAAAAACTCATTTAACAAACTAACTTCATTATTTTAAAGTATATATATAAAAAAGGGAAAACACCATTTTATACCACAAACCCTAATTACATCCCATCACATTTCTTCTGAACCGACCAAAACTTTGGTGTTTTTTTTTTAAATTAACATTTCCATTCAATCAATCTTAATAATTTTTCATTTCTTGTATAATTTTTCTTCATTTCAATAAGACATTTTCTACTTATATTCCAAAGTAAAATACATAAAAAAAAACCCTCAAGTCAAAAAAAAAACACAACAACAACAAAAAAAAAGTAAAGTGGAAAACGATTTAAACAAAAATAAACAATAAAAAAAAAACGAAAAGAAAACTTAAGTTTCTTTAGGCGCTAAATTTTTTTTTATTATTTTTTTGTGGTTTTGTTCTTTTTTCTTCGTTTTACTGTTATATTACAATCAAAGAAATAAAATAAGAATAACAAAAAAAAAAAATACAAGATTTGGGATTGAAAAAACATGTGTTTATTTATTTATTTTTTCTTTATATTTATTTATATTTGGCAAGACATCTTGTTCTAGAACCGATTTGGAAAAACATATGTTTTATTGGTGTGTAAATAGTTATAAATGTGGAAGTGGTTATTGAAGAATTGAAATGATTTTATTATGTTTTGATGGTTTTCTGCGTGATCATATTGTTCGTGATTGTTTTGAATATGGAGGCTTCACATAAAATTCTCGTTTACCTATAGTCCTCATGATTATACGTGGCCTTCTACTCTTTTCTAACATCAGAATTGGTGAGTGTGGTTAACAATATCACACAGAAAGATTTCAATATCATATTCGTCAATATCAATTAGATCGGTGTAATTATCATAGAGGATAGTGGGGAAAAGCGTAGGATTGGTTATGATAGGTTATAATAGCCGTCCTAAGAACGAGGCATAAATACAAGCGGTACGTATCCATTTCATGAAAGTAACTTTTGCTGCTTAAACACAACCCTTTTTGGAAACCAGCGAGAGAAAATTTCACTGACGTTAGTCTTGCCAACCGACGATCGTCAGATCCTAAAAGGTGCGAGCACTCAGAAATCTGAATCTGATCGGAGCCAGACCTCCTCCTTATCATTGAAGCTGCCACAGTAGTCATGGGATAAGACACACACTCTGCTCGCATGCTGGCCGATAAAACGTGTTCCATTATGACATTTACAACCATGCTTATATTGCTGGGTTTTATGGATCAGACGTGGAGCGGCTCAGTGCTGGTCAGATCTGCGTGGCAATCACACAAGTGTTGCCCTCTGACCATCTTATACATGGGGATTAAAATTAAAATCTCTAAATTTCAGGAATTTCGTGACTTTTGGCTAGACGAAAATTCATAACTTCAGTTCTATTAAAGATAGAAACTTCTGTTTTGATTTATTGTAAAGCTTATAGTCGCTAGTTTAATAGTTGCTAAAAAATTAAAATCCATAAAAGTTACTAACAAATTTCTAAATTAATAAGCGAATAAAATGTTAAAATCGATCTTTAGTCATTGCACCACCCACGAAATGAGTTTTTAATATGACCATCGTATTTTGCGTTTCATTTTCTATAAAAAACGTATTTCTAATTAATGGAGAAATGATTTTTACGGTTAGAAATAAATTAATTTAACGAGGACGGCACGACAAAAATTTCATAAATTAATTAATTTATTTGTACCAGAAAAACTAATTTCTTCATTAATTAAATATACGTTTTTTATAGAAAATTGAACGTAGAATACGATGGTCATAATAAACACTCTTTAATTTTGTTATATGGTGACTAAAAATCGAGTTTAACACTTTTATTTATTTCTAACAATAGAAATTTGTTAAAATTTCTTTAAGCTTTAAAATAAAACAGAAAAAACTGTCTATCTTTACCAGAACCGAAGGTATGAATCTTTGAAAATAAGTCACTCTGTTGCGGAATTGTATGCGTATATTGTTTGTAGAACGGATCGGAGATTAAAAGATCAAGTGAAGAAAGAGGACTCTGGCGACTCCACTCTTGAAAAAGCCACGACCGTCACGTACACCCTCCTATTATTTTTCACACTCACACGCTCTCGCACCTCATACACTCACGCATGCACACCGCATACACTCACATATACACACATACCCTCGTTCATATACATATATGATATATATACATATCTTAGAGATGTAAGCGCCTATGCACCTGTTTCGGTATATATATGTATAGGTATAACAAAGTGACTCACCCCATGTCGGTAATAGAACCCGCTCCTTTCTTGACGGATTAGCCGTTCATCTTTCCCAGGTCACTCTTACACGTAAGAGTAGTAAACTGCTGATTCCGGTGGTGGCGGATGAAAATTCAACGATTCACAGCAAAAACAAAGGTTGTTGGATAATGCGATTATGGATGAATACAGCGGTTGAATATGATGGTAAGCAATAATTATAACAATATAAAATCTGAAGCATGCGGATATGGATGACTGTTGAACCAAATGGCACGTCAAAAGTATGCAGGTATGACACTTTCGTTGAAAAAAAAAATAAATTCAATCTAACTTTAAATCACGAGAATAGTGATCAATTACCTTGTTTTGGTTCACGAACACAAACTAATTAGAATTTTCCTACTTCGGGTGATTTATCCGGAATCCCACTAATCAAGGCTGCATTTCTTAAAGTGAGGGCTTGAATATTCCCCATCACACAAAAGCCTCTTGACAACACAAACATATAATATATTTTCTTTTGGGAATCTTTTTTTTTTATTCTTTGAAATTCATAGTAAACTACACCCATTCAATTTTTTTGTTTTATTATTTTCTCCGCGAAGGAATTATTGAACATCATCCGTCCGAAGATGTCAAAAACAAACCAACAAAAAACAACATAGATAAGAGGCCCTCTATATTCGCGCTCGGGTATTTATATGAAAATAAAGGTCGGTCTACACGTCGACGGAAACGATAAGTTTTTTTTAATTTATATTTTCATCGATTACATCTACCCAGTGGGGAAGTGTTTTGTTTACTTATTTGGGATCATTTCACCTTAAAACCTGGTACCCAAACAAAGTGGATTTTAAACTGATCAGTCATCTCGTTAAGATATGTCAGACAGTTCGAGACTACTTTCGACTTGATGAGGCTCGACAATAAGACCTTTTTTGCAATCTCAGTAAACTTCAGAGTAACTGCCCTACAAGATTGGATTTTTTTTGTTTTTAATAAAATGTGTTGTGTAGTAGGAATTACAATATGTGTCACAATAACACATAAAAACCTTTTAAGACCAAGGTTCCACAACAACATACGTTCAAAGATGTTGATGGACGTAAATCTTTCTTATTTTGTTTTTTTATATTTTTGGTCAAAGAATGGATAACTAAACAAAAAATCATATCACTGACAAAATATGACATAGGCCAATATTTTATGATAGAATATGTAATGAAGCCCTACTTCATTCCAATGAAGTGGCATAGCAGGTCGCGCATCTGGTTCAGATTATTCTTAGCCTCAGACTAGCTACAGCCTATGGGATCGAAAGAATAGTACCTGCTGCTTCAACACCAATGATCGTATAGTACGCGAATTTCGAATAAAAACAGGCCAATATAAAAAAAAAGAAACTAAGTGAGATGAGTAGACTCTGGCGACCCCTTTACGTGAAAAGAACCGCGATCACCGCGTCCAACCCTATGATCTTCACAAATTCACACGCTATTGTACTTCATACATTCTCACATGCCCACCCACGCACACACACACAAGCTCAATGATACGTACCTGCATACACACCATCATCCATACGATATCTTCAGTTTTGAAATCGGTTAAACTTAGAGCTGTTATTGAAGTTACTTGATTCACCAAGTGTTCAAGACAAAACTGTATCATATCGACACATAACAAATTCAGTAAATTTGTTTTGTTTTGTTTTTTTTTGTTTACCACACATGTCTTCGTAATTGCTTGCGAACCCAAATTCTTTATTTTCGTTTTAACAAAGTTGATTTTAACTGATTGTAGTTTAAGCATACGAATATCGTGTAGATAGGCAAATAGTTGTACGATTGCTGAAATACGCAAATTATCAGAGTTGTCAGATTCATACGTGACGTTTCTTATGCGAGATCCAACTTTAGCCAAAAATTCTTTCAATAACCCTGTTATTTTAATTTCAAATAACTCCATTGTTCCGAACTATATTTCACCTTTCAGTAAATGTTTGTAACTTAGTTGAAACTGAAGTAGCGTGGCAATCAAGGTGGTTAACTCTCATCTTGATTTTAGCATATCCTATATTGTTATGAGAGTAACTATAAAAAAAATTTACAGGTAAGCATTAGTTTATGTACATCACTTAACGCTAAATAACTGCAGATGTGATCAAAGTTATCAAAAGGTAGACTTTGAAGTGATGTTGCCATCATTTCTATGTTTTTTTTTTCGTTTTTGGTGATTAAGAAAAATTTATATTGTTCTAAAAATCGTTGTGTTCTGTTTGAATACTACATTGTATTATCAACAATTCTCAGATTAAGGTAGCCTCCTTAGTCTGCCAAATAATATTCAATCAAACACTTTAATTTATTTCTATTTTAGATCAATACAATCACACAAAAAAAAAATAATTCAATACAACAAAGTATATTAACTAACATATCTATCGACGACAACTTTAACGTGCACAATATACTTTATATCCACTTGGGATGTCTGGTTGATTTATATTATGTATGAATAATTTATTTGCTGTAGCCGTACAACCCACACTACCGTTAAAGGACACGCGGTCTAATTTATCCACTACACAGTTGAAATTGAAAACCAAATAATTGTATTCCCAAAAGAAATTAAATAATCACTTGACAATAAGTTTTATGGTGGCCAAATGCCGATTTAGTTCTACATATAGCACTATTCTTATCCACACAACCAAATTAAAACACTCATACTCCTACCTACTAACCATAATCATTTATACATGTAAATGAAATAACAGTAAATTATGACTCACCGCATGATGTGACCAATTTCCGCTCTTCCAACTCGTGGTATCCGTCTTAACACGGCATGTTCCTCGGCCGAAATAAAACAACAGCAAAGGTTAAACTGCCCCTTTTTGGTACCGTGGTATTACTGGTATTATTATTATTGATGTTATAGCTGGGCCGGGTTGGAAAATAATACACTCACTTCTAAGATTTCTAATTTTTTTTGTTATATATAGTTTCGGTTTTTTTCTTCAAATCACTATGAGCTAGCATAAATAAAAACATGCCGTATTTACAAAAAAAAATTTACTATTACGACGATATTTGTTAAAATGTAACTGAATGTAACACTAAACTAACTTAACAATATGGTTACTATCAGCCTTTAATACTTTAACTATATGGTGTTTAATAATAATCTCGGACAACAAATAAATAACACGAAAAATTTTATTTTTTAATAATTTTAATTTTAATATCACAAGCCATCCACCATAATCGACTAATTTAAATGTTCTGTTCTGGTTCTTCGGCATAACCAATAAAACCAAATCATGTAAGAACAAAATTGATATTTTAATTATTATTTTCAGACGTCAAAGTTGAAATCAGCTGATTTCTGAAATTGACAATCGACTAAGCAAAGCTTTATCGCTACATTCACGTATTTATAGTTAAAGTCACGCCGCTTTTACGCAACAAACAAAAAATAGATAAATACGATAAGCCTGTTCATTGGTTATTCTCTTTCGTTAAATATGTGTACCCACTAAAAGAGTCTTCACTATCAACCTGTACTAAAATTGGAAGGGAATTATAAACAGAAATATCTATTACGATACGATTGTAGGAAATTACATTTTATAAAATGAAGCAAAAGCAACTCAAAAAAAAATTCATGGCACTACGATGAACGAGACGTCATCCATTGATTGATTCCTCTTATCTTTTGGGGAAATAAAGCGAATCCATCTTAGGGAAATTTTGTTTTGTTTTCGTTTTACTGTACCCACTAAAAGATATCTTACAACCAACGGCTATTAAAATAGGAAACTACAAAAAACAAAATTATTAAACAATAATGATTGTAAGGATTATATATGAACATAGCGCGATTACGAATGAATGATATTGGATAACCGCTTTATAATAATTTTATAACGATTAATGATTACAAATTGAATACAGAATTACCTTGGGAAATAGCACACAACTGTATTAGGATAATTTTTAAACGGAAACTATTGTAGATGATGAATATTGATTGAGTATGAGTGAAAATTTCTCAAGTGGATCGGAAAAAACAACGACGTTTAAAGGAACAACGAAAACAACCACGCAAGCTTCTGCCAATGCAAATTTAATGTGTGTGGGACAGAGGTTCGACTTTTAATTACAGAGTTTGAATTACCCTTCATTACAAATAGAGAAAATAAAAGTAAATTAAAAAGTAGATAGCAAATTTTCACAAAAATTTGCTGAAACCAAAAAAAATGTAGCTGCCAATAATCCAGCCGGCTGCATATTCCTTGATCTTGTGTCGCACTGTTATATGAAGGCTCGTTTCTTCAAGGAAGCAATAGCGTTTAATCATCTAGGATTATTTCACAGCTAAGATTGAGAGTGCTACCGTTGACTGAATACAGTTCATCCGCCACCACCCCTAAGATGTCACGTTGGCTAGTGATATCTCACTGCTATTGCCAGTGGTATGTGATATCTCACGTTAACTTGTATGTCAATAGCAGAGACTGCAGTACGCGGGGTTGTCACACCCGTAGATCAACAATAAAAAAAAAATTTCAAAACAGTAAAAACTGCTCCCTCCATACGGAGGATTGACGATTTTATTTAAGGCTGACCACCAAATCGCGAAACCATACTGCAAGGTTGGTTAAACCATCGAGCTGCATCTCTAGGGAACTAGGAGATCTTCATTAGAGCAATTTTCACGAGCAAAGTGCTATAACGGAAGTTTTCTTTACTCTTTCGAAAATGTTGGATTTTCCGCTAACCTTTACTATCCAGAATGAGTACCAAGTAAGTAGCCTTGTCAGTGACACTCAGACAGGCTCCGTATAAAGTTCAAATTCAGGTGTTTTCAGGGATTAAATTTCAGTGTTTTTCGCTTCCTAGATAAAAAAATAATTTCCGATTTCTGTGGATTAACCTTCCCTCTACAGCTATTAGTCCATTTGAAGAGGATACAAAGAGCACTTTGCATTAGATCGGTAGAAGTACCAGAATATTTTCCGAAGACCTTAATAATATCATAAGCGTAAGGTCACTCTAAAGCCAAGTCCTTGCAGATTTAGCATAAATCATTAATAACCCAGTTCCAAAGAAGGGGTGACAATACTTCACCTGTATGTGTGCCACATGTTACGAATCGGAGAGTAGAGTACTCACCAAAGCATGCTCTGACAACCCTGCCTCTAAGAAGCAGGTCAATCTAGCTGACCAGTGATTCCTGAATTCACAACGGTATGGGCTCCTACAATATCGCAGGGAGTGAACAAGCAATACTAATTGTGTACAGTCAAAAAATTTTACAATTGGACTTGTATAGAAACCTAGGCTGTCTCCACTGAATTTGCTTAGCAGTATGCATGTTGAAATGCTGACATCATTGTTTGTTCGACTAAGCCTTAGAGGTTTCTCTCAAAAACTCTGCCATCAATCATTCCACTGTTTCCAAGAGATAAAAAGAGAGACTCATGTGCCTAAGATCCTTAGGATTACATTTGCTTTGACTCATTTCCTAGAAATGTGACATAGTACAATACTGTTTCTAAACATCACTAGCAGCCATGTTTAGGTCAATGTTTTTTGATTGTCTACAGGTATGACCCCATCCGGTCCTGCAGTCTTAAAGGGCTTGATGTTTTTAGCAGCCTCCAAGATTTTGCCCGTAGCAATGTTTTGTTCGGCAAAGTCCAGCTACCATGCGTCATAATAACAGGAATTTCGATCAGCCTGCCGTTCTAAGGACATCACGCAGAAAGTACACCACTGATCATCTGGTCGTTGGAGATAGCTTGAGATGGTGGTATTAGTTGGAAATACTTTTCAAAGTCTTGAAGCCTCCGAAGACCCCCGTATGGCGTATTTCGTTACAGTAGTTCCTCTGGGAATCATTCTTTGCATTTTTAAGCTTATGTTCTTAAGTTTTGAGGAATGCTCTATATAATTTCCAGTCCAATACAGACGTACTTTTCTTTGCATTTTTGAAAAGCAACTTCACTTCTAGCGAGTAGTCATCATGGTAACATGACCATGATGGTGCACTTTAGCGGATTTTATTTGAACCTCAACCTCCTGATAGCGTAAGAGCTAAGAGCTACTTCATTGAAAGAATCAGTTAGCGTGTCTACCAATTCACTGTAACTGAAAGTGAGTCACCCAGAATATCTAGAGGTGTCCCAGTTTGTTTGTTTCCTCTATCTAAAACAGGATTTTTTTCAAGAACCAATGTGCAATTTGAATTGCAGATAACGATGATCAGAAAAGGTTTGTACTTCAGACACTACTCATAAAAATGAAATTAGAAACAAAAGTAACATCCAAAACTTCTTGTTTATTAGAGGTTATAAAAGCGAGTTTGTTGCCCACATTCCGAATAGTCAGGTTTGTACTGAAAACAAAACCAAGAAGAATTTCGTTTCATACACTGGTGTTGCCGCTACCCCAAATCGTATGATGTGCATATAAGCATCACATACCAGACTCCGGCTCCAACTTTAGGCCTATAGGCATCCATCATCGAATTGCTTACCTTATCAGAGATGACGTTATATGCCAACCTAAACGAGACGATCCAAAAAATCTGGATATGTAAAACTCCAGGCCCGCTGCTGTTGTTCAGATAGAAAAATATTTAGTTTGTTTTTAACCAGAATACAGGAATGAACTGTACCTGCAGTTTTAATAAGAAACAGCTGCATGATGTTGGCCCTGCGTCCTACTACAGCCGAGATTCCCAGCATGATGTAAGTATCCCCAACCGACTCAGTCATCCTCGTCATCCTCTCTTCCGAAATATGTTTAAAGTAACTGCTCGAAATCCGAAGTTTATAACTCCATCATTTTCAGATAACTGAGCTACGGCTGACTTATTAATAAGAATGATAGCAGACTTGCCATCATTTTTGGTAGTATCAAGCTTAACTATAGAGGAAAACTATAACGGAGAAAAACAAAAGTACATCTACACAGAGATCCGCGATACGTAGATAAAACAAATAGGACCTCGATGTCGCCCAGTATCCAGAATACTCCGATCACGACTGAGCTATTTGTATGGACTGCCAGTCAAGCAGATCATCGGCACGAGTAACTCATTTTACGTAGCCCGCTCCACACCTGGATCATTTCACACGTGCAAGGAAGGAGCACCTAGACCCGGAGGCACTAGCATCATGAAACTGTAAAACTAGTAAGATCAGTGAGATAATACCGTAAGTTCGTAGAGTTAAATTTAGGAAAACATTTAACATGGTCCTTCGAGCCGGATATAAATAGAAAATTTTTTTAATATATTAAAAATTTTCGTCTTATACATTTTAAAATGTTTTATTTGAATATCCTAATATTTTCAAACTCCAAGAGTCCTTTCTCTGGGATAATTGTTTCTAAACAGTTTTCAGTTTCAGTTTAGTTTCAATTTGAATGCAAAGAAAAATTATATTAACTTATTCGTTTTACTGTCAGAAACTGTTTCTTTTTTTCTACTTTTGTTCGCATTTTACAAATTTGATTTAATTGTTGAATACTTTTTTCTAATATTGTAAATAGTTAGGGAAGACCAACGCATATGGAACTCAACTACTTATAACAAAGTAGAAGATCATATCAAAAAATTATTGAACTATAATCCCTCTTAATTTCTCTGAAAATATTAAAATTGTTAAAGATATTCAATTATGTTTAAGTAATTAATTCCTATTAATTTCGTTGCTGTTCATAAATTGTTTTTCGATTTCTAATATAATTTTATAATATTTCCATGAACAAAACTTGTGCTGTGATAATGTTGATGTAGGTGAGTAGATAGAGGATGGAGTTTGATACTACAAATATTAAAAAAAAAATAGATATAAAAATTATCCAAACAAGAGAAAATGTGAAAGAGAGAACGATAAACCAAGAGGAAGAAATAAGCATAAGTTTATTCTATAACCCAGGTGGGTTGCTTTAGCAACCGAGGCTTAACTACCATTATAAATATAATATAAAAATAAAAATAGAAAAAATATTAAGATAAAAATTTGTTGTGAAAAATTGCTCTGCTGTATGAAAATGAGTAAGAAGGGTGTTGTCTCGAGATGTAATTTTTATGAAAAATAAAAAAATTATTTATGGAAATAATAGAATGAATGTGTAGGTGTGAAATATATATTCATATTTAATATTTATTAGGTGTTGATTTTAAATGTAATTTCATTTATTTATAATTAAACGTTGTTGACATTTACGTCAAAATTAAATTCTAATCGATTATATATATAATTATATTACGATGATAAGAAAATATTGATAGATAATGGCAATTAGGGTTTCTTTCAATTCACACCACATTTGTGCGTCCACTTCATTAATCTTTTAGCATAAAAGAAAAACAATCCATTTTCTATTTTAATTTCACAAAATCATCACAAAAAACACTAACCTCTGTTACATTTAATTATACGAATTTTTGACCAAATACCCATTTTGAATCTAAAACAAGAGCACATAACATACAAGACAACAAACGAATTTTGTCATAATAAAAGGGTTAATTGAACTTAAGGGTATGATAAAAATAATTATTTTATTTTCTTTTAATTCACCATCCTACCATTCAATTTTCTTTTATTATCTAATTTGTCTCATAAGACAAGTAACTAAACGATAGGACATAGTTGGCAAATGCACGTGATTCATTAAAACATGACATAAAGGGATGATATGATTGACAATTATTTGAAGAAAATTCAATTTCGATTTTTATTCCATTTTGTTTTTTTCGGTTTACACAATTAACGGTCATGTCGGTTAAAAGTATAAATAAACACATGAAGGAAAGGAATTAGTTGAAAAGACTTAATTAAAAAAGGATTTTTTTTTGGTAAGCATGATCAAGGGTGATTTATACGGTATGATATGTTAATATTTTTAATATTATTTTATGCCTAAGGCTTACAAATAAAATTGGATATTCTATTAATTTGTATTCAACCGAAAATAAAACAACTGAATGGTTGTACAATTCCATTTTGCTTTCAGTTTAGTATAGTTTTGTGTATTGTTCGATTTTGAAACTGAAACTAAAAAAAATGATTATCTGAGCTTAAAGTTGTTAAAGTTTTAAAATGGTCAGGCGACCCGTTTAAACTTTCTAATATCGCTTAAAAACTAATCAGTACCTTGGCATATAAATTTATATAGTTTGTCTAGATTTCATAAACAAAGACTGTAGAGTCCTAACATATATTAATTTTGTTGTGTGAACAGAAAATTTAAAAAATATTTTTCTGGAAAGGACAAACTGTAAGTTTCAGGTTGCAAGTCTCTAGTTTGGAGCTACTCTAGTTCGGAGCTAAATTTATGTATAATATCGTAATGCCCTGTTATGCCGTGAAACTAATAATTTCGGTTAGATAATAACATGAAGTTCGAAAAGTTAAATGTAGCAAAACATATAACATGGTCCTTCGAGCCGGATGTAATTAAGAACAATTTTTCATGTTGTGTATAATATAACAATAGGCAGTTGACTAGTTATGGCCGACATCTTTAAAATAGATGCTATGGTGATTTTCAAATACAGTAGTAGTGTACGTTGAAAGAGAGTTTCATGATGAATATCTTTTGTGTTTAGGCGCTTGGTTTTGGAGACATTTTAGAGTTTCTTAAAAAGGGAAGAATATGCCCGACATTGGTCCTGCTTAGCTCTCATAACATATGGTGCGAGTGTATTTAGGAATTTTGGAACTTTTATACGAATATTATAATATTACTTTACAGCGGAAAGCTCAAAAAAATATATGAATACTGAAATATTGCTGGAACACTGAATTTATAACAAACAAACTGATTACACTTGGAAATCTCTTATATTATGAATCACAGAATGAATAATTTAACAAAACTATTAATTGGCTAACATGAAAAATAATTTTTTTAAAAACAAATCAAAAATTATATAAATTAAAATTCAATTAAAAGCTTACATATATTTATTTCTTCAATGTTGTCTTCTTCATGTTTTATTTCACATCTTCATGGTTTATCTTGATGGTTAATTAAAGGTTTTATTATATCAAGCAGAAACTAATCAGTTCCTCCACAAAAAAGCAATACATAATGAAGTCACTGCACGAAAATTTCATAAACGGACTAGACGATTAATTTTTACAAATAGAATTATACAATTTTGTGTTTGTGTTTTAAAATAACATTTTTGAAATAATTAACAAAATTAAAAACTCTAAAGTAAGCTATATCACGACTCAGTCATCACTGAGTTTAATTTTATTTTAATTTATCATTTACTGATTGTAAATTTATACTAACTTGATTTTAAAAATTATACTAATCTCGTTCCAAACAATTTGATCGTTTTTATATCATGTACTTCCAGATCTTCTGTTTCGTTTTTCCACCATGTAACAGCAATTTCTACTAATACAACCAATAATTTATACAAAACTTGTATTTTTAATTAAACTTGAGTCCATTTAAATCACAAAAAATGCCCAGTGGTACAGATAAATGTCAATTGAAGAAAATTAATGAAATTATTATTCAATTTGAAAACTATTATTTTTAGAGTGAAAATTGAAAATAGTCCGTCGTTACAATTTGAATTTGACCTTAATTAAATAGGAACAGGAGCAAAGTAGGGTGAGAAGGTTGCCGACGAACAACCTGGCCACCCGAAACTAAAAGCCTAATCTTTGGAATCAATTCAATATACGCTGAAATTGGAAACCCAACACAGGCAGCAGCTTCCACTACCCATTCAACTGATGTTGCGTAGAAACAATAGAATCAGTGCAGAGAAATTCATGTACTCTATGTTCAGTATTACTACTGATGTTTAAATGCGCGGTATTAAACACTGTGACCTGCTAACTTTCTGACATTCGTCATATTAGGAATAACATTGTCTCGTAAGAATAATTTTGTCTATAGGTGATTCAGACAAAGCCGCTCTTGACCTGGCCCCCATTTCATGGATCAAAATTGTACTAGTTTACGCAGTTTAATTCCTATTAATTCTGATAAAACGACATCTTGTGTTTGGAAAGATTATTAGCAACAAGAAGCTTTATATTTTCCCAAATATTTACTTGAATGGTTTTGGGAAGGATGATGTAACAATGTTTTGAACGCAAATAAAATTTAAAAAAGTTAGAACTGTAGAATAAAGATTACTGTTACCACATAATTTTTAAGTTCAAATACCCGAAGTTTAAAAACAATATTGAAAAATTAATTTGATTTTATCAAAACTGTTTTTACTATTGAATAACATTATCAATACACAAAACCATTTAACCAGAACATAAAACTAAATTATTTAAAATTAATAATTAATTTTCTTTTCTTTTCCAGGTAAATTGTTTTATCTTCATTTGGATTTACATTTTCATACCTTCACAATTTTTTTTCTTTATTTTCTTGTCTAAATTACTGACAGAAAATAATTTCGAAAAACCAGAAAATTAGTAAGTAAAAGTTTTAGATAAAAGAAATTTGTTAAAAGATAAAAATATAAAAATAAAAAAAACATTCTTGTTATGAAAATTATTAATTAATATTTTTAATTTTGCCACAGAAATTTTAAAATAAAAACTAATCTTTAATTCTACAGATAATATTCCATTTTTCAGATAAGCTTTTAGTTTTTCTATTTTTTTATTATTTTGAAAATTTTCTGAAAATTAGTTTTATGTTCTTCTGTTTTTCTTTGTTTTTGTGTTTTTAATATTTTTATCATTTTGAAATTTTTAAGGTTCTATTGTTCTTATAGAAGTAGTTTGTTGGTTGGATAAAATTAAAGTTTATTGGATGTTTTTTTTAGGTTTTGTTTTATATCATTAAAATTTTCCTCAAATTTTTTTTATGTTCTTTTATGCTATATATGAAGTGAGATAATGAAAAGTTTTCAAGTTATTTATTTACATGTAACATTTGATGTATCGGTGAGGAATAAAAATTTTTGTAATTGAATATCTACCCTTATCCAAAATCCTCTTTACTACATTTTTAAATTTACTAAAATAAAAAATAAATGAACAATTTCAAAGAAAACAAATTTTTGTGGTCGAAACAAAAAGTTTGTTTTTACTCACAAAAAAATAAAATAACGTTTCGAGCTATAAAAAAAAGCTTTAAGTATATGATAATTATGCTTTCGAGATAATAATATTTTGTTGTTAAGAAGGATAATTATTCTTGTTTTTTTTTTGGTTAAAATTTATGTAATTTCGTAGTTTGTTTTTAAAAATTTCTTAACCAGAAATACAAAACCTCAAAAATGTCTTTTGTTACCGGAAGACTGAAATTTTAGGGAAATTAAAGAAATGTAATTTGGTTGTAAAAGTTTAAAGTTTTAGTTTGGTGTTACTGATAGGGATAAGGAAAGTTTAATGGTTAGATTTGTGGTTAGCTTTAGAATTGTAAAATTTATAGGGTTTGCAAAGTGATTAAGTTGAAATAGTTATTATTGTTAATGGGAAATAATTCGTATAAAAGAATTCACAAGTTTGTTTTTTAAGAAAAAAAAACGATATAGGATGTTTATTTTAAAGCATTGTAGATAATTCTGGAAACATATTTATAATCAATTATTTTTATTGGTATATTAAAACATTTGTGACAATTAACGTGAACTAAACAAATAAATCCAAGTTAAAGATAAAATATGACAGAGTGGAGAAGATTCACTGTAATTTTTTTTCACAACAAACCTCCCCTCAAAAAAAAGTTATCTTATTTCATTTTAACCAACTTTCATTTTAATTTAGATCAATGTACAGTGGATAGATTATTTTTTCTACCATACGTTTAGTCAAGGCCATTTCAATTTTTTATTTAAACATTATGTTTAAATATAAAAAAAAACAATAATGTTTTTTATCTATCATGTATTGAAGTCGTATGAGAATAAAAAAAACAATTATTGAAAGAACTAATCATATCTTTTTTTTAACAATAAATCGTGAGAAATTATAGAAGAAAACAGTAGTTCATGAAGTTCTCCACTTTTAGTAGTACCAAAAAAGTCACAACATCAGAGGTACGTTTATCGCTTTGCGTTTGAGTTTCAAAAGTTTACCTAAATTAAATTAGAGATTGGTTGTGAACCCGGATTGTAACGAACAACTTAATTAGCCCCAATTAACGATAAGTGTCCGTAACTGACAAGCTGTTTCAATAACCTTAATTTACTCCTAATAATATCCAACTAAGTTTTAGGTTCCACTTTCCAACGTTATTTAGAATAGAAATGGTATAACTGAAATAATAACTAATCAAATTATTTATTCATAAACACATAACTAATATAATTATAGTAAAACCTACTCAACTTAAAATATAATCAAATTCAAAATTGTTATTAATTTAACTACTACTAAATATTGAAATTCTAACCAATAATTTTCATTTTACAAATAAACGAACATTTCCCATTTCCCATTAACTTGAAAAAACAAATAGAAAAAGTAAACATAAAAAATTACCAAAAATAGCACTAAAATCATGTTTTCATGTTTTGATAAGAACAAGAATAAAAATATAAATTTTCTTGTTCCTTGTTTACATGAAATTTTTTGAAATCAATTAATTATTATCCGTCTTAATTGGCTGTTTGTGTTAGTTAATTTATTTATTACGTGAATTTTAACATTTTTAACCTAAATTAGTCGTATGATAACTAGGCTTAATTTTTCCAAAAACTATGTAAATGTTAAAATATTAAACATAACAATTCAGTTTCTTACTCTTATTAATTATTGTAATATTTAAAGTTTAATGACTTATAAGTATTTAGGAATTTGAAATAATCCGTTTTTTTTTAAATATTGCCTTTGATAAACAAATGTAGAACTCCCAACAGATCCATCTCAATCTAAGACGATGAAAATAAATTTTCCATTTTTTGGTGAAGAAAATAATTTTTATGATTTTACATTACAAAGACAATAAATTAAACAAAAGGAAAACTTCTTAACAAAAAAAAAATAATAAAAAATAATAAAAAATTAAATACTTGATTTTTTAATTTGTTTTGTTTTTTCTTTCTTCTAAAGATAAGATAAATAATGAAGAACATTTTGGTTTTTCGGAGGAGATAAGAAAATATTTTAAATGAATAAGAAATGAAATTTCATCAAGACAATTTAATTTCTTATTATTTCTTCTTTAAATTTATGGAAGAAAAGGATAATGTTTATTGACAGTTTATATGGGTTAAGTTTAAATGGGAGTTGTGTTATGTGACTTGGCTTTACTTTTTGGATGTAGTTGTTATAGACTTTGATACCACATTTTCGTTTTTAGTTTGATAACTTTAAGTGTTCTCTCTCTCTCTCTCTCTCTCTCTCTCTCTCTCTCTCTCTCTCTCTCTCTCTCTCTCTCTCTCTCTCTCTCTCTCTCTCTCTCTCTCTCTCTCTCTCTCTCTCTCTCTCTCTCTCTCTCTCTCTCTCTCTCTCTCTATCTATCTTTCTCACTTTTAATCTCTTTCTCACTTTCGCGCTCTTCGTTTGCGAATTGCAATCGCCTCTATTATTGTCCTATTTTCTGTTATTTCTTGTAATTTTTCTATTTTGTTAAAAATTTTGCATACATTTTCGTTGCACCTTTCTCACTCCTTAATAATTTCAATCATGTTTTATGAGCAAATACAAAGCCTAGGTATGACTAATCCAAAAATAATATTAATTTCCAAATTAAATTGGATATTGAACTGTTTCCAATTTTATAAGAAACAACTATTTTTTTTCTGTCCTTAACTACGAATAATATCAAAACCCTAAAACAAATCGTGTAACAATCCTAGAAAATTCATGTACCTTTAATAAACAATTTTATGTATTTTTTGCGTGTTTCAATTTTTTTGTTGTTTCTTTTATTTTTTATTATATATATACCTATATTTTAGAAGATTTTTAATAGCAGTTTATTAGAAAACTTTACTTTTTAATATCCCCCCTTAAAATAAAATTAAATAAATATACATAAAAAATAATAATAAAACAATGGAGGAAAATTCTAGTCGTAAAATTACGTAATGTATGTATGCGCGGGTGATTTTTATTAAGTTTTAAAAAAAAAAAGTTTGTTTGTTAAATAATTTTTTATTTGATTCATGTAATTTGTTTTTTTTAATTTTGAAAATATGAGGTAGAAAATTATTTAAAAGAAACAAATAAGTTTAAAACCAGTTGAGAAATTAGAAGCAGTGCAATATTTTTTTAATATTCGAAAATTTACAAAATAATTGTTAATATACTGTCAATCCGGTTTTTATGTTATGCTGTTAACAAACTGTATTTTTTCATTTCGGTGGTTTGCTTGTTTTTGATCGCCACATCACTCCCCTTTTAGAAGGAAAAAAGGACTCTTTTGTTTTTATAATTGTGAAATTGTAAATATAAATTCACTTAAGCAAACCTGTTTATATTTTGAAACCGGTTAACTTCCTTCGATGTTGTAGGTTGGCTTTTGCGATGTTTCTTGCATTCACATTACTTACAACTTTCACCAAAATTGTTTGATCATCTGAAATGTGCCTGCAAATAGAGATATTAAGCTGGTTTTAAGCTATCGCTTTGAATTAATACGAATTGGTCCTTGATGTTGTCTTTTGAACATGTTCGAATCGTGGATGTGAATCCTCAAAAATTAAAATTGGAAACTCTATGAAAAACTTTAAATTTAGATATATTTTATAAAATGTATTTGAATCGTGGATCATGTTCAGGTATGTATACCGGAAAGTTAGGTGCTCGTATGCAAACTGTGCTGCTATTGACATTAAATTTAGTTTCAGAGTCCAATAAACAATTACTTTTCATGTCCGCTAATAACTAAATTTTATTTTTTTAGATTAAGAACTTTTTAATTTTGATTTTATTTTACTGATTCAATAACTATTGTTTGTTCTAAATAAAAAATATACCTGAGTAGTGTTATGGATATGTCTGCGCATGTACCTATAAGAAAAAAAGGCATATGTTTTTGCATCGAACAAATAGTAGACATGAAGTGATGTTACTGCTATTGTTTGCACTAACAGCACAACTTAAATAGCCTTTTCTATCTTTTCATTCCTCATATTTGCGTCTTTTGTATTATATCGTGTCTGTTTAGATTAATTTCCTCTCCAAGTCAATGTACCTCATAACCTTACACTACGATAATTTTAGTTACTGTCCCTTGCCCAGGCCTTCCCGTTTGCATCCTATCCGCTAAACAAACGTTTAAGAGACGCCTAGATCCTCATTTTATATTTTCTCTGATCCCATTTTTACTTTTTTCTTGTCCTAGAGATTAACCGAATTTTGATTTAGGCTAAGCATTGGCTAACGGTACGTTTTCTTATCGTAATAATCCTCTCTTATTTTAATCTCATAAGTTATGTACGTAATTTCTCTTTTCTTAATGTTTATTTTACTTGGCAGCCTTTCAAGATCACAAATAGATGACTAGCGTTTGATCAGTACAACCTAGTTAGTTTATTTTCTTTGTAGAGCCTTTGACCAGCTTGAGACTTTCTCTGGGTAAAAGACATCCCCACGACTTGTGACGAACATGCAGATTTAGTGACAACATGTGAAATTGAGAACTGTACTACGATTTAAAATGCAGTTCGAGGGCGGTGCGAACTTCTTAGGAATAAGATGTTGTTTATTGGATTAATATTATCATAATTAGAAAGTTTGGTTAGTAACACTTTATTTTTGGGTTGATTTGTTGTAAAGAATTGGACTTTTGTAAAAATAATTCGGAAACCCTGACCCTGGAAATCTCTTATTTATAAATCATAGAAAAATGTATATAAAAAAATTAAATTAAATACTGAATATAACAAAAACTAAATAATTTAATACAAAAAAAGAACTAAAACACAAAAATTATATAAATCAAATCAAAGTGCTTATATTAATTTAGTTGTCTTCTTCTAAAACAAGTCCTGTGGAACGCATGTTGATTGTAGGCTGCCACAAATTACATTCCAAATATCCCTTATTTAAAAATCTGGAGCGTCATACAAAGACGCTTTGTAGAATGCAATACAGTATAATACTCATTTCAATTAAATCCCCAATAAAAACACTGTGATATCATTAAAATGGTTAACTGTTGCATTTTGCAAGGCAAAATAAAATTGGTCAAATACTACGTTGTACATATATGTTTCTCGTTGAAATAAAATCTATCACGTTTAAAAATTAACGACGAGCCAAACTTGTATGCGTCAACTCACAAATTAAGCCAAATATACCATTTCTATGCACCTTCACATTTACTTTTATGTGAAGAATTTTAGACGAGTTATTTTCACCTTTTTAAACACAATTTTTGACATCCTGTGATAACTGTAAGGGTACAGTTAGAAACCGAGATGTTACCAAAAAAATAAGAAAAATATGCAAAAATATGTACAAAAAAATAAGAAAAATACCAATTCCAATATGGCCTCAGGCCCAAGAAAAATCTCTTCAGAAAAAAATCAACCTATATGACCATGTTGACCACAAAACAATTCATTAAGAAAACCAAAAAAATTAATAATAAAATCAAAAAAACTTAACTTATAATACTTGATTGTTGTACGGTTGTTTGATGATTTCTTCTTCAAAATTTTATTGATGTATATATATGGGACTTTCGTCCGTGTATGTCCTTTCCCTCGTATTTCCAATTATTATCTCCGATCCGCTCCCTCAATCTTACCGTGTCGAAATCATGAAATTAAAATAGCCATGTACATTGAATTACACTGGAAATTTCAGATTTAACACCGTGTTTGTACTGAATTTTTTTCTTTCACTATTTTTTTTCTTCTAATCAGAACACTATTCTAAATTGTTTTTTTCCATTTTTTTTCTTCTTAGATCTCTTCACAATTATATAAACTTTAAATGGTTAACACTTCACCTTCCACTTGATATTCTTTTCATTTTGAATAGATAGGTATTGTTTTAAATTATAATTTTAATTAAAATTAATGCGAAAACACGTGAATAAAACGTAAAACAAGTTTCATTTAAAAAGAAAACAAAACCTTTTTCTCGATAATTCTATTTTTACGTCACCACATTAGAGTTCTTCGTTTTCAATTATAAATCGTTTAAAGCCAAAAATAACACTTTCGTTGCCACCAAATAAAATAAGATTAAATCATTCTATTTCAAGGAATATTTAAATTTAGAAATAAATCACACCGTCGTTATTGTATTTTACAAAATAAATTGAACTTATTTATTAACATAAAATTTCTTTAAAATATGAATTTTTTTTTGATTCTCGGAATACAAAATATGAGATATAAAATCCCGACTTAAAAAAAGAATTTGATTACAATTATAGAATTATAAATCACGACACGAGCTAGATTCTAATTTTTCTTTCGAATTATAAATCACGACTTCCAAAATATTTGAAAATTCCAGCTATAAATAGATATTAGCTTAACTTAAACGAGAGAGTAAAAATTAAGCACATATTCATTCTCTCTCGTGGTGTGGCTGTCAACTCATCAATACCATTATTTTGGAAAATAATCAAAAAAAAAATATTATAAAATCCACACAGGATGAGTCTACACAAACGCATATTGCTATGACTTTGAGCTAATTAAAAAAAACGAAAATCTGGGTCGTCCTTTAATAAAAACATTTATATTATCATCTCATCTGCTGCAAATATTATCCGGTTATAAACCTTCACACATCGAAACATTTCAATAAAAAAATTGAAAACGATCATATATTCGGAGTTTTTATTTTTCAACACAATGAAACAATATAAACTTGAAGAGTTCATATATTCTCAATTCTTTTGTTTCGTTTAATTAAAACAAAAGAGAGAATGAAAAAAAACTCGAAATATTTATGTAAATAAAATGAATATATAACAAAACTAAATGAGGTTATATATTTGATAATTCGAGGGTGAGTTAAAAAGTTATTTGTACTGCCTGGTTATGTTAATGAAAAAAAAATGTAATGTTGTAGCACAACAGATGGAAAATGGAAAGGTGTTTCGCTCCGGAAGTTGGTCTTTACTGTCAGATGTGACTGCCAAGCCCCAACCTCCTTTGTTATACACTTTTACTCAGAACTCAAAGTGTTCTATCATTTTGTATTTGATTGTAAACTAGATGAACTTTTGAACACGCTGAGAGAAACAAGGTAACCTACTGAATGTAGTTCATTTATTGATAGACTTATTAGAATTTAACTTGAAACCAAATTTTCTAAGAAACTAGACATAATTTTAGATCATAAATATAAAAGTACATTAATATCTTGTACTGATGACAATTAGGCTTAAATTGGACAAACTGGTCGTAGTTTTTATATCCGTTAAAAGTTTGTAGTCGGTTGTGTTTGACATTCTTGAAACGTTATTGTATGCCGTCCTTGTGTGTTTAGCCTTTGCCATGAAAATGGAAATGAATAAATTCTAGTACCTGTAAAACGGGAAAATAATTAGGTAATAAGTTTTTCTATTATGATTTATTGACGACTGTGTTTGATTTTTCAGATGTATTCAAACTCAAAATTTAAACTTTCCTCTTTTGCTTGAAAATTAAAAAAAAATAAATAAGTAAATAAAAAACGTAATCTTTTTCCGCGTTGCTATTATGATTTTATAAATCAGGATTTTCTTTATGGGGATACTGTAACCACTTTCCGTCAATAAAAGAAATATTTTATTATTCATGAATAAATATTTCCACCATTTTCAGGATTATGTATTTGTCCCTTCAATATTGGTTAGCAAAAAAATGAATCCGAGCACACGAAACATTGCTTTGACTTAGACTAAGTATCTTGTCAAAACTAATAAAACAAAAATTGAATAAAATAATAAATTAATAGTTAGGATATTTTTTTTTTATTCATTTGTTGTTGTTGTTTATTAGCTTGAGGGGTTGTATTTTAGTATATATTTTTGGGGGTTTGTTTATTGTATTAGGTTTGGTATTTTTTTTTATATTTGTTGACGGAAATTTGAATGTTTAGAAAGTTATGTTTTGAGTTTATTTAAAATTGGAGTTTATCAAGTGTGACGATGATAAAAATGAAAACGAAAAAGGTTATTAATTGTGTATGGTAATTTAGGACATTTTAAAGGTAATTATCATAAATAATATGAATCATTGGGTTTTAGTCGAATTTCTTAGGATTATTATTCAAATTTGTTAAAATAGAACGGGTGACAAGTAAACACGAACTGTTTTGTGATTCATATAGTATTTAGTAAATAAAAATGCTAAAGTTCATAAAGATATTGTTCAAGTTTTTTATTTTATTCCTTATTTTATATTAAGAATAACGAAGTATACATTTAATCAAACGGCTTTATGTGAATCTCAAAATGGCAAAATTTTAAACAATAAAAGATATTGTTGAAGAAAAGATAAGCTGACATATATACGAAAACGAAATTTGTTTTATATAAACTAAAACTCATTTAAACTTAGCATGTAGGTGGCATATAAAGAAAATATTTCTTTTAAGAGTGTTTCGAGTGTTTAACTTTATTCTTTGCTTATACATGAGAGATTAGAAAATCTTTAACGATATCTTTAGAAAATAATAAATTAAAATTGAAATTAATTATAAGTGTCAGCGCCACTGGCTTTAAAATTAAGCATATTTAAGTATACATTTTTTAAGCTTCTATGTATCTCATTGTTACGCAACAGTATATTGTGTATTTTTATTTGATCAAACGTCTTACATCTGTCGTTAGTTTATCATAAAAAAAATATAATTAATTCTCGTTAGTCGTTTGGCGTAAAAAAGCAGAAATGTGCGAATAGACATAAAAAATAAAAGCTGTACAGTTAGTTAACTTCACTAAATTTATCCTTTTTTCTTATTTAATGCTGTTTTTTTCTTGGGTTCAATTGCGATGGGCTCAAGACTTGTAATTAATTCAATTATAACAACCAAACTCATTTGTTTAAAATTTTGATGTTTTTGAATATTAACATTATTTAATTTTTAATTTCTTTACATTATGTAAATTATGTTTTTATAAAAATTCAAATAAATATTTTATGAAAAAATTTTTATTGAAAAAAGCCGATGCTTGCATTCCAAAACATCAATACTTTAGACAAATGGGCGAAATTTCGTTGTAAATTTTGAATTTTGAGAAAAATTCTAAATGTGAACACTTAGCAATTTCAATTTCATTTGTCGATTAATTTCTGTTTTGACATGAAATATAAACACAAATGATTGAAAAACGTGTGTATCTGTTTTGATGAAAAATTAAATTCGAACCGTACGGTTCGGTATTTTTGTACTACTATATATTGGAAACAAAAAATTCCACGAAAAAAGGTTGAAAACAAACTGGAAAGCAAAAAATAGTAGAATGATTAATTTGAAGGGGTAAATTGGGAGCTTTTGGTTGTGTAGAAGAAATATCCCTATTTAGGAATATCGATGAAATCGATGACAATGAAAATCAAATAATAACGGTTCAGTACAGTGGACGTGAACGGACGTGAATTTGCTAATATTAAATGCAATTTTTCGACAACTCATAAATGAACAAAAAGATAAAAGCAGAAAGAATAACATTATCCTCCTAAGCATTACAGAAAAAATAAACTTTACGAAACATAAAAAGAGTGGAACACTTAAGAAAAAACTGGACATTTTTTTAAAGCAAATGCATATTTCTAAATATTATTATAATGCTTTGTACTGAGGATAAATAACTCAAAGTACTTATATGAGTTAAAAACAAAGTTCAAAGCAATAAGCAAAAGTTGCATAAACTGGGATCATTAAAAACTAACCTTCGAAATAGCACTAGCTCAAAACAGCAAACGTTTTTTTAAAACATGCAGTAGAATGCTTGTTTATCTAGTCGGCTAGCCCTGGTGAGAAACGCTAAATTTGTTTAAGGTTGAAATATTCTTATTGGTTCCCACAAGGCAGTTCGAATGCAAGAGATGGTAACAAAAATAAAAAATTGCGAAAATATATTTGCCTGATTATTCGATGCCCGATAACTTCATTCTGGCAGAGGAATCAGGTTCTGAAAAAACATATGGGTCGGATGGTCCTGCTATATATACTGACAACCACCAACAATTCAAAACTACACCCTCCCTCACTTTCACAACGCTTTAAGGCAAAAACTCTCTGGATACTATATGAATGACAGAGACTCAAGTAGGATGCCTTGAGGAACGAACACACAAACCTTGAATGAACAGAGTCTCATGCTCAACCGACTGGAGAAGTACGCCATAGTTCCCGTAGGTATCAGAGGTATTTTTATACCCGTAGGTATTTTTAACCGCAAAAGTACAGGTCATAGTTTTCGATTTTGCAACGCTTAAGATACAACTTTCTGCGACTGGTAAGAGAAATGCCTTGTAGAGATTCAAATTCCCGTAGTCCCGGGATTGGACTAACTTTCAAAATACAAATACTTTAAATTTTGAGCCCTTTTTATATGAATATTGTTGTGAAGCGCTGCTTCGTTGACTAACAACGAAGTGGCATAGCAGACCGCGTACCTAGCGAGGTTGTATTAATAGCCCCAAACTAGCTGCAGTCCGTGGGGATGAGAAAGAAATCCTGCTTCTCCAGCACAAATACCGATTTAGTACGCGTAACATGAGATAAGAACAGATGTAAGAAAAAAAGCAAGTGAACTAAACAGACTCTGGCGACCCACTTGTACCCCCATCACCACGTCCAACCCCTACAATTCACAGCACACATTCACATGCTCTCACGTCTCACACACACACACACACACACACACACACACACACACACACACACACACACACACACACACACACACACACACACACACACACACACACACACACACACACACACACACACACACACACACACACACACACAAACACACACACACACACAAACACACACACACACACACACACACACACACACACACACACACACACACACACACACACACACACAACGGGCGATTATTAAAAAAAAAAAACAACTTTGCATCCACAGTCCGATTATTCTCACTAATAATGTCATACAGGTTATCAATGGGAGATTATTTCCACTGATTGATTTGTTGTTGGGTAACCCACGAATATGAAGTAGTTGATATAAATAGAGATGAAAAATAGAATTTAAAATTGTACTTGCAGAAGTAGATTCGTAGAGTTTAGCCCCCAAAACCAAAGAAAACATTCGGTTGAACCAATAATGTTAATGCTAACGATGGGAGATATATCATTAAAGATATGCCGAGTGTTTTTAAATTTTATTTGCCAGCTTAAGAAAATGAAAATTTATCTCTCTATGCTCGGATAAATTATAACAAATCGTATGTGAAACTAAAAATATTGTAAAGGTAATAAAAGTATTATAGATTATTCTTATATGTTTCACTTCTCGCATATCCATCAACATTGAATTCTTTTAGTTGTACTGACGATCGACCATTTTGCGTTCAACAACCGACTTTTATAGTTTACCCTGTTTGTTATTCTTGATTTCGTTTTCACCATTAATCGCCCTATGATTCGCATCGAATGAAATTGACTTTTCTAAGTCCGTCGAATTTATCACAGAATTTTTGACTATTTGCGTGTAATTCCGTTAATGAAATATTGACAATTAAACTCGTTGACAATATATTTTTTCTTTGTGGCTGGTTTTTTTTCCATTATATTTTCATTATCATTATTTGGGCGGTCAGGACCGTAACCCTTAGCTATTATTTCCTTTTTTATTTTCTTCATATTTTTCAACCTCATATTACTACTACTAAATGACACCTAAAATAATGCACTACTTAAAAGTTCAATCAAATCAAGCAAACATTATGGGCTTAGCCCTACGCCGTTGCTGATGTATTTACCGAACGACACGAAAATCGCGGCTGTAATTACATATTCATTCACCCGCCCACATACACCCCATGCATTCACGCACACGTACATACACTCACGCACACATTCATACGTACATTCACTCCCACATATATATATTTAAAATGACTCACCCCATAGCTTGTCCAGATCCCACTCTAGTAGTTCAAAGTTAGTCGCTCATCCTCCTCCAGTTCATCGATCGGTGAGCTCAGCAATCAGTATCACGACGACAATGGAAAAATTGTTGCAATCCAAACGTGTTAATGATCAGTAATTTTTCTTTTCCCTTTTTTTTTATTACCGGAAATGTATCGAAATATTCAACAGGAATGATGATGATAACGTATAATCACAAAAAACAAAATGGTTGTCCAGAAAACGTATTAAGACAGTCAGCACTCCGGTTAGAATCGTATCATGCGGTCATGTATTTTCTGTAAATTATACTCCAGCATCCAATTCACTGATTCCCTTCGTCCTGATACCAGTGTTACCACAGAACTATCACAAGGATTTTGTGTAGATGGAATTAGGATTTTAATAACACATCTATTTGGAACATAGACACTCTCCAAAATTTCAAGAAGCAATTAAAATAATTATGATTATGGTTTTTTATTATGTAACAGTTTTTTTTGTTAAATTTATTTTTCTTCACATATATTTGTAATTTATGCTAACACAGAATTATAATCATTTGTTTTTATATTAGAAAGCAATTATTATTTTTAGTTCTATTTATCACAGTTCTAGAAAACTTCTACTATCACAGCAATTCAACATTACTTTTTTTTATAGCATATTATTATTATTTACTATTAAATCTATTACATCACAAGAAAGGACATTTTATTTAATTAAACTAATTTTTTTATAAACAAAATTCTATCATTAGCCGTTGTATTGTTTTTACAAATAGTTATATCCAAACCAAAAATTGATAGATAAACTGACAAGCGTTTCAATTGGTTTTCCGGTCTGGCATTAACATAAACAAAATTCAATGAATCTTACCTTTGGTTATAACTATTGGTCTTGATCTTTGTACCGGATTCATTCTTTTCTTTAATTATTATCTGGATTAATTCCTTATTTTTATTCATAAAAACACACCACATTAAAACACTCGCGTGTAGACGTCAAACAAAACCACCAACAGCTGTCAACTTGTTAGACATAAAGTCGAATAAGAGCCTTGTTATGAAATGTTGTTATGAAATTAACTAGCACGGCACGAACATATAAATTTGTTCTAAATTGCACTAGTAAATTTGAACTAATTAAAAAAAATGCACTATTTGATCTAATTAAACATTTTCTACTTAATTTTAAAGAGAAAAACGTGAATTCAAAATTAAATTCCATAAGTTTGATATTCACGAGAGATTTTACAAAAAAAAAACAAGAGGTAGAAGCTATCTATCGCGTTCTATTTATAGTATCAAAAAATGGTAGCATATTTTAATATGCTACCCACTAAGGAATTTGTATCACTAATTTGCATTAGAAAAATGGGGAAAGAATTATATTAAAAAAATTATTGATTACAAAATGATTGTATGGAATCATACATGGAAACAGCGCGATTAGGAATTTATGATATTGCACAACTATTTTATGATAATTTTATAGCGTTTAACGATTACAAATTGAATACAAGAAATTATATTGGGAAATATCACACAACTGTTTTATGATAATTATTAAACGGAACCCATTGGAGATGACGATTTCGGTCTGAGTACAAGAAACTATGTTTAAAGGAAAAACGAAAATAATTATGAAAGTCTCTGTTAATGTAAATTTAATGCGTACGGGAAAGTGGGTCGACTCTCAATTACGAAGTTTGAATTACACTTCATTACAATATAAAGATGCAAAATTATTAAACCTTTTTTTTCTGCAACACATACATGATAATTTTTAATGGCATTGCTGGCACCGTTTGAAGTTAATCTGCTGTAGGTGCTTATCCTGTAATATAGTGCTTTTTTCAAGTATAGACAATATTTTTTATTAAATATCTTGGTGCGCGAAAATAGCGAGACTAACGAAAACAATTTTTGAGACACTGAGCAATATTTACTTAAGACCACGGATGCAGACTGTTAAATTCGTTATGCCAATCTTCTTTGGTGAGGTCCACAAATTTTCTAACCTTTGTAAGTTCATCAAATCATTTAGTTTTATTGGTTGAGAGTTATTTGCAGACCATGCGTTATTGAAGATTTTCAAGAAAAGTTTGAAAACAACACGTTTTGTGCTTACCGAGATTTGAGCCTGGAACTTTCGAGTCTTGATTAGTCTGTTAAACCACTCGTTTTTTCACACCTTTTTGATTTAATTTATTATGAAGTATGTAATATACTCTAAATAAATTATATCGAACGAAAATCGTCGACATTTTATGAACTTATATACTAAACATTTCAATTTTCCAACCATTTTGTTTAAAAAAAAATATTGTGACGCTAATGCATAAGCTAACCACAGCCACCACATCTATATGAAAACAAAATGTTCTGGATATTAATGGCTAACCAATGTTATAGATTTTGCGTATCAAAACATTAAAGTAAGCTGCAGTTTCCCAACAGACATAAATTCTGTCGTATACGAATAGAAAAAGTAATAATTGGAATGCAGAACTGTTGCAAATCATGCTCTTAGCCAAGTTTAATCAACCAGGTTTAATCAAAATAAATTATCAGGAACTGATGTTATTGATGTTTCAAATAAACAGATGGACGGGTGGCTTCCTAATATCGATCCAAAACTAACCAGTTATTTGGTATTTAAATCTCCATTTTTGCTCAAAGTGTCATCAAAATGGATTAATGAACGAAATCTGTATGCTCTTAACAAACAAACAAAACAAAGTGTAAAAAGCCAGCAGTTGTATGTTGGAATCTCGCCACTTTGATCAATGTGTTCCAAAAGTTGATCATTATTTTCTCACACTAATTGAATCATAAGTTTCATCATAATGACTTCCTTATTGTAAGATGTGGTGTCCATAAAGACACTAAAAAAAATTGAAAAAATTGTAATAAAAATTTTTTACTGGAGGTGAAAAACCGGAAGATTGTATGCAGAACTATTGCAAACCGTACTAAATGCTTATGTACCAAGTTCCAATCCAATTCGATTGTCAGGTACATTGCGCTTTAAAAAAAACTAGTACTCGGAGAACCCCCCACCACTTTGTTCAATAACTCAAAAACTAATCAACTCCTTGTCATAAATATTTCCATTTTTTTTTAAAGTGTCATCAAAATTCATTCAGCAACGAATGTTGTTCTCATATTAATTGAAACCTTTTACCAACGTTTCGTAAAAATCTATTGGAAACTGTAGGCGGATACATGCTTAAAAAAACAATTTTTAACCGGAAGTGACAAACCGAAAGTTGGTTTGCAAAAATATTGTTAACTGTTCCAAAACCTTATATACTGAGTTTCGTTAAGATTGGAAACCGGGATTAGAAGTTCTTGAAAATTCAGACTTTGAGGTAGTCAGGAGACCCCCGCCATTTAGTCCAATTTTGAAATGAATCCAGATCTTCCTATTTCAAGTTAACTTGGATCATATTCTGAAGTATTTCACCCACCCTCTCCTTTTCCATGAGTTTTTATAGTGAAAATATTTGTTATCAGTTCTGGTTGCACGCTAAGCGATAGATACGTGTCAGTTGGTTTTAAGTTTTTATCTGCCTATTAAAACAGATTGGTTTCGTGACATTTGATGTACCGCAACCGTAACAAAATACATCAACAAAATCCTGGCTACAATCATGTGAAGTAGAGATCTTTACGACCTTAGCAGATTTAAAAAGAATTATTTCTTGAATTTTTCCCTTCACTTTGTAGTGCACACAATATTGGATCACTTTTCAATGAGTAATAAATAATTTGTGAAAAACAATTATTTACCCTGTTTTCGACTTTGCTCTCTTGCATGTGGAAATTGATTATCTTGGTAGCTAAATTATTGAAAAGTGAGAATGATGTAAAAAAATTAAGAAAAAGAGCAAATTCATATTCAAGTACAAGTCATATACATTAGTTTAGCAATTTTTTAAAATCGTTAAAACATGTCTTAAAGATATATAAGACATGTATTCAAATTTATATTGGACACACTGGTAGACCATTTAAATAAAGATTCAAAGAACATTTTCCAAAAATAAGATTTTTTTCTTCGGAAATATCTGGCACCAAAACTCTAATGAGTTCTTTAGAAGAGCTTCTAAAATTAACAAAAGATTCAAGAAAAAACAAATTGATTATAAATGTAAATAAATTCTTTCAACTTCTATATATAACTCAATTTTAAAGAGTATTGTAATTTGTTTATGTTTATGCTTGATTAAAAAAAATTGTAAATAGGAATAGACACCACTTTTGGAATAACAAGCTGTTTAATTTAATTATTTCAAAGAAGTGTTGAGGGAAGCATAACTTAAAACTCATATCATCGTTCTCTCTTCTTTTTTAATAACATCTAAGAAAAATTAAACAAAACCTATATCATGTTGTATTAAACTAAACTTTAAAAGCATCTTTTTCCAAAAAGCAAAAAATTTATCCGAAACGTTTTCATTTTAAATTTAAATTTGAAAATTACACTAAAAAGGATTTTCAATTTTTTTAATCCTTTCATCGTTTGAAATTGGATTTGTTATGTTTGTTCTTTGGGTTGGCTGCAAAGTTTATTTATTCATTTATTTACACAAAGTCAAGGAATTTCATTACTAATTGAAAGAAGCGTAAACGATAGATGATAATGAGAATAAAAATCAATATAAAAGTATCTCATGATTATGTATAGACACATGTATTGCCATCATTCTATACCCTTATGGGGGACGTCTTTGAATAAATTGTTTTTCTCATTGTTGTTATCAGGTATCACAATATAAAGTTTTCTTTATTAATTTTTTTTTATTTATAAAAGCTCAGCGTGTTTTATTGTTTTTTTTTTTTTGTTTATCTTACTCTCATCATGGGTGGTAACTTGTGGTACAGTGGAATAACATTATAGATAAAGAAATTCAATTCCATAAAAACAAATGTTGTTGAAGGCTTACATATTCCAAAACCACTGTAAAAAAATTTCTTAAATATTAAATTAATGAAAATTTATGCACCCACAAAATTAACTAAGGTAATAAAATCTCTAACTGTGTAAATATTTAAATAATGTTAAATTAAAATTAAAATGTTACATATGAAGAAACCATAAAAGTATATATTACAAGCTAAAGAATTTTATTCTAATATTAGAAATTAAAATCCATGCGAATAAATTATATAAGTAAACATTTTCTTCTTTTCCGCTGTTGAAAATATGTCTTTGAAGTACCAATAACAGTTTTTTTTAATTAAGTAAGTATCTAAACAATTTCTTTCCTAAAATTAATAATAACAAAACTTCATCAATTACATACTTATTGTAAATTCCCTTAAGATAAATAACATTAAAGTAAAAGCTTCTATACTCAGTTTTCAATAAAGATAATAACCTAATAAACCTATTCATTAAAGGTAATATAGAGCTTTTTTTGAATCAAAGCACAGAAGGCTTCTAATTACATCAATTAAAATAAGTAATTAAATAAAAATTTAAGATAGAAATACTAGGATATGGTTTGAATATGAAACTTTTTTGAATCAACATAAAAATTAAAACCTTATAAAAATTAATTACATGAAAAAGGACACATTTTCATTATGAAAACATAAAAACAGTTTCATTAGAATAGAATAATTTTTCTGATTTTGTTTTGTTTAATTTTGAGATATTAAATTTTTATATCCAAAAAGATTTATTGTTTAGTTTTAGGATATATGTATTGTTAAAGGTAAATTTGTTTGGTTGATTCTCATATTTAAAACTTGTGCTTTTATTCAAGTTGATCATTTCGCAAAAAAACCAATCTGATTACAGTGGTTTAAAAAGACTTTCAACTTCGAGTAAATCAAGCATATAAGAATTTTGTAATGTTCCCAATAATTTCTTTTTAAAAATTATGGATATTAAGACTACCAGACCTCTTAACATCTCAATCCAGTATATCTTAACTATCCATTGGTTACAACAGAATTGAATTCTTTAACATGATTAACCTCGATATATATCCCTCATATATTAGTTTCTTTTTTCTCCACATAAGTCGGTCGGTCTAAAAAGTTTGAATATTCAGCGCTTTATTTTGTCGGTAGATGTCAAACTTCTCAATAATTTGTTTTTCTGTTTTTATGAGGAAATATATTGAGGCCGATCAAAATTTGTTTTTGAAAAATGTCAAAACAAATTAATATAGTTATTTTAAGTAACTTTTTTAGTTTTACTAATTATTTAGCTACAGTATATTTTATATTAGTAGCATGAAAATCGGTGTAAAAATCTCCAGATAAACGATAAAGCAATTTGCCAAATAATTTTTTTAAATTAATTAATTAGACATGTTTGGCACACTAAATATGAAATATTCATTATTCAGACCCTTTGAATATCCGAAGATAACATGTCAACTATGTCAACGTTGATGGTTGAGATGGTTGAGTTTTTTTTTGGAAAAATTTTGAAATAATTTTCGATTTAGTATATTTAAAAAATTTTTGAAATAATTTTCAAATTTGTAATAATTTTCGAATTTGTGGGCTTGGAAAATTTTAATAAATTTTTAACTAATTTTCAAATTTATTTTTTAGATAATTTTTGAGTTTGTATTTCCAAAAAAGTTTGGATAATTTTTGAATTTGTAGTTTTAGAAAATTTTCAAATGAGTTTTATAAAAACTTTTTGAAATAATTTTTGAATTTTCGTTTTCAGAAAATTTTGGCTTATTATTATATGTGTTTTTAGAAAATTTCGATTTATATTCGAATTTGTATTTTAAAACAATTTTTAAATTTTTCAATTCTTAACTTTTTTTTAAAACCAGTTCTACTACTAGATTCAACACGATCCAACCCGATACAACTCGATTTGTTGTTTTTTTTGGAAGTGTTTTTTCTTTTCGGGCAGATAAAAACTTTGTCTATAAATATGCAATCATATCTTCGTGATGTATTTAAATGTGAAATTAAGAGAAATTCGATGCGCTTTACAAGGCGAAGGTGAGCATGCATTACAGGGCAGGATGAAAGGAGGAGAACTGTAGACTACATTCGTCCTGAAAATTATATTAATAAGTTGATATTTTTAAATATGAAACACATCTATTATTTCTTAACGTTTCAAATTGAGATGGGGATATCTCGCTCGACTGATGTTTTATAGGTCTCGAGATCAATTCCTGGACTGGTACATTTTTTTATTGTTTTTCTTTAATTTTTATTAAATACCATTGAAATTCTTTTTTTTTATTCATGAAATCATAAAAATGATTAAAATTTCTTTTTGCGAATTTTAAAAAATTGATCTATAAATAATGCAGTTTTTGAAAGTTATATTGCTACTGTCTTTTGCAATTTGCATTTGAGACATCATGCTAAATAAATATTGAATATATATAAAATTGAAAGTATGTCTGTTTGTCCTATATGCATTAATACATTAATCATCATGAAAATTTGGGAAGTTGTTTTGTACACTAGCCCAAAAGTAAGTGGCAAATTTTCTATTTTCAAAAACGGCACCTCAGGACCCTTATAAATATCTTAAGAGATTTTGCCTAAATGTTGTAATTATTTAATTTGGGTTTTATTTAAATATCGTTTTAAACGGTAGTTTTGCTTTGATCAATGTTTTTTTTTGTTATACATAATTTTTTTATGAAAATTCTAATAACGTAAGAAAGAAAGTATAACCTGAAACAATTACATTTCAAAATTATATGTTTTATAATTTAACACATCATGATGTTACAAATTTTATCATCTACACCAAATATGTTGTTGGTTTGAAATGGTAAGTAATGCATGTTTCTAAAATTAAGTGAAGACTTAATACTTGTAACTTAATACTTGATAACATCGATTCAAAGCTCACAATTACGAGACGGAAATCACACAAGGAAGCATAACTTATGTATAATTAAACATGGACGGCAATCATGATAAATAAACTAATTAAAAATGGTGGCACAACGCCGATAGTGATTTGCAAACGGCAACAAAGCGCATTAATCCCACTGAATTTACTTAGCTTTCCGCAGGAAGATTTGTAAAATTTAAACTTGTTGATCTATGGGTGTGACAACCACCCGTATTTTAGTCCCTGCTATTGGCATATGAGTTATCTTGAGATATCGTATACCACTTTCAATAGCAGTGAAATCTCATTAGCCAAAGTGATATCTTAGGGGTGCTGGCGGATGAAGTTTTTTTTCAATCAACGATACCATCCTTTAGTCTTAGTTTTGAAATATTCTTTGTTGACACGCTATTTTTTTTTAAATAAAATGTGTTTGGTAGTAGAAATTACAATGTGTTTCACATTAATACATAAAAGACTTTTAAGAACAAGATGTTGTGGGACATGCTTTCTAAGGTTGATAGACGCAAATTTTTATATGGTGTGTTTTGATTATTTTAAATATAAAAATGTAATAATAGTTGCTTAGAATGCTGATAGATGTGAAACCCAGAATAATTTTAATGATTTTAATTTAAACATTCTGAAATTTTAATTTGCAATGCTACAATAATTGGAAGATACAAAAGAACACAGCTATTTCACAGATTTAAGTTTTCATTTCTATCAGCAGTCCTTAACACTGCCTTTTTTTTGTTTCTCTCCATGTGTTGAAATTTTATTTCAAAAGCAAGTTGAATATCTACTTCTGATGAACCGTTATGCGACTCAACATAAATCTGTTCGATTTATAAAATAATTAAAACAATTATTTAGTTTTAATTCACTTTAATTGAAAACGATTTAATTTTTGATAATAAAATTTAATTAACAATTTTAGAGGTTTTATTACAAAAGTTGTTGCTTGACTGAGTGCGAATATATTATTGAATATTAAAAAATTTAAATTCTACTTTTAACTTTACAATGATTTGTAAAGACTTCCGTTGATTTGTATTGATTTGTGTTGCCATAATTAAATTTTGTGATTGTAATAATTTCGCCGAGTGTTGACGCTACCCATCCTGATCAAAATCATCTCCTCCGCAATCCTACTACCTATAAACATGTGTCACAGTCGCCTCGTTTTTCTACCGGAAACAGCTGCGGCGGTCAAATTGAAGCCCGACTATAGAATTTCTAATTCCACTTTTTCCTAGTACTACGAAAAAGTAGTAACTTCTTCGTTTCGTCCGTTCCTCGGTCGGTAGAGCATAAGACTCGTTATCTCTAGGTGTAGGTTCGTTATCTCTAGGTTTAGTCCACAGGTCTCTTTCTTTCGTTTTGCGCTGTAATGGTAATGCCCATCGAATTTCTTTCAATTCCACAATTCCGAGAATGTGATCGCGCATTAAAAGAAAAACTTTTAATCCGTCATTATTATCAAACAAGAATGTTTATCTAAATGTTTATCTAAACGATTTTATCATTCGTTTGATTTGATTTTGTATATTCAAACCCTTTTTTCACATATTTTATTTTGTATAATTGTTTTATGTAATATGAATGACCATAAATTTAATTCATTCAAAGTAAAATGAAAACATGGAATAAGCTAGCCAAATAAAAATAAACAGCCAAGGATGGCGCGAAAGCCTATTTAAACGAGAAAAGATAATATTTTTGTTCTTGGATATTATTATTGAACTTTTCGGTGCACACTTGCATAGGTCGTGAATTTGTTGGAAGAATTGTTTTCGAAAGAGAACAGGGAGTTGATTTAGGACTGTAAAGGGGAGTGGAAGTATTTTTTTAGAAAAAGTAAAAATACAACAAAAAATATATTTTACTGAATAATATTATTAGTTTAAAGTTCTAAAGGTTTGTTTTAATAATAACAGAAAAAAAAAATAAAAACCTTTTGGTTCCTTTTTTTTCCTACTGCACAATTCAACTTCCAAAATAAACCATGTCGATGAGCTGAATTGGATTATAATTTGGTTCCAACTACGTAATAACTTACAGGTTGTCCGTGAAAAAGAAGTATAGGCTGGATATCATCGCCAATATTTTTAGGTATGTTTTTTTATTTACATATTAATAATGTAGTAGAAGGAACCTTGAGAATTCACCAGTTGGTCGCGCATGCCATATACCCTGTCGCGAGCTCAATAAAAAAATTAAATCACGCGCGTGCCTAAAATACCACCATGGTGTCTAAACGAGATTTCCGACATGCCACAACTCTGTAGTGAAGAGCTTCTTCGCGGCATAGCCGCGAAGTTGCATAGCTGGTCGCGCACCTGGATGAGATTTATTTAGCCCCATGCTAACTTCAGCCATGGGATCGAGAGATGTTTCCTGCTACTCAATTACAAATAACCGTATAGTACGCGAGAAAACATGATACGAACGGATATGAAAAAAAATTAAAACGAGTGAACTGAGTAGGCTCTGACGACCCCCTATACGAAAGAACCGCGATCACCGCGTCCAACCCCATGATTTGCACACATTCACACGCTCTCGTACTGCATAAACTCTCATTCATTCACGCATACACACACATATACCCACCCATCCATGCCCATACGCGCACTCACGCCACGCAATACGCCCAAGCGTATATTCAATCCAATCGATCAGCTTATTCTCGTTTTCAGGTTGGTGGATATTTACTACAGGAGTTATGCAACCAGCAACAAGTTTAAGTGAACTTCTTGCGAGGCTTGGTTAGTTGTTTAAATTAATTTTTTTTTTACTACTGTTGTTTTAGATTTTGGATTTGCAAAGTTATTTAGTTTATTTATTTGTTTTATGAAAGAAAAAGGGGCAGAATAGCTGTGTCATTACTTTATCAGTTACAAATAAATATGTACAACGACTTCTTTGGATTGGATAGAAATAATCTCAAAAAAAAAAAATAAAACCAACTACACCAATTTAGCAAAGAAAAATTCTAAGCCAAAAAAAATAATAATGAAATTTATGATTCGGCACGCATTAATTCCTTATATTATAAATATACTTATATACATATTTAAGGGTGTATGTATTTATTTAGTAACTTAATATGAGCAAATATCTGGACTTTTTTTTATAACTACACGGAAACATAATTATTAAATTTGAATATTTCTTTTACAGTGAAAATTTCAATTTATTATAAATTTAATTATTAATAACCAACATCGTGTAACAGTTTTCCATTCAACTTTTTATTTAATTATTTTTAAGTTCCTTGTTTTTTGTTATCAATAAGTGCTGCACTATTTGTATAAAATTCTTGTTTATATAGTTCCCATGGGATTCTGAAAAACATACGTACATGCAACAAATATACTCATTCACGAACACCCGCATCCACCCATCCATACACACGACCATATTCACACACACATACTTACATACACGCACAAAAGGAATACATAAAGCTTACTCACCCCATGGTTAGTCCAGGTACACTCCTTCGTCCCCCCTTTCAAATCAACGCTTCATTTGTCGGCCTCCATTGTTGAAGCTCGGAAAAAAGATTGTTTTCACCAAAGTGGATGTCGTATAGAGTTAAAATTTGACAATATGTACTGCATGTACCAAGCGGATGGCGATAACTGCTAAAACGTGTCCAAAATCGCAATAAATGATATAGCGTAATTGGTAATCCCCAAACAAACATCCAACATGATCCAAAATAACTTCAAAGATATAGATTCTTTCTTTGATTTATTTAAATTTCTTTTAGATTTTTTTTTTTTTTTAATAAAATGTGTTGTGTAGTAGGAATTACAATATGTGTCACAATAACACATAAAAACCTTTTAAGACCAAGGTCCCACAACAACATACGTTCAAAGGTGTTGATGGACGTAAATCTTTCTTTTTTTTGTTTTTTTTATATGTTTTGTTAAAGAATGGATAACTAAACAAAAAATCCTATCACTGACAAAATATGACATAGGCCAATATTTTATGATAGAATAGAGAAAATAAAAGTAAATTAAAAGGTAAATAGCAAATTTTTACAAAAATTCGCTGAAACAAAACAAAAATGTAGTTGCCAATAATCCAGCCGGTTGCATATTCCTTGATCCTGTGATGCACAGTCTTTCTTAATGATTGAAACCCACACATAGTTATATGAAGGCTTGTTTCTTCAAAAAAGCAATAGCGTCTCATCATCAAGGACTATTTTACAGCCAAGACTGAGGGTGCCACCGTTGACTGAATACAGTTCATCCGCCACCACCCCTAATATGTCACCTTGGCTAGTGATATCTCACTGCCATTGCCAGTGGTATGTGATATCTCACGTTAACTCGTATGTCAATAGCAGGGACTGGAGTACGCGGGGTTGTCACACCCGTAGATCAAAAACAAAAAAAAAATCTCAAAACAATAAAAACTGATCCCTCCATGCGGGAGATTTTTCGCTTCCGCACTAAACACAGCATTGATTTTAATTTTCCTTTTTCTTTATTAAACCAGGCATTAATCAAAACAATTATTATTTTTCTTTTATTTAACAAAGCATTAATTTAACTTTATCACTAGACAAGTAATAATTTACAGTCTTTCACTGAACAAGTTCCAATTTTTACGGAGTAACTCTAAACAAGCAATAAATTACAGTTTTTTTATTTTCATTAAAATAGTAATACTTTACTTATACTACTATCCAAGCATGAATTTACAGTTTTTCACTAATCAACTTTCTATTTAAATTTACTATGAAACATACAAGAATTTACAGTTTTTCACTAAGCAATTTTCAATTTTAAATTTATTACGAAACATATAAGAATGTTCAGTTTTACACTAAGCAATTTTCAATTTTTGTTAATTTACTATGAGACAAGCAATTATTTGCCGTTCTTTCCTCATTATACTAGCATTAATATACTTTTTATATGAAACATGCAAGAATTTACCTTTTTCTCACTCAGGCAATTTACTCAGGCGTTAACTTAAATTTTCCACTAACGGGACATTCATGTGCATTATTCACTAAACACAGCTTTCCGCTACGGCTAGTCCAACATTAGAAGGTCAACTTTTACCTAGGTTGTATTTATTTATTATTAGAGGCAGAAAGTCTCCCCAATTACACAAACTAATAACACTACAATATTTTACTAAATGATATCAACTAACACTGATCAAATTGGGATACACAACAGAACATGAATCAAAAGAATATCCATGCTCCACACGAATAATTAAAAATTCACAACCTAAACGTCAAAACACAAGTTCTAAACAGAATAAAGAAATCGACTAAGAGGGCGAGGCTAGCTGTCAACAATTATTTATATGCGGTTAATAACGAAGCGATAAGGTTGTTTCTTGGGGAAATTTTATTTTCGTATTATCGTTAGTTATTATTCCCATTAAGGAGTAGGACTGCTAGTTTGTAATAGAAATTGGAAAAGACTTAAAATGAAACATTGTTGACGAAACAATGGAACGAATTATACATGTAAACATCGCATCTACGGATCAATGATAATACACAACTGTTTTCTGACAATTTTATAGCGATTAATGATTATAAATTAAACATAGGAAATTACACCGGAAAAATATAATTAATTGATAGACGAGGGTAGGACATATACCTGAAAGTAGCAGAAGTACGAATACAAATTGAGCAAAGGAAATTACATTGGAGAAACATTACACAACTATTTTTCTGATAATAAATTTGTGTGGCGGAAGCTATAGTAAATGACGACCGTGGATTGAGTTCAAGACTATGCCTACAGGACAGAATGAGAACCGACTATGAAAATTTACGCGAATGCAAATTTGATGCGTATGAGAAAATAGTGCAGTCTAAATCAGGGATTTTATATAACTGCTTCATCGATCACCAGGCTACGACATAACAACTCTCCCTATTCTTACTATAATTAACACATCATTTTGACACGAAAATAAAAACACAAAGCCAAAATAAACATTAAAATTTAGCCAACCTCTTGCATTAAAATTGATTTGAATTATCCCTGGTGATTTTTTTATCCTCATCCGCACCACCTCCGAACTTATATTTCGGTTGAAATAATCAATTAAATCCTTTCATCCTCATCCACATCACCTCACAACTTATATTTGGAAAACCACACCAAAACTTGTTTACCTTTGCTTCACTATATTTTTTTTTGTTGTAACTTAAATTTTCAGATCAAACATTTCTCACAAATTGAAATGCAATGGGTCAATTGATTAATCGTTCATTTTTTTTGTTTAACATCATATTAATTTTCTTTATTGATTTTGTTATAAAAGAACATAACTAAAACCAATTTTTATAAACCATTTCTTTTTATTGTTACTTAGTTGTAAAACATCCATCTGGATTACATCACGTCGGCATCACATAAATGCATAATATTTATTATATGAACTAACTCCTAATTTGTCGGTTTTTTTATTGCATCAAACCACTAAACAACTACCAATCAACGAAATTCAACAAAACAAAACTCATATTCCAAAAAAATAAGCTAATGGGTCTATAAACTACTAAACTTCATATTCCAAAAGCTGACTGTCTTACTTTTAAAACAAATACAAATTGAAATTCCATGGCACGAGCCAAAAAAACAATTGTCAGCAAAAACAACTTTGCAAAAACTTATTGATTCCGTAATTTTTTTCATTTAGTTTAGTTTTCGTAATTTAATTCATTTATTTTCCACATTTAAGGCAAAAAAAAAATTAACAGAAAAAAACAAATAATTTGATACGGCTTCAGGGGAAGTTGCTATTTTTGTATTAGCGTACGAATCAAGCAACTGGTAGACATTCGCGGTCCACAAGAATGTCTATTTACATTTGTCTCTGTCGAACATGTTTGAAGTTGATATCCAAAATATTTTCCAAAATATGAAATATAGTTTTGGCACATTTCAGAAATTAAGAGTAGTTCGATTTATCTGGAACACAAATTGAATCTATCACAGTATTTTAGTGCGCTTGATAAATTTCTTATAGATTTCTAAAAGTAACCCTGCCTAGATTTGGCATTACCTGGGTCTTTGTTTATCGATATGTTCAATTTGTCCAACTTTCCTACGAAGTACCGTATAATGGAGAAAAATAAGGAATAAAAAGCTTTGAAGAGGGTTCTTGCTTAAAAATTTTCAGAGTGATAGTAATCCGATAAACAGATGTTTACTTCACCACAATTTTAGATTGTGTGAAGTAATGCAATCTATCGAGAAAAAAAAAATCTTACATACCCCAAATTTTGTTTTTCTTTTGTTTTGGACCATCCTCTATCTAAATAGCCAATAAAAATTTTGGTGTACGTCTGTGTGTGGGTAGGTGTGTGCGTGGGTGTGTGCGTGGGTGTGTGTGTGTGGGTGTGTGTGTGGGTGACCTTTCTGCATAGGATCTTGATGAAACATTGGAAAATGATACAGGTTCATTTGAAAATGGAAGATGTGGATTCATTTTAAATTTGAACAAAATGGCGGGGGTCTTCCGAACGCCTCTAAGTTTAAATCTTCAATAACTTCTAAACCCAGCTTATGATGTTATGGAAACTAGGTATATAAGGTTTTAGTACTGTTTCCAATATTTCTGCATACCAACTTCCGGTTTGTCACTTCCGGTTATCGATCGATTGTCATGAAACGTTGATTTTATAAGCTTTTGAAGTACGTTGAATAAAGGGTTGGACCCCCCGTCCATTATACAATCGGTATAATCCACTATAATCCTTTTTTCCACTATTTTTGTTTATGTTTGTTGGGAACATACAACATTCGTTCGTGAATGAATTTTGATGATACTTTGGAAAAAGATGCAAATATGTATGGCAAGGAACTGATTGATTTTTGAGCGATAGTAAACAAAGTGGTGGGGGTCTAGAGCACCTGTTTTTTTGAAAGCTGAACAACATCTGTACCTGATAATCGAATTGAATGAAACTTGGTACATAAGCATTTAGTACGGTTTACAACAGTTTTGCATTTCAACTTCCGGTTTTTCACTTCCGGTAAAAAATTTTTTTATACTTTTTTGAAGTTTTTTCAGTGTCTTTATGCACACTACAATAATGAAGTGATTATGATGAAACTTATTAAAAAGGTTTCAATTAGTGTGAGAAGATAGTTGTCCTCTTTTGGGACACTTTGATCAAAGTGGCGGAGGGTCTACCATACAAATGCTTACTTTTCACACTTTGTTTTTAAAGTTTGTTCGGAGCATACAGACTTTATTCATTATTTAATTTTAATAAAACTTTGAAACTTTGACTTAAATGACAAAGAACCGATTAGTTTTTGGACAATATTGAATAAGTGGTAGGAGGGCCTCCAGAACACCTGTTTATTGTTTCAATGATCGGTGGTAGCATACAACATTCGTTCGTGAATAAATTTTGATGACAATTTGGAAAAAGATGCAAATATGTATGGCAAAGAACTGATTAGTTTTTGAGCGATAGTGAACAAAGTGGTGAGGGGTGTCCCATACACCTGTTTTTTTTTTAAACCAATAACATCTGTACCTGATAATCGAATTGGATGAAAATTGGTACATACGCATTTAGTATGGTTCACAACAGTTCTGCATCCCAACTTCCGGTTTGTCACTTCCGGTTAAAATTTCCAGAACACTATGTTTCCAGAACTGTGGGGAAGTCAGCCTATGCATGCGTCGCAATATTATTTGTTGAATTAATGATAACATCAATTGGTTTGGCCATTGAAATCAAAAGCATTATTTTTTTGCAGTACAAGTAAACCGATTTTGCATAATTTCAAAACCGTAAAACCGGTGTTGAAATTTGGGTTCGAGATAGAATGCTCCACAGGGCATGGAATAATTCAAAGATTCAATAATTCATTCAGAAGATTTAAAAAAAAAGTTAAACATTTATCTTATGATATTAAAACAATTCTTTAATCTGTTTATATTTTACAAAAAGAACTCTGTAAAATTTAAACGATATATTTTCATCAAATAAAGGTCAAATCAAAACTGAAACCACAAAAATTACATTTTTATTGCTTAGAAAATTAAATGTGTTTGACAAATAAATTGTTGGAAACAAAACGAAATTTTTTTTTATGATAGTTCAGGTTGATCACTTAGGTTGAAGACCTCTAATGCTCGGTGAACGTGTTAACCATAGGAAAGAAAAATTAAAAGGTTGGCATTTAAGAACTTGGCATAGAACTAGTGCGATGCCAACGTATGCTTATGGGAATACGAAGATTGTCTTGTGACTCATGAAGATCTACGTAATAGAGGCATTAAGTCAATAACTTTATTAAAGCATTTACTGTTACAGTATCTTTAGAATAGTGTAAGAGGTCAAACCACTCTTTTATGATGCAGCGAATTCATACCCGATGTTATCATTGGGAGTCGAATTCTAGGATCGTCATTGTATATGCTCTTTAGATCGCAGGAATTTCAGATGGAAAGAAAGTTATGGCCAAACTCTCGGATAAAGCTTCAGTACGACTGGGCTTTAGGTGTCTGCAAAATTTTACGCTTAGTATTGGAATGAAAGAGAAATTTTGCTCTTTTAAATATTATATGACAGTTGATTTTGACCCTGATAGAAAGATATCTACTGCTTAGATATTTATCACTGGTATTTGTCAAACGCCAACATATTCTTTGTTTTAGCTATATAACATTCGTCAGAGATCCAGAATTTGGACCCATTTCTACTTTTCACAATGCTGGTTGAAATAATGCACACTAGAAAAATTGAGAGAAGAGAGAAGGATAGAGAGAGAGCAAGCAAAAAAACTGTTTTAAAACTGTCGTCACACTTATCCCAATATTTTTGTTTGGAAGAATTGACTTTGAAAAAATTCACAAAGCTTTCACAAGCAGTCGAAATGCCACTTTGTTCAGTAAACTTATCTAAAGTAAACGACCAACAAGCCCCATAATCTACTTTTACACCATACCTCATACAAACCATTGGCCAAAAATTTAATTGGAATTTATAAAACTATCTAAATATCATGACATAAAACACTAAACATAATGGATAGCATGAATAATAATTCTCAAAATTTTTGTATGATTTCAAAAATTAAATTTTTTAATTAGGTAAAGTTGAAGTCCTACATATTTCAAAAATGCATACAACTTTTTATTTCACAACAGTAGCTGTTGAGTACTACTCAAAAAAAATATTACAAAACTTCTTCGTTTTTTCTTTTCTACTTTTCTAGTACAGTTATGTTAATTTACACAAACAGAAATTTTAAATAAATCAAAATCGCATTCACTGCCACTTTAGAAATTGCAAAACACCAAAAATTTGTAAAAATCTAAAAATATTAACGTTGAAATGTTTGTGACGGGTCAAACCACTCAACGGAGACAAAATAAAATGAAAATGTTTTTCAATTGAATTTATTATATATAATTTTTTTTTAAACCAAAAAAAATACATTTTCTAGAGTACTATTTGGGATAATACATAATTTTCCAAAGTGAGGTGAAAAACAGGAAAAATAAACGAAAATTATTATAATGTGATATAAATCAGATTGAGGTTGACATTTTTCAGCTTTTTTTTTTGGAAAATGATTATAGAATTGAATGAATATGGTTTGGGCTTTTGTTATTATGTTTGAATTAAAATGTAAATTTTTTGTATATACGGAAATTAAAATTTTAATTGAAATTGTTTTTGCATGTTTAAGGTTTTTGTTAGTCGAAGAAGAATCTGGTAAACTGAGTCAGAATTGTGTTGAAGAGTGGAGACCATATTAGAAAATATTTTCAATCTCAATTAATCGTTCAACCTTAACAAGGAAATCCAATTAACTTTCTTCAAACACACAAATACAAAACTTTCAAACAAACACATTTTCTTTTAATAAAAAAAAATATACATAAATAAATAAAAATTCTAATTTTCTTTCCACAAAAATCAACTACGAATTTCTTCAAATTTATTGATTTTTTATACATCAAAAAGTAAGAAAATAAGAAAAAACGCAAAAAAAAAAATCAAATTAATTTGAATCTCATTAATATTGATTCCCACTTACAATGACAACCACTTATCAATTCTCACCTTTTCTCGAACCATAAACGAAAAATCAAACAAAAACAAATCAATACTATTGAAATAAAGATTTTGTTTTCTTACCATTACCAAACTTCAAAAGTTGTTTTTAAGGATACCGCTGCCAATAAACCAATAAGAATAATAATAACAACAACAACAACAATAATCAAACTTTTATCCACTTCAAAAATTAAATTAAAAATAAAAGTTATCATTATACAGATAATTTTGAAGATTGGTGATAATGACTAAGAGTAAGTGTGAGTTTGAACTTTGATTTGATGTTATCGTAAAATGTAAATGAAAATGAAAAATTTGCTTTATCATTTGAGAAAGTTATTTTTTTTAATGAAAATGGAAAATTAATAAATTAAAAAAAATTTTAACAGGTAAGTAGAGTGATTGTCGTAATAACCATAAATATTTGTTTTTATTTTAATATGAATTTGAGTTGTCAATAAAAGATAGTCATGGTAAGCTTATCTGAAAATAAATTGGGTATAAATGAGAATAGTGAGTTATTCGTTTTGGAAAAAGCTCACAAGCAGCGATTGTAAATAACGACTCTGAATGTGATCAAATAAATTGGTTTTTCTCAGTATCAGTAAAATCAGTAAAAAACTGCATTTTAAGGACTAAAAGAAGTAGAAAGATAAAAAATACTCAATACACTCCAATTGGCAGAAATTTTCAACCATTCTAGTTTTAATTTTTTGTAAGCCCCCGATTTTATTTTATACAAAAGTATTCCAGACGAAACCTCTAAGTTATAAGATTTGATAATAACACGAAATCGTAAAACTTAGAAGTTTCGTCTGGAAGACTTTTGTATAAAAAAAGAGATCGAGTTTTCACGAATTCACGCCAAAGATGGAAGGAAATTTTGTTGTGTTCAAAGTTCCGACAGAGATTCAGAAAATTGTGAATTCAATCATTTCGGATAAAAAGAAAATAGACAAGCTAGACAAACATAAATTGGAAGCATCACGATGCATCTTCTATATGGAATCAAGTTTACAATTTATTTATTGCATACTAAATGCTTGCTTCAGTCCATTTTGATTTTAAATGAATTATCATAAAATTTTTATTATTTTTCTGATGAAAATGCATCGTTAATTTAATTCAGGGTTATTTATGTAATCTGCAAACGCGTTTAACAAATACAAATTTTCAATTTCAAATATTAAGAGCTTCATTCAACTATAGCCACTTTTATTTAAATTATCTCAAATAACATTTTTTGATTTTTTCTAGGATCTATGTAGATAATGTTATATTTCAAAATAACAAATAATAACAACCAAAAATAATACCATGGTAAAAAGTAGCTTTAAATTGTCATGGTCACGTAAAACAAATAGAAAATAAAAAACCCTGTTTTTAATATAGTCGTTGCAAAGCATAGGGTAAAGCGCGCATAGTATCCAAATATCTCCTAGTACAAGTATAAAGCAGTGACTAATTATTTGCAGTTCCATACACGTGAGATATGTGTTTCATTGAGCTTGTTATACAAAAACATTGAGCTTGTTATACAAACAGTGCATTGCATAACGAGCACAGAATGATACTCATATTGTAGTATGAGGTCTGGTAGACCGTGCAGGTCTACCAGACCGTGGGCCTTGCATGCAAACTTACATGCACCCTGCGCTGGCTCTAGCGGGCGTTAATCCTGGTGACCAACCTCTACACATAAGAAAATTTAAAATAAAATCAAAAGTATCGCGTACCTAAAATCCCACCTAGGATCTCCTGCAGGGAGATCGGCTATGCCACAACTCTCCTTATGTTCACTAATTAACACATCATTTTTCAAAGGAAAAAATATGAAGAGGCAGAAATCTCACAGCTCTGAGGTAGCAAGACTTCGGTCTAGGTTAAGGATTTTGATAAATTTTTTCAAAATTTTAAAAATATTGCAAAAATTCATAATTCAAACAAACTTTTTTCAAAATTCTAAAAATATCATAACAAAATCAAATATAACATAACAAAATCAAATATAAAAACTTTCTTCAAAATTCCAAAAATTATAATAAAATCAAAAATTTAAACTTTTTCAAAACTCTAAAAATATTCCGAAAATTTTTACAAAATCAAAAAAAATTCAAACTTTTTCCAAAAATTATAGCAATATCAAAAATCTCCATCTCCAATTTAATGTTCGATAACATTTCATGTCAAACAAATTATTAATTCCATGTTTTTCCAAACAAATGAGAAAAAAAATGAAAATCATTCTTTTGACACACTCGACAACATTTTTTTGACAAACTTATAATGCAATAATCTAGGTCTCACATACCAATCCCGACCATCAAGATTTCTCCAAATTCAATGTTCGTATTCGTAATCACTTAAAATGAACGTTTTTTAAGCAAAAAGAATGCAAATTTCCTTGTTTTGACACCCTTAACGATTTTTTTGACACCATTCCGGCCAGCCGGCAGACAGACATAAATTGTTTTTAGTTTTTTAGATCAGTAGGTTCTTAAACGTCGAACAATACCAAAAAAAAGTGGGGGTAAGAATTTCACTTTTGGTTCGAGTATGTAATACTTAGGTCTTTCAGACCGAAGTAATAAAGTTTATCTTGAGCATTACAGGACAGGAGCAAGTCGGCTGACTACATTCGTCCTGTGAATCATAGAAAAAGAAGGCAGTCTTGGGACTGCCGACAGAAGTATTTCAGAATGTTTAAATTAGAATCATTAAAATTATTCTGGGTTTCACATCTATCAGCATTCCAAGCAACTATTATATACATTTTTATATTTAAAATAATCAAAACATATATAAAAATGTGTGTCTATCAACACCTTAGAAAGCATGTTGTTGTGTTCCTTGTTCTTAAAAGTTTTTAATGTGTTGTTGTGACACACATTGTAATTTCTACTACCAAACACATTTTATTTAAAAAAATAGCGTTTCAACAAAGAATATTTCAAAACTAAGACTAAGGGATGGTATCGTTGATTGAAAAAAAACTTCATCCCCCAGGACCCCTAGGATATCGCTTTGGCTAATGAGATTTCACTGCTATTGCCAGTGGTATACGATATCTTAAGATAACTCATATGCCAATAGCAGGGACTAAAGTACACGTGGTTATCACACCCAAAGATCAACAATTTTAAATTTTACAAATCATCCTGCGGAAAGCTAAGTAAATTCATTGGGATTAATGCGCATTGTTGGCGTTTGCAAATCGCTATCGGCTAAGTGTCAACATTTTTAATTAGTTTATTTATCATGATTGCCGTCCATGTTTAATCATACATAAGCTAAGCTCCTTCGTATAGAATGCGGAAATCGCATTCTATACGAAGTAATTTTGAGCTTTAAATCGATATAATCGATGTTATCAAGTATCAAGTTACAAGTCTTCACTTAATTTTAGAAACATGTATTACATACCATTCCAAACCAACAACATATTTGGTGTAGATGATAAAATTTGTAACATCATGATGTGTTAAATTCCAATACATATAATTTTGATATACAGATGTCATACTTTCTTTCTTGCGTTATTTTTAATTTCATAAAAAAAATGATGTACAACAAAAACAAACATTGATCAAAGCAAACTACCGTTTAAAACGATATTTAAATAAAAACCAAATTAAATAATTACAACATTTAGGCAAAATCTCTTAAGATAATTATAAGGGCCCTGAGGTGTAGTTTTTGAAAATAGAAAATTTGCCAATTACCTTTGGGTTAGTGTACACAACAACTTCCCAAATTTCCATGATGCTTAATGTATTAAAGCATAAACGACAAACAGACATACTTTCAATTTTATATATATTCAATATTTATTTAGCATGATGACTCAAATGCAAATTGCAAAAGACAATAGCAATATAATATAACTTTAAAAAACTGCATTATAGATCAATTTTTTGAAATTCGTAAAAAGAAATTTTTATTATTTTTATGAATTCATGAATAAAAAAAAATAATTTTAATGGTATTTAATAAAAATTAAAAAAAACAATAAAAAAATTACCAACTTCAGGAATTGAACTCACGACCTCCACATCGCAATTTGAAACGTTAAGAAATGACAGATGTGTTTCATATTTAAAAATATTTTGTTTATTGAAAAACGATAACGCGAATATATAAATTTTTCCTCATAGAAAATTGCACAACGCGCCTAAAGAAGTTTTCACTTCAAAAAATTAAGAAACGAAATAAAATAAAATAATAAAACAAAAAAAATAAAGACCAATAGAACAAAAATACGGACAACCACAAGAATATAAGGAGCAAAAAAAAAAAAAATAAAAATATATAGTCAAAAACAAATTGAAAAAAAAACTGGCGGAGGAAAAAGAAAAGGCCATTGGGATAGGTGGCAGAAGATAATCGGGCTGTATCCAAAAGAACACAAAATCCAAAAGCAAAAAAAAAATTAACCCGAACAACTAATCAACAAAAAAAAAGGAGTTTTGGGAGAGTGTTGCGGTGAAATCGATGGACGACCAGAGGACAGATATGGTCTAACTATGACTTAGAATGCCAAGGACTAGCATATTCCTTCTCCCCGTTCTCTGGCAAGCCAATGACACCACCAGAATATCCTGTGTTGTGAATAAAGGGGACAACGGCCCAAACAAAAAGCGATTCATTTACCTGTTATCGTCCACTGGTCTGCGCTCTTCCTACCTTCCAACAGGTTACGCTCTAGTGAAAAGAATTTTCGAAAACCATGGACAAAGACCATTAGATTAATTGAGCATAACACTTGGTGGTCATTACCTCATTGAGAACCAGCGAACGTGGTGAAATAATCAGGTGGAATGACCTATAGATGGTAAACCATCATGGCTCAACAAGATTGCGTGTCATGTCAGTTCACCACCACTCACGACCTTCTCGCAGCAGCCCGCTTTCACCCAACTGAGGTACGCGGGATCGTAGACACCATTAGGAATAAGTCTGAAGGACCTTTCCGACCTTTGCTGTTTTAACTTAAAGACAAAAAAACCTCAAACATATTCGTAGCCGGTGTGTCAGGGACGTACAAATTTTGCCTTTCACTCCCAAAACAAAAACTCAAAACCAAACACACAAAAAATATAACTAAAACCTAAACGAATTGTCTGCGCGTCAGGACTTACAAGGATCTTGCCTATGGCCCTCAGAACAAAACATATTCAAACAACTACCCGAAAACAAACTAACACCGAATTGTCGCCTCCGGACTTAAAAGAATTTTGCCTTTCGCCCACAGATCAAAACTGAACACAAAAAAAACCTCAAAACACAAATGTTGTATATAAGCGTCAGCATTTAAAACTAAAAGTCGTTTTGTATTCCGCCCACAGGGGTTGTTCTGTACAACAAAACTTCACACATCAAATTAAAATATAAAACCAAAAACAATTTTAAAAAAATATAAAAACTAACTGCCAAATTCAAACCAAAAACGAAAAATATTATCAAAATAAACAAAAATTCAGATGATTAAATTGCAAATTTCAATTTCAATCTTGACATTTACAATATCTCACATGAATCCCAGGGTCAAGGGATTTAAAATTTATGAATCCCGTAGTCCTGGAATTCATAAAACGCTTATCTCGATATGCCCCATTAGATATGATGAGCATATATTTTACAAAAAACATGGCTGAGTGTAAGCTGGAGATGTGGTGAGTACCAAAATGTTTGATCCGATTTAATGAGACACATAACCAAACTTTCTTTACCAATGATGCATAGGCTGTTGGTAATTTTTATCAATCGCCAACCAACCAACAACCATTTTCAGGAATTGTCTCCACTCGAATTTTTGTGTTTAGATCAAGCAAAAAAAAAAGTACAGACAGAAATTCTATGGACGAAGTTCAAACGTTTGTAGAACTAACACTGATAAAAATTTAACCTTTTTTTAAGGCAGTTAAACATCTTTTGGTCGTATAGCACATCCCGGTTTTGAATATAAATGGTGTAAAACGAAGATGAAAGGTATAAAACAAAAACTTATTTCCTTAGCTCCTCACTGTGGATTAAAACATAAAAAGCAAGATACTACCTCTAACGGTTTCTTTATATATTTATAGCCCATGGACAAAAAAGGTTATATGATCAAACCGATGCATCTTTCGATTACTGCAAACTTATGTCTCATGTCTAAGGGCTTTCGAATGGAGTATGGCATTGCTGTCAGTGATGGTTTAACTCCTAATAAAGAAGACAGTGACAGAACTTAATTAAAAATCAGCTAACATAAAAACCAAAAGATTAGGGGTGAATAAAGATTAACGATTCCATTGAGCATAACAAAAAAGAGACAGGTTTCAGCAAGACTCGTGCAAATGCCGTTAAAAAAAAATACTTTGATATTGTCATGTTATAAGAAGATAAAACAAGTCGATGCATACAAACAACCCTCTTGGTTAAGTGGATTGGCCTATATATAGTAAAAAAAATTTAAGCAGAACTATCAATAGAAATTGCAGAAAGGTTTTTTGTGACAAATCGAAACTGATAGTGGGCACCTCGGGAATAAATAAGAAGCCGTGTTGACTGGAAGTTTTTCAAAATTTTGAGCCAAAGCAGCTAATTTCTGAACATTTTCTAAACTTTTTAACAAAGCTTGTAGGAAGGTGCTAACGAGCCAATGCAAAACACAATCACAGCGTGTCTTATCCGAAATTAAGTAATCATCTAGAAAAACATAGAAGATGCTCAAACCTAATAATATTCATTAGTGTACCATTAAAACATTAGATTTACTATATAAAGTTGTCTTAATTTTCTTTATTTATTTTTTGTTTGCAGACAGAAATTTAATTTGAATAAAGAAATTAAAATTTAACAAAACAGCGTTAGAAAAGTAGTGTGTACTTACATTTTAAGAAAACGGAAAAGATACAATCATGATACATTGAAGAGAGTTCTGATACGTTTTATAATCAAACCATTTTCACACAGGTCTGGTAACCAAAGATTTGTTTCCTTTTATTTTGAATAAAACTCGAAGATGGTTGAAAAAGGTTTGTTTGGACGAAACGAAAAAAAAGGAAACATAAAAAAATCAACCCTGACCTAGAGTTTCGTTTTTTTTTTACCAACATTTTTATTCGAATATTCAAATTTGTAATTGATGTTTGTCCATAAGACCTAACCACCGTTAACTTAAAAGTTTTGAATTTAAACTTGAACTTGAACCCAGAAAAACAAATAAAATCATTCCCATTGGAAAAAAGAATCAATAGAATTTTTTATTAACCATTTAAAATATTTAGTAAAGGTTTATTTCCATTAATTTATGTGTATTTGATTATTTTTTTGCCGAAAGGATTTCTTCGAATTTAGAAAGAAAGTCTTAGTAAAACAACCTTCCAAATTAGATTACAAATTGGACAAATATATATTGGAAGTAAAAACATTTTGTATTTCTTTCTTCAACAAACGAGTTATTGAAATTATTAAGGATTAGGAAAGATTCGAAAAAGTGAGAAAAATTTGCTTCACTTGTTTTCATTTAATCTTTACAGAATTTTTTATCTTTTAATCTTTTTCTTCAAAATTGGTTGGGTTAAATTTGCGTCCTTTTGACAGTTGTATACAATTGTATTACTTCGGTTTACCTAAGTATTATATCCACGAGCCAAAAGTGAAATTCTTACCCCCACTTTTTAGCATTTCTCGACGTTTTAGGACCTACTGATTAAAAAAAAATTCCCGCCTGTCTGCCGACCGACCGTCACAACCGTCGTTACGGAGAAAACCGCTAGAGTTATTTAAAAAAATTTTGTTTCTATGTCAAAAAATCGTTTTGTGTGTCAAAATAAGAAAATTTGCATATTTTTGCTCAAGTGATAACGAGTAGTAACATTGAATATGGAGAAATCTTGATGGTCGACATTGGTATGTGAGACCAAAAGCTTGATTATTGTATTATAAGTATGTTATAAAAATCCCGTTAGGGTGTGAAAATAATGAATTTTTTTTTAAATTTTTTTGAGAAATATAAAATGGAAAACATTTTCGATTAGAAACATTTGTGAATTGTGAAATAAAATTAAATATTTGTATGACATGAAATGTAATTGAACATGGAATATGGTTCCATCCAGTTTCAACTCCTCCCAAGTTATAGGAACAGTTGGAAAATATCAAGTTGTTCTTTATTAAATGTCGTTTTTTAACAAAATTTGTATTTATTAGGGAAATGTTTAAGTAATTTTTTGAGTGTTTCCAAATTCCACGACTTTTGAAAAACAGGACCAGTTGGAAAAAAAGTTTCTTAGAGTATTTAAAAATTAACTTTTTTGATTTTATTATAATTTTGAAATATTTTTAGAATATTGAAAAAAGCTTGATTTTGTTGTAATATTTGCAATATTTTTTTAATTTTGAAAAAAGTTTCAATTTTTGAATTTCTTATAATTTTTGGAATATTTTTAGAATTTTTATAAAAATTTTTTTTTGATATTATGCAATATTTCTTAGAATTTTGAAAAAAAATTTTTTTTTGATTTTGTTGTAATTTTTGCAATGTTTGAAATGAATGAATTCGGAAAT